>CM060318.1:63057730-63062730 GCA_030674155.1 Stramonita haemastoma | reverse complement strand
TTCTGTTACGTTCTGATCTGTCACTTTCATGCCGCTAATTCCAATACTCATTCTAATACAACGGGGACGGGATAGCCTGGTGGTCAGTGTGATGCGCTCGTGATCTGCTGACTCGGATTCGAATCTCGTTAAAGAGGGTTTTCCTCTGGAGTTAACATAATTGCCGACTTCAATTTCCCCCTAAATGTCCTTTGGATGACCCTATAAACTGAGGTCCCTTGTGCAAACGCACACAGAACATCTTACGCCCATGTTAAAACCCGTTTCGCTTTTCAAATAAGTAGACCATTGTGTGCCGTTGAGAACGGATGACAAAATTCACAAAACTACATACACATGGGGACGGGATGTAACAGAACATATGAGTGCTTATTGCACTATTCTCGAAATAAAAGAATGAATAAAACCTTAACCCCAACTATACCCAGATTCTCATGTCACATCCTCAGGGTAAGAAGTCCATAGAGAATCTGTCAATGTCTTGCTTCTGTGGAGTCACAGGTTTGAGGAGCCCTGCACTGCTGCTAAGTCATTTTTGGTGTTAAGTCGTGCGTTTTTTCAGCCAGTGTAAGTAGAAGACCACCTACAAACCCCCTCCTAACCAATGCACTTGCTCAGTTGCAGAGCCAGTCTGAGTGAGACGTTCACCCAGGGTAGAGGCCTCCACAGCACCCGCCTAAGGACCTCCAACCCCAAAGGCTGGACACAAACTCACTTCAGTTAAAGAAATGCATTGAGAAACTGAGACTGAGGCTACCATAAGACCTGAGCTAAGGGAGCCACCGAATCAGACAATTTCATCGAATTGACTGATAGCCTACGCCATGAGTATGATGCATTGAGGAAGTGCAAGTGGTGTGATGCTATTTGACAGGGCTGCATCAGACGCTTCTTAACATGATACAACCAGGCATCAACTGATCCTGAGAGATAGCAAACACCTGCAGCGTTAGTCAGGTAATTTGAGTGGCACTCACAGAATTGCGTCCATAAAGTAGATGAAGCTCGACTGTCTTCCCAAAATGCCCGCAGCACACTCACTCTAGGTAAGAGCCTGCCGGAGTCCGAACATTTGCAATAAATCTGGTGGGATTTGAACCTGTAACCCGTAACCTTTCAGTCTGTAGCTCTTTGCGCTAGCTGCTGCACAACGGTGGCTGGTTCTCTGTTTCTCTTTCTGTCGTATCAATCAGAAAATAGAATGCTGATAGTAGCCTATTTAGTTATACGGTTCTAGTGATTTTTTTTCTGCTTATTCCAAACTATTTAACAGGCTTGGGTTTTCCAGCAGCTGAATAGCTTCATATTGATTATTGAAACTCATCTTGATTACTGTGACAATTTCTCTTTAAAAATGACTATCCTAGTATCAACCAGAGTTAGTATATTAGTGTTAACTATGTTGATCTAGCAACATTTCTTCATGTCAACTTGTTTTTTTAAAAGATAGCTGTTTACATAATTATCGTTTTTCTGTTGTACCTAAAATTATCGATTACATTTTCTTAATCAAAAGACGTCAGCAGCAGCAACAAATATCACATCATCCTTACCAGCAGAAGCAGCATTGTATTCATCATCTTTGTCAGCAGCAGAAGCAACAGCAACAAACAAAATCGTTATCAACAACGGTGAAAAAATAAACAATGAATACTGCTTCAATAGCTACAGTGTCGGTTAAAAATATGCAAGTGAAGCTTACAATACATAAACAGCTAAACAAAACGTATGCTTAATGATTAAGTATTCTCTGTGGTTATAAGATACCGATGATTGTTATAGTATATGTACACTTACTTATTCTTGACCGAAAATTGATCAGAAAATTAATTTGAATAAAAACCTGCCAAAAGTGGGAAGTGCGACTTGCTTGTGCTAGTTGAAATGTATAACATTAACGAATTATAAACAGAAAATTCTTTTAGTGAAGAGTTGAAAAAAATGGTATAATTACACACAATATGAAATAGAAATGTGAATGAAATAATTATTAGGCATGCATAGTTGATGATGAGAGTTGCAGTTCATTTTTGATTACTCCACTACATGTATTCAGTTCTTCGAAAGAGTTTTATGTTACAGTTATTTTGGGCAGCACAATTAAATGTCTCGTTTGTCAGCTAAGACTTGATGGAGATAATCTTGATGTCACTGAAGATGCCTTCAATAAATCAATGCTAATGGCTCTAACCAAGAACCGCTCCAAACCGCCGGAAGTCTTTCGCAACTCTTGGGTATCAATGTGTGCGTGCGTGCGTGCGTGCGTGCGTGCGTGCGTGCGTGCGTGCGTTGTGTGTGTGTGTGTGTGTGTGTGTGTGTGTGTGTGTGTGTGTGTGTGTGTGTGTGTGTGTGTGTGGAGTGTGTGTGAGCTCAGTCGATGGCCACTCGGTCTGTAGAAAGAGTTTTGGAAGTAGCTTAGCTGGCTGATTTGATTGATGTGGTCACCATAACCTGAAAGGAAAGGAAAAGTTTCGTTGAAAGCGTTCGCGGTAATAATTTGATTTATTACGCTAATAACTCAAACTTGGGGAGTGCTTTTATCAGACTTGAAATTGCATCTAAAACGCAGCCTTGGTATCCATAGAGATGAAATTTTTCAAGTAGAAAGTATGATTAATAGGAAGTTACCTTATCTTTCAGGATTTTTTTTCCTTTTTATTCCTCGGCTAGAGCTCCAAAGTCTATCAATGGAGTTGTTAGTATCCTACCGTTTTTGCACACCATTCAGGTAGTGGCATAATCTATCTGTTTAGACGTCTTTTGCATTGCGATAAAAGACCCACTGTGAAATCTATGAGATTTGTAACACCCCATGAGGAAATGAGTCGCAAAGCATCTCACCTACGCTTCTGCTCGAACGAATTTTAGGCATGTAGAAGGTCACGTTGTCGATTTTCAATTTTTCCTGTTTGTAAAACTGTAAGTTTTTTTTCATTCTTGTCTGTGTTAAGGCATGTTTCCCTTTCAATATAAAGGCCTGTTCAAAGACACCCAACTTCCATCCTGGCAACTTATTTCGATGCAAAATTCGTCAATTTCTCATTTCGTTATTTTTCCCTAGAGTCTAGAATTTCATTTGTAATGACTTTTCATGCATTCTCTCTCTCTCTCTCTCTCTCTCTCTCTCTCTCTCTCTCTCTCTCTCTCTCTCTCCTCTCTCTCTCTCTCTCCTCTCTCTCCTCTCTCTCTCCAAAGCAAGAAGGGAGTACAAAAATATGTTAAAGAAAAAACAAAAAGATTATAACAATGCACTGTTAACTGAATTATCTAATAATATTGGCAGTCAGAAAGAGTTTTGGAATTACGTACACAAAACATTTCCTAAACGAAAACAACCTAAAAATAGTATTAACATGGATATGTGGTTTGATCATTTCAAAGGGTTGCTTGAAAAAGATGAAGACCAAAGTTCTAATTTAACTCAAGCAGATGTTGAAAATGATGTTGAGAACAGTCATGACAATGAATACTTTAATCGCCCAATCTCAAAAGAAGAAATTTTGATGGCTTTGAGAAAATTAAAAAATAAAAAAGCTGCAGGCCCTGATGGGATTATTGGGGAGTTGATAAAACATGCTTGCACTGAGAATGTTGTTCTGAATTTTTTTGTCACATTTCTGAACTATTTATTTGATGAAGGTGTTTATCCTGATAGTTGGTCAGAGTCGATTGTCCTTCCATTATATAAAAAAGGTGATATTAACAACCCCAATAATTATAGAGGAATTTCGTTGTGTAACATAAGTAGCAAGCTTTACAGTGCTGTGATTAATAGAAGACTACAGGAATGGGTAACTGAAAATAACATAACTGGAGAATTTCAAGCAGGTTTCAAGCAGAATTATTCCACAGTAGATCATATGTTTACACTTATGGCATTCATTCAAAAACAATTTAGTCTAAACCGTAAATTATATGTTGCATTTATAGATTTTGAGAAGGCTTTCGACTCTGTCAACAGAAGTTTGTTGTGGTTAGTCTTGTTTAAAAATGGTATTCATGGAAAACTGTACAGATGTGTTGTGAGTATGTATGATTGTGTGAAAGCAAGAGTACGTTCAGGTGGTATGTTATCAAATTATATTAATTGTATGTGTGGGGTGAAACAAGGTGATGTATGCAGCCCTATTCTATTTTCTTTGTTCATTAATGAATTGACAAAAGAGGTCATAAAGTCTGGAAAACATGGTGCAACATTTACTAATGATTTTCTTGAAATATTTATATTGTTGTTAGCTGATGATATAATGTTAATGTCAGAAACTGTAATTGGTCTCCAGAATCAGTTGAACAGTTTATACAGGGCTGCTGCTTCGTTGAAGTTAAACGTTAACCTAACAAAGAGTAACATTGTTGTATTTAGAAAGGGTGGACATCTTGCAATGAGAGAAAGGTGGACATATGGTGGAACTGTGATTTCTGTGGTGAATGTATATAAGTATTTAGGTATATACTTTTCTACTCGGTTAAGCTTTACTTTTGCGTGCAAAGACCTCGCAAGTAGAGCAAAAAATGCATTGTTGTGTATAATGAAGAAATTAACATTGTTGAATAACGAATCTCTTTCACTGTTTCTAAAATTATTTGATGCCCAAATTCAACCTGTATTGCAATATGGAGCTGAGATATGGGGTCTGTACCCTGCGGCCATACACTGTGACAAAATACATTTATTAGCATTGAAAAAGTTTTTGAGAGTGTCACTCAAGACGCCAAATGATCTCGTGTACATGGAAACAGCAAGGTACCCCATGTCACTGGTTTCTATTGTGAGATGCATTAAATATTGGATAAAAATTACCCAGATGAATGCAGAAAGATTGCCCTTTAAAGCATATAAAATGTTGTTAGATTTAGATAATAGAGGCAAAACCAATTGGGCTTCAAATGTAAGAATGAAATTATTTGAATTGGGTTTTTGGTTACGTGTGGTTAAATCAAGGAGTTGAAGATGTTAGTGGTTTTATTCGACAGTTTCGTGAAAGGTTGATTGATTGTTG
>CM060318.1:63050230-63052730 GCA_030674155.1 Stramonita haemastoma | reverse complement strand
ATCCATCAAAGCATTGACAATTTTCCTCACTAAAAAACAAAACCAAAAAAAACTTATTTACGAATTCCTCTTCTCCTTCTTTCCTCTTTTCCACTTTTCAACTCAAAACATTTTTTCCACATCAAAGGCAAAGACAATTTTTCCTCACTCAAAAAAAAACCAAAAAACCAACCCACAACCCCCTCAAAAAAAAAAAAAAAAAAAAAAAAAAAAAAAAAAAAAAAAAAAAAAAAAAATCTTCCCCAAGCCTCACGAAAACACGGCCGGGTTCTGAATCCCACAGCGGCTCTGGTACAGCAGACTGGGGTCCACCTTCTCCTCCAGGCCCGGGATGATGCGGATCATCTCCTCCACCCTCTCGTAGCGCTTCAGGAAGAGCGTGACCCCCACCACGGCCGCCATCTCCGAGGCCAGGAAGGCCAGCCCCGCGGTGAAGAAGGACCAGCCGTATCTGTAGCTGAAGCCGCCCTCTTCCTGCATCGTGCTGCTGCGGTACCCCACCTCGTCATTGACTGCGGAGATGTAGAGGATCATGCCCACTGCTAGTGCCAGACCTGTGGGAGGGGAGAGAGAAGTAGACAGGGGAAAGGTTTGGGTTAGAAAAAGTGATGTTGTATGTTTGTATTGAAGTTTTGGAGTGTTTAGAAATGAAAAAGAGAGTAATCTTGACAATTGGTTCTTTTTGAAAGATTTTTTTTCTTCTTCTTTTTCTTCTTGTTTTTGTTGTTGTTGGTTTTGTTTTTGTTTTTGTTGTTGTTGTTTTTTCTTCTTCTTCTTGTTCTTCTTCTTGTTCTCCTTCTGTTCTTGTTCTTGTTTTTTTCTTCTTCTTCTTCTTTTTCTTCTTCATCTTCTTCTCCGAATTTCTTCTTCTTCTTCCTCCTCCTCTTTCTCTTCCTCTTCTTCTTCTTCGAATTTCTTCTTCTTCTTCTTCTCTTCTTCTTCTTCTTCTTCTTCTTCTTCTTCTTCTTCTTCTTCGAAATTCTTTGAAATACTTCTTCTAGAAATTCTTATTTGAAATTCTTCTTTACAATTCTTCTTTGCAAATCGTCTTTGCAATATTTCTTCGCAATTCTTCTTCGCAATTATGTTGCACAATTCTTTTTCTCCACAGTTCTACTCACTTCGCAATTCTTTTCTTTAAACTCCCCCCCCCCCCCGCCCCCTTCTTTCTTTCAGTTGCACAGCATACAAAGCAAAGACAGAAAACTGTGTGAGTGCACACTTGTTATGCATATGCATGTCACCACCAACACAATACCAACTCTCATTTCTATCTTGCCTCTCTACGCATAGCTCCTCCCTTTCCTGCCCCCCACCTCCCTCCACCAACTATCCTAACTCCCCCTCAACTCCCAAACTCTTTGTTTGAGTACAAAGCACCCTCCCTGGACCCCTTCAGACTACAAAGCCTAGCCGCACTTGTTGGTACTCAGAAGTTAACGGTGCTAATCACGACAGCTGATGGGACATTAGAATATGGACATGAGGTCAAACTCCCCTACATGCAAATTGAAACGACTTCCCCCTCCATCCCTCCCATCCCCACCTTGCTGTGAAATGGATACCACTTTTCTCTAGCATCCAGTCGAGGGCAGCCAGGGAATAGCATGGCAGCCGTACCACTGAGAGATGTGTCACTTTCCGGACAGCCTTCCTAACTGCTGATAAGGCGCTGACTCATTATGGAGATGAAGTCTTAGAAGTTTACCCCCCCCACCCCCACCCCCCGTGGGGCTGCCGGGGAGCCTGCTGGTATGAATAGCACCCTTGCCTTCTGGAAAGTATCTGCAATGAATGCACTCTGTTCCATCCCTCTCTTGGTTTCTGCCCTGTCTTTTTTTTTTTCTTCCTGTCATCTTCTCCTTGTCTATTTTCTGGTTTCTTGGTTCATTCTGTTACCCTCTCTTTTTTTGGAAAGCCTTTTAAGCAGATCACATTAAATATTCTCTCTCCCACGCTGAAGTTGGAAGCACCAGGCCTGACTTTGTCATTACACTTAACGGCAGCATACTGCATTTTTTCCCCTCATAATTATGACAAACAATAACCATTGTCTGAGCATTCGACAAAGATAAAAAATTATGAGTTGTATTGATGTTCTGCTCCAAAATGTTTGTGCTTGGTTCTAAAAATGCTTTGCTAAAACTGCTGTGAGTATTATTACTAGCTCCACTGCGTTGGTACTCAGAAGTTAACAGTGCTAATCACGACAGCTGATGGGACATTAGAATATAGAAATGAGGTCAAACTCCCCCGCATGCAACTTGAAATGACTTCCCCTCCCTCCCATCCCCACTTTGCTGTGAAATTGATGCCACTTTCCTCTAACATTCAGTCAGCATCCCGCAGAGGGCAGGCAGGGAATAGCATGGCATCCCCACGGGGGAGTAAACTTCTAAGTCTTCATCTCCATAATGATCATACTATAGTATTCTCATCATAATCATCAATGTCTGTGTCGTCATCAGCGTTGTCACCGTAATTATCTTCGTCAATACAC
>CM060318.1:63042730-63047730 GCA_030674155.1 Stramonita haemastoma | reverse complement strand
GGAGAGGGCAGACAGACAGACAGACTTATTTATTTTATTTTATTTTATTTTAATTTTACTCTATTTTTTTCTGATTGTTTAGGAGAGAGGGGGAGTAAGAAAGAGAGATATACAGAAAAGCTCATGCACTAAATGCTTAATTGATTGTAAGTTTCTTTTTTTTCTTTTTTCCTAGCAGAGACGACAGCATCTTATTCAAAAGTGTTGACTTGTCTGTAATATATAACAGCCAATTTATCTTCTTCTCCTTCTTCTCCACACCCCCCCCCCCTCTCCACGATCCCAACCTTTAACCTTTTAGCTAGTCAATTCACAAAAGAGAAAACGAATACCCCTCAAGATAATTTAATCGGAACACACATCATTCGCGGAATACTCTCTACAGTATATCCTATAAACATTTTCTGCAAAATGTACCAAACATTATTGCTAAAGAACATCAAGGAGCTGTTTAAGCAACTGTGCAGACGTCACACCTATAAATGTCCATGCATATAATTATGCTGCAGCCTTTAAGACCTTTGTCTCTACCTCAAAACGCTGAACCATTTCTTATCTATCCCCTCAAAGTCTCTGTGCATGATGTGTGTTGGCTGTGTGCCCACTGCATAATGATGTCATCCCCCCTTTAGTCAGGCCCCGTTAAGTGCAGTGTTAATCTTGACAGCTGGCTGGCCACGCCGTGACACTAAGCAATAGAAATGGACATCTGATGGACACTGGCCAATGCTGTTCCCCTCGTGGTTAAACACGGTAATTTCATTTGGCAGTTTCCATACCAGGGGTCTGCTTGTTTTCCTTTGCTGTTATCTCTCTCTCTCTCTCTCTCTCTCTCTCTCTCTCTCTCCTCTCTCTCTCTCTCTCTCTCTCTCCTCTCTCTCTCTCTCTCTCTCTCTCTCTCTCTCCCTCCCTCCCTCCCTCCCTCCTTCCTCCTCTCTCCTCTCTCTCTCTCTCTCTCTCTCTCTCTCTCTCTCTCTCTCTCTCTCTCTCTCTCTCTCTCTCTCTCTCTCTCTCTCTCTCTCTCTCTCTTTGTTTGCAGTAGCTGCTTCCCACAGGGAAAAAAAATCACAAAAAATTGACCAAAACTTCCAGAAAGTCTCCCCTACCCCCCAAAAAAAAGGAGTTCCAGTTGTCAATCCTGACAGCTCCTAGTCACACAGGCTTTAGAGTTTTCCGAGCTGTCACCAGATTAAGTGGAAGTTGGACGAGTACTGTACTAGATGTGGTTTGTATTGAGTGTGGCGGACAGTCAGACAGGCAGGTAGGCGTGGGATTCTTTTGTTGTTTTGTCAGGCCTGAAGATTGTGGGGGTAAGTGGGTAAGGATCCCATCTGGAAAGAAACTGAACACTGCAGAAGAATACAAAAAACAGAGAAGTGATATTGGAAATTAGTATGTGCCTGACACAATCTGACTTTAAAAAATACCACTGAATGTTGTTAGACTAGTAGGCAGTAAGCAAATATTTGCAGGATATGCTTTGTGTGTTTGTTTATTTGTTTGCTTGTTTTTGGATTTTTTTTACGAATGACATTGACAACATAAGTAGTCTGAATACAGCATACCTATTTATGTAAATTCTGTATGTGGATTTGGCCTAATTCAATTTTAAGCACACACACACACACACACATACACACACAACACACACACATACACACACAGACACAGACACAGACACAGACACACACACACACACACACACAAAACACACACACACACAACACACACACACACACACACACACACACAACATACACACACAGTCATCTGGATAAAACCATAATCAAAAGTGTCTGTGCCAACGCACACAGAACATCTTTCCCACACGTCAAAACCTGTTCTGCCATTTAGACTGGTAGGCCATGTGTGCCAATAAGATCAAATAACAATATATTTATAAACAAAAAAGGCATACACATGGAGACAAGATGTTAAAAAACCTCATCAGCTGCCTCTTCCATTATTCTAAAATTGTATTGTTTGTGTGTGTTCCTCTGCTACAGCTCCAAGGTTCACCAAAGATGAGGTTTAGTGTATTGTTCATTCATTATACATCATGAAGGTAGCTGCTTTCTTTATTCATGCGATTCTCAAATAAAGGAATAAATAGGTGAACAGCAGTAGTAGGAATAGAAGTAGTAGTAGTAGTAGTAGTAGTAGTAGTAAGTAGTAGTAGTAGTAGTAGTAGTAGTAGTAGTAGTAGTAGTAGTAGTAGTAGTAGCAGCAGCAGCAGCAGTAGAAGTAGTAGTAGTAGTAGTAGTAGCAGCAGCAGCGCAGCAGCAGCAGCAGCAGCAGCAGCAGCAGCAGTAGTAGTAGTAGTAGTAGTAGTAGTAGTAGTAGTAGTAGTAGGTAGGAGTGAGGAGGAGGAGGAGGAGGAGTAGAATAGTAGTAGTAGAGTAGTAGTAGTGAGTAGTAGTAGTAGTAAGTAGTAGTAGTAGTAGTAGGTAGTATAGTAGTAGTAGAGTAGTAGTAGTAGTATAGTAGAAGTAGCAGTAGCAGCAGCAGCTAGCAGGAGCTAGTAGAGTCAGTAGCAGCACAGAGCTAGCAGTAGTAGTAGAAGTAGAGTAGTAGTAGTAGTAGTAGTAGTAGTAGTAGTATAGTAGTAGTAGTATAGTAGTAGTAGTAGTGTAGTAGTAGTAGTAGTAAGTAGTAGTAGTAGTAGTAGTAGTAGTAGTAGTAGAGTAGCAGTAGCAGTAGTAGTAGTAGCTTATCTTTATTTATCTTTTATTTTTATAATTCATCTTCCAAGTTATACATTTTTGACTTTAAATATGCGAAAAAGAAAAGAAAGAAATGCTATTATGCTTAAAAACAGAAAAAAAAATGCAGTGCTGTGCTTTGCTGTAAAGTATACATCAAATCGCTTTTACAAAAAATTCACACAAGCATACTGCAATTTTTACTCTTAAGTATACAACACAGCAAACCACTGGGGGCGGGGAGGGGGTGAGAAACGACAAAATCAGCGGTATTGCAAAAAGTAAACGTTAAACAAAACAAAAAGACAATGGAACTCAAAACAAAATAAAAATAAAATGGAAATCGGAAACAAAATGCAAAACGAGTTAAAACAGAAACAATGTGAGTTAAAGCAAAATAAGAGAAAAAGAAGCCGAATAAAATTAAAAGAAAACAATTGTAAAGTGAAGTTTCAAACAAAACAAAATAAAAGCAAAACAAATCAGAAATAAAATCCAAAACAAAATAAAGTGAAAGAAATCAGAAAAAGCAAACAAAATAAACCAAAGCAAATTTAAAAAAATAAAATATACCAGAACCACAACAAAACAAACTGCGAAATAAAATAGAAAAAAAACTAAACAAAACACAACTTGTTGTTTATTGTTTTTGAAGAATTATTTTGTGGAAAAATCAGATGATCTGAACACTGTATGGACTTGACAACATAAAACAGGTTTGCTCTGTGTTTTAAACATACTGACTTATGAGACATTTTCGATTTACCAGCTGCACTTTGATGACTGTTTCACACTGTGTAAGGAGAACAGTAAGCGAAAGACACACCTTTTTCAACTGAAGTGACCTGCAAGTGGGCCAGGGAAAGATAGTTGATGAAGAAAGCCCCCATTTTTGCATACTCTATGAGACAACGCTCAGTATGTTAATTTTACCCCAACCCACGAAAAAGCTTATCCAGCAAATTGTAGAGAAAAAAACAACTTAACAACTCAGTATATAAATTGATAAAAAGACTCATTGAGCAGGCATATAAATGATGAACGTGGTGTTACCGACTTTTGTTAACATACTCCCCACGGGGTTTAAACAGTTTAAGTTTATTCAAGTTAAAACTTACCAAGTTCATGAAAAAATCACTAGCATGTACCGGTCAAGATTTACACACAGAACGGTTATTGTATTAGCAAAGGCTTCGGATCTTTGCAAAATAATAAAATTATTAGTCTTAATGTAACCTTCCAAACCAAATTTTAACTTTAAAATGCAACTGTAATTCAGAAATGCAACCACCTCAAAGCTAAACTAGGGTGACTTCTTTCAAAACAAACAAGAGATAGCCCTGAGAAAAGTCTATACAAGAACTCTCCGTGAATTGCAGCTTGCAGAGTAAAGACAAACACTTGGAAGGAACCAGTATTTTCAACAATGTTTCAAGCTTCGGAGTTTGGCCTTTAGTAGTTTCCTATATTTGACCAGTTCGCAGAACAAGCAAACCTGAGAGTCAGTTTTTAAAAAAAAACCACAGAAACAATACACAGTATGGGGGTTGTTCAGAAAACTTTAGATGACAAAAGTTAACAACGGTGTTACCTTTTGCAGCAGAAAGACAGAATTTTAAGAGATCAATCCTTTAACTTCTCGTCCGGACTATGGATTGACTGAATGAAGGTTTGATCCGAGCTAAAGTGTGCTGTCACTTATTGATATAACCTAAATGTAAGGGTCTATATTCTAAAATGGGTTGTATGCTAAACGAATTGAATATTGAGGTTGTTTTCAGCTCTGACAAGCCCTTAGAATAACGACCTTTGGTATCTTTTTTAAAAGAAAAAATGGCAGGTCATAGAGATAACAGTAAACAAAGAAGTCAGTCTTAGCTAGATAAAATCATATTAAGCATGGCCAGACACTTCTAATACTGACAGAGGCAAAAAATATTGAGTGGGAAATGACAGTCCCTATATCTCATAAGACATGCAACGCTATCAAATAGTTCATAATCGAAAGACAATAAGAAATGGAGAGATGAAAAAAACAAAACTACAGATAATAACCAGTTACAACTTCTTTATCATGCAAATAAATTGACAAAGGAGGGAAAAGGAAACATTCCCAAGAGACCTAAATATTTTACTGACAAAATTTGAGATATTAGCAAGTAAGGATCATAATTATGCCTTTGGCCTGACTTGACCTGACACGAGTTTTGGTTCCTGATTGAGTAATCTCCAGAGATCCCAGAAGTTTAACCCTCAGTGGTCCGTTACAAGACATTACAATTGAGAAGTGCCATTCGC
>CM060318.1:63030230-63037730 GCA_030674155.1 Stramonita haemastoma | reverse complement strand
ATAGCTAAGAGGATTAGTTAGGAAGGGTCACTGACTTTACATTAGTGACATAGTGAAAATGGAGAGAGTGAGAGAGAGACAGATAGACAGGCAGAGACAGAGACACAGAGAGACAGAGACAGAGAGAGACAGAGAGAGACAGAGACTTGAGACTTTGACAGAGACAGAGACAGAGGCAGGCAGACAAACAGACAGAGACAAAGACACAGAGACGGATAGGGACAGATACATAGACAGAGACAGACGCAGGCAGACAGACACACAGATAGTCAGACAGACAGACAGAAACAGAGACAGAGACAGAGAGACACACAGACACACAGAAACAGAGAGTATCTTCAGGTAAAATCATTATTAAGCAAACAAATAGCTATAGCAATGTTTGTCAACATACAAACATTGAAACCTTCTTTAAACAGTATTATCAATAAAACATATTGCGACAACGTATAAAAGTGCTAAATCTATCTATCTATCTATCTATCTATCTATCTATTATCTATCTATCTATCTATCTATCTATCTATCTATCTATCTATCTATCTATCTATCTATCTATCTATCTATCCCTTAGTCTGGCGACCGTGGGGGCACCCCTGAAGACTTGACAACCAATCCCCTCCATTCCTCTCTCTGTTCTACCTTTCTCAGAAATATTGTTAAGTTATAAGCCTTCCCATTCGCTGATATTGTTTTTCCATCTCTTCCTTAATCTGCCTCTTTTTCTACCTCCTTGGTCAGTACAGTACCTTACAGTATTGTTTTGCAAGGCCTTTGATCTTGTGACATGCCCGTACCATTTAAGCCTACGCTTCTTCACGATTGATAGAAGATTTTCGTAAGGCCCAATGGTTTGCTGGATTTTGTTATGCGCGTCTTCGTTGCTTATGTGGTCTCTGTAGGAGATGCCAAGGAGTCTCCGGAAGCATCTCATCTGTACCGTTTGTACTCTTCTCTCCTAATCAGCAGGGATATTGATATGACAAGGGAGTAATCTAGACTGATCTTGGAGTCGAGTGAAATATTTGATATTTCCTAAAGCGTTCAGTTTTGACAGTGCGGTTGTCTGTGCAATCCTACATACTACCTCTGGCTTGGAACCCTTGTCTGATACCACGGCTCCTAAGTACTTGAAACATTTAACCGTTTCCAGCTTCTGGTCATTGATCTTGATATCAGTGCTGATGCCCTCGGTGTTATTGGTCATCAGTTTGGTCTTCTCGGCACTGATTTCCATGCTGCATGTTTTAAAGACCTTTGTTCAGATGTTTTGAACAGAACAAAACAGAACACCTAAACAAGAGCTAAATATAAAACAATTTTCATCAAACTCATCAGCATAGCATTAAAACAACAGTTGTTAGTCGAACCTGCTAAAACTCAATACATTTCCAGCTAGCTAGCTAGCTAGATACATACATAGATAAACAGATTACAGCTTGAAACATCAATTTAACTGCTATTTTGACAATGATTATTTCAAATGTGTAACATTAAAATTTAGCAACTCCCCCCCCCCCCCCCCGAAAAAAAATCACTCAAATTAATCAATCAGGTAATCAATCAGTTTGTACGTCAGTCAACTCGCAAAACAATGGGATTTTTTAAAAATACAATTTAAGAATTATTCTATAACGAGATATCTATTAAAGACAAAATGAACAGCACATGAATATAATCCATGATATACGGATATATCAATATTAGTTAACCCACTATGTTGACTGAATCAAATTATCAAATAATAAACAAATGCCAGTTCCAATGGTTTCTTTCAAATTCCATCATGAACACACAATTGTAAAAAAGGGGAAAACAATCATGTTTGCAGATCATTTCATGGGCAATAGAGGTCCTATGCCCAGGGGACGCATTGTAGCTAGGAATGTCAGCGGGTTGTGCTTTTATTTGTTCAGAAAACAGGTTGGATATGCATGGATTTCTGATACACAGAGGCAACGAGTGTTTCCTTCTAGCTTCGTCTTGGGATTTATTGTTGCTTCTGCTGCTGCTGCTGCTGCTGCTGCTGCTGCTGCACTGCTACTGCTGCTGCTGCTCCTGCTTGGCTTGCTGCTGCTGTTGCTGCTTCTGCTGCTGTTACTGCTGTTATTGTATTTGTTGTTGATGATGATGGTAATGGTGATGATGATGATGGATGATGATGATGATGATGATGATGATGATGATGATGATGATGATGATGATGGTGATGATGATGATGATGGATGATGATGATGATGATGTATGATGATGATGATATGATGATGAATGATGATGATTAAATTCCTGTCTTTGTCGTTGTTCATGTTATTGTTGCTGCTGTTGTTGCTGTCGTTATCTATGTTGTTACTGTTTTTATTTTTGGTGCTGTTGATATTGTTGTTGTTGTTGTGTTGTGTTGTGATGAGTGATGATGAGATGATGATGATCGATGATGATGATGATGATGATGATGATGATGATGATGATGATGATGATGATGATGATGATGATATCTATTGAGAGAGAGAGACATACAGGCGAAAAACAGACAGACAGATAGACAGACAACAGGACATTAAGACAGCAATCAGACAGATAGACAGACAATAAAACAGAGAGAAAGACAGAAAATAAGACAGACAATATGCCAAAAAGACAGACAGGCCAAACAGACAGACAGACAGACAGACAGACAGACAATGATTCTAGGAACTCATAGACCTTGATCCCTAGCTCCCTGTTGTTTTAGAAAAACACGCAACCGTTTTCGGCTTTAATGTGTTTATGTGTCCTTTAAAAGTGGGTATGACAGAGCGATTTCCTTACAAAGCATTGGTCTTTTATTGTCTTTCTTTGTTTTCCCTAACAAAACAAACATTTCTTTCTTTTAACCACTGATTGTAAGGAACATTTTAGATAAACACATTTTTGTTTAGGTTGAGTAGATTAGCTCGTATTGTTTTGTGGGTTTTTTGCTTGTATATTTTGGGAAAAGGGTGATTTCGTGTTGACTGTAGTTGATTTAAATATTATTGCTGTTGTTGTTATTGTTGTTGTTGCTTCTGATGCTGTGTGTGTTTTTGCTGTTGTTTTGTTGTTTTGGATTGTATCTTTATGAGAGAGAGAAGAAGAGAGGCCTGCACAAACATTTGGTTTGTTTGCATTACACTTTTGCCATTTTTGTTTACGTTTTGGAGTATGTGCGTGTGTGTGTGTGTGTGTGTGTGTGTGTGTGTGTGTTTGTGTGTGTGTGTTGTGTGTGTGTGTGTGTGTGTGTGTGTGGTGTGTGTGTGTGTGTGGTGTGTGTGTGCACGTGTGTGTATGCCCGTGTGTGTGGGCGCCGTGCGCGCGCGCGTGTGCTCGTGTGTGCTGCACTTTCGTTTGCTACTCATGTGTGCAAGCACATGTAATTGTTTTTTCTTACTTACTTATGCCTTTTTTTCAGAACAGCAATGATCTACTACCACGTATTTGTTAAGAAGGTATTTGACAGGGGTGTGGCATGCAGCATTGTGGGCATCCAGGCATTTGTAGCATCTGTGGATCGGTGGTCAAGAGGTAACGTGCCTACATATATAAAAAAGTACCGGGTCGGAGTGTGCGTGGTTTGAATCTCGTTTGGGTTCAAAACTTTTCTCCATCCATTAAACCATAGAATGGGATCTGGGTGCTGTCTTTTGAATGAGACGATAAACTGAGGTCCCTGTGTGTTACATATCATATTATGCAGTAAAAGAACTGACGGCAACAAGGGGGCTGTCCCTGGCAAAAATAATATAGAAAACAGACACTTGATAGGGGAACAAATCCAGCGGCAGACAGGAAAAAGATATCAAATAATGGGTAGGTGCTGCATTTAGGGCGACGCGCTCTCCCCTGAGAGAGCAGTCCACTTTCACGCAGAGAAATCTGCTGTGAGATAAAAAGATAATAAACAGAATAGAAAAAAATCAATGCAAACCTGATCAGAGTAATCAAAGAGCTGTACAGCAAGGCCACCATTGCAGTGTACTACAACAGCAACATTGGAGAGTGGTTTCAAACAACAATTCGAGTTAGGCAAGGGCTGTCTACTCTCACCCACTGTTTTTAACATCTTCCTTGAGAAAATCATGGCTGATGCACTGGAACATCATGAAGAGTCAGTGAGCATTGGTGGCAGAACGATCACAAGCCTCTATTTTGCAGATGACATTGACGGACTAGTAGGATCAGAAAAAGCGCTGGCCAGCCTAACAAACATCTGAATAAGGTTCCAAAACATAAGGCATCAAAATTAGTGCAGAGAAAACCAAACTGATGTCTAACAACGCAAAACGGCCTAAGCACTTATATCAGAGTCAATGACCAGAAGCTGAAAACGGTTCAAAGCTTCAAGTACTTGAGATCAATTGTATCAGACCAGGGGTCCAAGCCAGAGAGAAGGAGAGGGAGAAGGAGAGGGAGAGGAGAGAGAGACAGAGAGAGAGAGAGAGAGAGAGAGAGAGAGAGAGAGAGAGAGAGAGAGAAGAGAGAGAGACGAGAGAGAGAGAGAGAGAGAGAGAGAGAGAGAGAGAAGAGGACAGAGACAGAGAGAGACAGAGACAGAGAGAGAGAGAGAGTCAATTATAATCTGGTAAGCTGAATTTACAAATAACAAGAAATGGTTTGAACACGTTTGTACTGGGGACCTGGGTCAGTCATCTCATTCAAAAAGCTAGCATCCCCAAGCACGGTTCTGGCGTTCTAGGCAGGCGCCTTACCTCTACACCACCGACCCATTTATTACTATGAGGATTCAGTCCATACTAAAAGTGTTCTTGGCGTCGCCATAAATCAGGCTATTTCAACATATTGTGTGAGAGTTTGGAAATTGTATGCATTGAAATACAGAGCACCTTAGAAGACGCGTGTAATTAATATTCCTCGATTGTCAGGCGTAATACATTTACATACATACACTAAAAGAAATAATGAATAATCTAAAACAACGTCAGGAATAAGTTACACTTTAATAGTATAGATAATAAAAGACTTCGCTAAACTTCTAATATTTGGAATATAGAAACTCCTAAAACGTTGTGTAACTTTCAACGCTCAATTAAAGTCATTTTACATGCCTCATTATCAAAAGTGTGTTGAATGTCAATGATTTTCAGACACGTACATCCTGAATACTGTTACAATATGAAACACTGTTCACCTTTCCACCCCACCCCCACCCCCACCCCCAACCTCCAACTCTCCTGTTAATAACAGAAAATACTTAAATAAGACAAAAAAAGCACGAATTACCTACTGGAGACTTTGCCAAACCACTCACGTTTAACATCTTTTTTTTGTCTGCTGAAAGTGGTACCAAACACGGAAGATAAGTGTGGGTGTGTTCTAAAATGTAAAAAGTTAGAAAATGCCTGTATGACGACGAGAACAGTCTGGTATACAGGCCAGCAGTCTGGTACCTAGAGAATACAGGTTATCAGTCTGTTTTTTCTCTCTTCACGGTATTCTGGAATTTATCTCACCGTGTGTATTAGTATCGGTGGCTGGTTATCAGTCTGCGCATTGGCCAACAGCCTTTTCCCTCACGGTGAATAATGTTACAAGTGCCAACTTTTGTTACGCATTATTCAGCGTGGGTATACGTCTATCATTTACCCATTTGCATCACTCTTTGTGTCTTTGTCTGTGTTTTTTCGTGGTTTTTTGCACTCTTTCTTATCTATCTATCTATCTATCTATCTATCTATCTATCTATCTATCTATCTATCTATCTATCTATCTATCTATCTATCTATCTATCTATCTATCTCTCTCTCTCTTCTATCTATCTATCTATCTATCTATCTATCTATCTATCTATCTATCTATCTATCTATCTATCTGTCTGTCTCTTTGTCTATCTATCTATCTATCTATCTATCTATCTATCTATCTATCTATCTATCTATCTATCTATCTATATCTATCTTTCTCTCTCTTTACCTCTCTATCTCTCTATCTATCTACCTGTATATATGTATGTATGTATGTATGTATGTATGTATGTATGTATGTATGTATGTATGTATGTGTGTGTGTGCGTGCGTGCGTGCGTGCTGTGCGTGCGTGCGTGCGTGCGTGCGTGCGTGCGTGCGTGCGTGCGTGCGTGCGTGCGTGCGTGCGTGCGTGCGTGCGTGCGTGCGTGCGTGCGTGCGTGCATGCATGCATGCATGCATGCATGCATGCATGCATGAATGCATGCATGCATGTATGTATGTATGTATGTATGTATGTATGTATGTATGTATATATATATATATATATATATATATATATATATATATATATATATATATATATATATATATATATATATATATATAAACATATACATGTACATATATGTCTATATCCAGGGACGAATGCTATGTCTATATCCAGCGCAGTTTTCTAATTACTTTCCTACCCCCCTCCCCACAAACGTCTACATAACGGTTTTGCAGTCACTACACACGAAATTAGAAACACAAATAATCAATGGATGAAACAACAACAACAACAAAAACCGGAAAGAAACACCCCCACAAAAAAACCAACCGCCACAAAGTTATGAAAACAAAACAACCACAATCCCAAGACAGCCCATATTCTGAGACTTCTGAAAGTTAAACATCATGAATACTAAAGCATAAAGATAATAATGATAATAAATAAAAACCAAAGACACAGCACACCCCATCTTCTCGCTAATGAAAAAGCCCACTGGGAGTGATCGTGCTCTCGTGCTAAACCTCCATGAAACCGGAGAAGATAATGATGTTCTAGAGCATTGCATGAGTTGCCTTAATACAAGCCAGAAACTATGCGCATAATGGCAATGATGCTATCGATTTGTCTGTCTTTATGTGTACATGATATCATCCATTATGTGTGAGAATGTTTTAATTGAAAAATAAAGGATTTTTGGGGTTTGTTTTGTGCGTATATGTTGTTGTTGTTGTTACCGGTGTTGCTCTTGTTTTTGCTTTTTTTCAGTCAGTTTTGTTCTTGGTGATGTATTGTAAATGCTGCGGTTGTTGCTTTTTGTGCGCGCGCGCGCGGTGTGTGTGTGTATGTGTGTGCGTGTGTGTGTGTGTGTGTGTGTGTGTGTGTGTGTGTGTGTGTGTGTGTGTGTGTGTGTGTGTGTGTGTTGTGTGTGTGTGTGTGTGTGTGTTGTGTGGTGTTTATGGTGTTGTGTATGTGTGTTGTATGTATGTATGTTGTGATGTTGTATGTATGTGGGGTATGTATGGTTTGAATGATGATGCATGCATGCATGATGATGATATGTATGTATGTATGTATGTATGTATGTATGTATGTATGTATGTATGTATGTATGTATGTATGTATGTATGTATGTATGTATTTTGTGTGTATGCATGTGTGTGTTTGTATATATCTATTTATCTATTTATCTATTATTTATCTATTATATCTATCTATCTATCTATCTATCTATCTATCTATCTATCTATCTATCTATCTATCTATCTATCAATCTATCTATCTCTATCT
>CM060318.1:63015230-63025230 GCA_030674155.1 Stramonita haemastoma | reverse complement strand
GGATCCGATTGGATTTGACACTTGTTTTAGTCATGGAAGATTTCCATGCATGAAATTTTGGATGATCTCCCTATAGAATATCTCCGCAAGAGCAGTGCCGCCCATTTTATTCAACGCAGTTTGCACATATATTTGTTTTCCTACCAAAGCTGTTTGTTTCTACATAGCTGTGCCAGGGAAAATTCTCGATGCATTTTTTTGTGTACTCACTGTGTGCTGCAAACAGAATCTAAGTCTATTGTCTAATCCGAAAGACTATGATCCAGGCCACCACTCAAGGTCTTGTGGATGGGGACATGTTTCAGGCACAACCCCCAGGGAGCACCCTCGCATTTTTCGCTTTTCATGCAGGTGCAGTGCATCTAAACCACCAATCTATAAGCGTAAGATTTAAGCATACACTGCCCAAATAGAACCAACTTTTGCTATTCGCAGAGACACCATCTTTATTATTGTCAGTGCCCTAGAAAAAAACAATATACAAGTAAGTGAATAAAAACACACAAGTGCATGAGAAAAATACATATATACAGTACAAAGATACAACAATGAATGATGGTAATGTTCAATCATTATGCTAGCTCATTTTTGTCGTTTGCTTGTATCACTCACTCACTCAGTCCCATGTCCCAAAGGACGCAGGGGGGACATGAGAGAAGACGCAACGGAGATCTTTTTCCATGCTTCACGATCCTGTGTGGCCAGTAGGAGGCGTTGCAGGGGTTGGGCAGTCCAGTCTTTGATGTTGTCAACCCTTGATTTCTTTTGGCGGCCTCTTCTTCTTTTGCCCTCGACTGTTCCTTGCAAGATGGTTTTTGCTAGGGTGTTGTGTCTTGTGGTGTGACCAAACCACATCAGCTTTCTCCTCTTTATGGTGGAGAGCAAAGGCTCTTGGGGGCCCACACGCTTTTTGATTTCCTCTTTCACATAGTTATTGGTCTTGTGTTCTTTGTATGATATTTTGAGGAGTCTTCTGTGGCACTTGTTCTCGAATGCTTGGATTCTTCTCTCTAACTCTGCTGTCAGAGTCCATGATTCACAGCCATATAGGAGGATAGATATTACGAGGGATTTGTAGAGGTGGTATTTGGTGCAGAAGCTGATGTTGTTGCTTCTGATGATCCTCTGGAGTCTGACTAGAGCAGATGTTGCTGTTGCAATGCGAGCTTTCACTTCATTGTTTGATGTGCCATCTTTTGTTAGGATGGAGCCTAAGTATTTGAATTGGCTCACCTCTTCCAATATTTCTCCATTCATCTTTATTTCCGTGCTGTCATTACTCGTGCTGTTGACCATGATCTTCGATTTCTCTGTACTGACCTCCATGCCGTATGCGCTCGCTCGGTCTGTTAGACTGTCTGTGAGGATTTGCAGTTCTTGTTTGCTGCTGCCCATGAGGTCAATGTCATCTGCAAATCTGAGGTTGCAAAGGGGTCTTCCACCAATGGAGATGGAGGTGTGGTGGTTTTGCAGTGTCTCTGTCATGATGTTTTCGAGGAAGAGGTTGAAGAGTACAGGTGAGAGAAGGCAGCCCTGGCGGACTCCAACCGTGGTCTTGAAGAACTCGCCCACGTGGTTGTTCATGAAAACTGCACTTCTTGCATTCTCGTACAGAGCCTTGATGACTTCAATTAGGCAGTTGTCAATGTTGAAGTGCCTGAGTACTTGCCAGAGGCCGTCATGCCATACCCTGTCAAAGGCCTTTTTGAAGTCTATAAAATTGTGGTACAAGTCTTTTTGGTGTTGGAGATGCTTCTCTATCAGAATTCTCAGGTTGAAAATTTGTTCCATTGTGCTGCGTTTTGGTCTAAAGCCCGCTTGTTCTTCTGCCAGGAGTTTTTCTGCTTGGTTTTTCAGTCTGTTGAGGACTACCTGCAGCATGATCTTGCTAGGATGGCTTATGAGACTGATGGTTCTGTAGTTCTGGCATTGCTTGAGGTTTCCTTTCTTTGGCAGGGGTATTACAAGAGACTGTGTCCATTCTTTTGGCCATTCTTTGGTGTCGTGGATCTTCTGACAAAGATCTGTGAATCGCCTTGCTGTTTCATTCCCTCCATTTTTTATGAGTTCAGCTGGGATGTTATCGATTCCAGGGGACTTCCCCTTCTTCAATTGCTTAATAGCTGTGTCTACTTCACACCTTAGTATTGGTGGGTCTTTATCTTGGTGTTCAGGGGGTTTGTTGGAAACTATGTTGGTATCTGGGCGTAGTGGGTAGTTATACAATCCCTCACAGTATTCTGTCCAGCGCTGGAGGATGGCATTGTTTTCCGTTAAAAGATTTCCTTCTTTGTCTTCAATAACAGAGGCTTTAGGCTGTGTGGTTTTCGTTAGTGCTTTCAGAGTGTTGTAAGCTGTTTTGCTGTTTCCCTTGGCCATTCCAGCTTCGATGTTGTTGCATTGTTCTTCTATCCACGCTTCTTTGGCTTCTCTCATCTTTTTCCTCACTTCTCTGTGGCTATCCATGTACTTGTTGTTGGCTTCTTGACTTGTGAACTTTTGCTTCTTAAGTTCTCTTCTTTTGTCGCAGAGGTCAAGAACCTCATTTGTCACCCAGGGTTGTTTCTTTGTTCTGCTTCTGCCTAATGTTTCTTCTGCTGCTGTCGTTAGCACTTCTTTGATGTTGTTGGCTAATGTGTTCACATCATTGTCAATGGCTGTGAGTGCGGCGAACTTTCCTCCAATGTTGGCTTGGAAGATCTCAACCACTGTTGGGTCTTTGAGTTTTTCCAGGTCGAATCTTATGCGTGGGCTTTTTGGCTGTTGTTTTGCTT
The DNA here is from genome assembly GCA_030674155.1 of Stramonita haemastoma. NCBI lineage: Eukaryota > Metazoa > Mollusca > Gastropoda > Neogastropoda > Muricidae > Stramonita > Stramonita haemastoma. Next base: position 63,022,456 of record CM060318.1, on the reverse strand, counting down.
TCAGTTTCAGCCTGATGGTGGTAAGTACAAGGTCGTGGTCACTGCCAATGTCAGCTCCTGGGAATGTTCTTGTATTTGCCTTGTTTATGCTGGATTTGAATCTTTGGGGTGACAGAATGTAGTCAATTTGATTATGAATCAGACCATTTGGTGAGTGCCAGGTTGATGTTCTAGATGGCTTGTGAGGGTGGAGTGTGTTAGCCAGAGTTAGTTTGTGCTTCTTTGCGAATTCCAGCAGCCGCTGTCCTCTGTCATTTGTTTCTCCCAGTCCAAAGCGTCCTGTGGTTCCTGCCCAGGTGTCATAGGCATCAGGTCCCACCTTAGCATTCCAATCGCCTTCCACAATAAGGATGTCTTTTTTGGGCGTTTTGGAGATGACGTTTTCAAGTTCTTCATAGAATTCTTCTATCTGGTCATCATCGTAGTCAGATGTTGGAGCATACACTTGGATGATGGTGAGATTCTGGGGTTTTGCAGAGACTCTGATTGAGATGAGTCTGCTGGATATTGGTGTGCAGTTGATGATGCTTGACACAATCTCTTTCCTGACAATGAAGCCTACTCCGTGTTGGTGTAGTTTCTCATCTCCACTGTACCATATTTTGTGGCCGTCTTGCGTGGTTGTTTCTCCGAAGCCAGTCCATCTGACTTCCGCAAGCCCTAGGATGTCCCATTTATACCTCTGTAATTCATGTGTGAGTTCCTGTACTCTTCCTGTTTGGAACAGAGTTCTAACATTCTAACATTGCTTGTATATCAGTTAATAAATTTGATTAGATTTCGGGAGTGTTCCTTTTTTGTTGCAAATTTCGAGTGTTACATGTTTTTTCTGCTTCTCTAAGAGCTAAAGAATTATTTTTAGCCTTATTCAAAAGTCACAAACATATAATTTTAGCCAATCTTTTTTTTTCTTTGATTAGCCAGAGCCCTTAGGTGCATCAATATTGGGATACCGTTTTAGCATACCGTTAAGATAGTTGCAATGTGACTTCGGGCATTTAACCCAAAAGAAAGGGGATCAAAAGCATCCCTTGTACACTAGCAATGCCATATCCAGTTCAAAGATAAACACACACACCCACACACACACACACACACACACACACACACACACACACACACACACACACACACACATGTATATTATATATATATATATATATATATATATATATATATAATATATATATATATATATAAATATACACACACACATACACACACATACACAACACACATACACACACACACAAACACACACACCCACACCCACACACATACCCCCCCCCCCCACACACACACACACACACACACTCAGGCACATACGAACAATCCAGCTCAGCAATTCAAATGATAGGTCTAAGAGCAAGAAAAGAAACGAATATAAAAAAAAAAAAAACAAGAACAGACTCCCTTGAACTGACATCAGGAACAAAACTAATTATTTTTTGACAAGGTTACAGCAGTACAAAGGGAAGTGAGAACTCTCAGATAAATGTAAGGAGGGAGTCTGGCATTCCTCTTAGTCGGGCTAAATGTGGTATTTTCATTTCGATTTCTTCGAGTTTCTTCATGAATTATTCAACGTGAAAACGTAACTGATAATCACATACACAGTGCGTGACCTTCGTGTTGTATTGTTTTGTATTGTTTTAAATTGTATTGTATTGTACTGTTTTGTGTTGTAATGTATTGGATTGGATTGGATTGGATTGTGTTGTATTGTATTGCGTTGCGTTGCGTTGCGTTGCGTTGCATTGCATTGCATTGTATTGTATTGTATTGTATTGTATTGCAATGCATTGTATACATCTTACGGACGCACTAGCAGTTTTCTGCGATAAATTTGGACTGGGGGAGAGCGCATTGCCACTAGAGCAGCGCCACTTGTTTCATATTTTTATAGATATACTTTTTTTTTACATTTTTGCATCTGTATTAATTTTCTTTATCATAATGACTCTGTTCTACAATTGACTCTGTTCTACAGATTGTTGCCAGGCTCAGCTATCCGGATCAACTCAACTGGTGGATCGGTGGTCTGGAGGTAACGCGCCTGCCTAGAAAGCGAAAAGATCAGGTCAGAGTGTGCGGTGGATTCAATCCCGTTTGGGCCCAAACATTTCTCCCCATTCATTAGACCATGAGTGGTGGTCTGGGTGCTAGTCTTCCGTATGAGACGATAAACCGCGTTCCCGAGTGTTACACATCATTATTTAGCGCACGTAGAAGAACACAACGACCGCGCTACCCACTGCAAGTCTCCAGGGTGGGAGTGACAAGTGTGCTACTGGGGCAGAACAAACCCTAAAGCTTCCAGATAAAGGGACAACCATTGGTACATGGAATGTAAGAACTCTGTACCAAACAGGAAGAGTACAGGAACTTACACATGAATTACAGAGGTATAAATGGGACATAGTAGGGCTTGCGGAAGTCAGATGGATTGGCTTTGGAGAAACAACCACGCAAGACGGCCACAAAATATGGTACAGCGGAGAAGAAAAACTACATCAACATGGAGTAGGCTTTATTGTCAGGAAAGAGATTGTGTCAAGCATCATCGGCTGCACACCAGTATCCAGCAGACTCATCTCAATCAGAGTTTCTGCAAAACCCCAGAATCTCACCATCATCCAAGTGTATGCTCCAACATCTGACTACGATGACGATCAGATAGAACAATTCTATGAAGAACTTGAAAACGTCATCTCCAAAACGCCCAAAAAAGACATCCTTATTGTGGAAGGCGACTGGAATGCTAAGGTGGGACCTGATGCCTATGACACCTGGGCAGGAACCACAGGACGATTTGGACTGGGAGAAACAAATGACAGAGGACAGCGGCTGCTGGAATTCGCAAAGAAGCACAAACTGACTTTGGCTAACACACTCCACCCTCACAAGCCATCCAGAACATCAACCTGGCACTCACCAAATGGTCTGATTCATAATCAAATTGATTACATTCTGTCACCCCAAAGATTCAAATCCAGCATAAACAAGGCAAACACAAGAACATTCCCAGGAGCTGACATTGGCAGTGACCACGACCTTGTACTTACCACCATCAGGCTGAAACTGAAAGCAAAACAACAGCCAAAAAGCCCACGCATAAGATTCGACCTGGAAAAACTCAAAGACCCAACAGTGGTTGAGATCTTCCAAGCCAACATTGGAGGAAAGTTCGCCGCACTCACAGCCATTGACAATGATGTGGACACATTGGCCAACAACATCAAAGAAGTGCTAACGACAGCAGCAGAAGAAACATTAGGAAGAAGCAGAACAAAGAAACAACCTTGGGTGACAAATGAGGTTCTTGACCTCTGCGACAAAAGAAGAGAACTTAAAAAACAAAAGTTCACAAGTCAAGAAGCTTACAAGAAGTACATGGATAGCCACAGAGAAGTGAGGAAAAAGATGAGAGAAGCCAAAGAAGCGTGGATAGAAGAACAATGCAACAACATCGAAGCTGGAATGACCAAGGGAAACAGCAAAACAGCTTACGATACTTTGAAAGCACTAACGAAAACCACACAGCCTAAAGCCTCTGTTATTGAAGACAAAGAAGGAAATCTTTTAACGGAAAACAATGCCATCCTCCAACGCTGGACAGAATACTGTGAGGGATTGTACAACTACCCACTACGCCCAGATACCAACATAGTTTCTGACAAACCCCCTGAACACCAAGATAAAGACCCACCAATACTAAGGTGTGAAGTAGATGCAGCTATTAGACAATTGAAGAAGGGGAAGTCCCCTGGAATCGATAACATCCCAGCTGAACTCATAAAAAATGGAGGGAATGAAACAGCAAGGCGATTCACAGAACTTTGTCAGAAGATCCACGACACCAAAGAATGGCCAAAAGAATGGACACAGTCTCTTGTAATACCCCTGCCAAAGAAAGGAAACCTCAAACAATGCCAGAACTACAGAACCATCAGTCTCATAAGTCATCCTAGCAAGATCATGCTGCAGGTAGTCCTCAACAGACTGAAAAACCAAGCGGAAAAACTCCTGGCAGAAGAACAAGCGGGCTTTAGACCAAAACGCAGCACAATGGAACAAATTTTCAATCTGAGAATTCTGATAGAGAAGCATCTCCAACACCAAAAAGACTTGTACCACAATTTCATAGACTTTAAAAAGGCCTTTGACAGGGTATGGCATGACGGCCTCTGGCAAGTACTCAGGCACTTCAACATTGACAGCTGTCTAATTGAAGTCATCAAAGCTCTGTACGAGAACGCAGAAAGTGCAGTTTTTATGAATAATCACGTGGGCGAGTTCTTCAAGACCACGGTTGGGGTTCGCCAGGGCTGCCTTCTCTCACCTGTACTCTTCAACCTCTTCCTCGAAAACATCATGACAGAGACACTGCAAAACCACCACACTTCCATCTGCATTGGTGGAAGACCCCTTTGCAACCTCAGATTTGCAGATGACATTGACCTCATGGGCAGCAGCAAACAAGAACTGCAAATCCTCACAGACAATTTAACAGATCGAGCGAGCGCATACGGCATGGAGGTCAGTACAGAGAAATCAAAGATCATGGTCAACAGCGCGAGTAATGACATCACGGAAATAAAGATGAATGGAGAAATACTAGAAGAGGTGAGCCAATTCAAATACTTAGGCTCCATCCTAACAAAAGATGGCACATCAAACAATGAAGTGAAAGCTCGCATTGCAACAGCAACATCTGCTCTAGTCAGACTCGAGAAGATCATCAGAAGCAACAACATCAGCTTCTGCACCAAATACCACCTTTACAAATCCCTCGTGATATCTATCCTCCTATATGGCTGTGAATCATGGACTCTGACAGCAGAGTTAGAGAGGAGAATCCAAGCATTCGAGAACAAGTGCCACAGAAGACTCCTCAAAATATCATACAAAGAACACAAGACCAATAACTATGTGAAAGAAGAAATCAAAAAGCGTGTGGGCCCCCAAGAGCCTTTGCTCTCCACCATAAAGAGGAGAAAGCTGATGTGGTTTGGTCACACCACAAGACACAACACCCTAGCAAAAACCATCCTGCAAGGAACAGTCGAGGGCAAGAGAAGAAGAGGCCGCCAAAAGAAATCATGGGTTGACAACATCAAAGACTGGACTGCCCAACCCCTGCAACACCTCCTACTAGCCACGCAGGATCGTGAAGCATGGAAAAAGATCTCTGTTGCGTCTTCTCTCATGTCCCCCCTACGTCCTTTGGGACATGGGACTGAGTGAGTGTGAAGAAAACACACGGCAACAAGAGGTGTTGTCCTTGGTAAAATTCTGTAGAAAAAGTCACTCTGAGAGGGAAACAAAATACAGTTGCAGACAGGAAAAAGAGAAAAAGTGGCGCTGCACTTGTGGCGACACGTTCTCCCCGGGGAGAGGAGCCCGAATTTCACGCAAAGAATACAGCTACAGACAGGAAAAGGAAAAAAAAAAGAAAAGTAATGGATGGCCCTGCACATGTGTCGACGCGCTTTCCCCGAGGAGGGCAGCCCAAATCTGTTGAAGAAATCTGTTGTGAAAGAAAGTAGTGTAACATTTAAAACAGTCATTGTCTCCCTGAATCCGTCGGTCTGTTTGCCGCCCCTACCCCCCCCCCCCCCCTCTCTCTCTCTCTCTCTCTCTCTCTCTCTCTCTCTCTCTCTCTCTCTCTCTCTCTCTTTCTTTCTTTCACACACACTTAACAATGTTTCAAACATTGCATGCACCCACCCATGTAGCACGCACGCAATAGAAAAATCAAGGATAGTCTTTTCGTGCTCTCTGGCTCAGACAGGTGTCACAACACAAAGTGATGAAGACAGAAAGACACATTATCTCCTTCTCTGTCTTGGAAATCCTGTGCATTAACGCATTTCTGTGCATGCTACCACGTGTGTGTGTGTGTGTGTGTGTGTGTGTGTGTGTGTGTGTGTGTGTGTGTGTGTGTGTGTGTGTGTTTATGTGTGTGTATGTGTGTGTGTGTGTGTTTATGTGTGTGTATGTGTGTGAGTATGTGTGTGTGCTTCAGTGTGTGTATGTGTGTGTATGTGTGTGGTTGTGTGTGTATAAGCAAAATGAAATATTCCAAACCTTCTTTACCATGCATATCACCACAAAAATGCAACTACTCGACTCCACTTACCTCTCCCACTCTTCCATATACCATGCAACTAAGCTATTCTACTACGTCATTTTTGGCAAGCCACTACATCAAAACCATCTACAGTTTGTCTCAAAAGAATAAAGAGCAGCCACCTCTCTGGTAGAAACAGTCCATGGCTACAGTTTGGGGGGGGAGGGGGGGGGGCGTTATCCACAGGGGACATCACTGCCTTTTTCTGCTTCAGGGCCTTTGTCCTTGGCCGAAGATAGGGACACAGCCAAGTGTGTTTTTTGCCTGTTCTCTTGTCAAAGGACTGGCTTTGCTCCTCTGGGATGTGGCTACGTTTGTGCAATGGTTCTGGTGAAGAGAACAGGAAGATACAAACAACAGATGAGCATGGATCGGTGGTCTAGTAGGTAAGGCGCCTGCTTAAAAAGTGAAAAGTCCCGGTTGGAGTGTGCGGTGTTTTGTATCCTGTTTGGGCCCTTAAACTTTCCCCCCTATCCATTAAACCATGAGTGGTGGTCTGGGTGCTCGTCTTTTGGATGCGATAAATCGAGGTTCCATGTGGTACACATCTTTATTTAGCGCGCGTAAAAGAACCCACGGTACAAGGGGGTTGTCCGAGGCAAATTTCTGTACAAAAAAAGTCACTCTGTTAGAGAAACAAATATAGTTGCAGATAGCAAAAAGAAAAACAATAAAATAATGGGTAGGCGCTGCACTTGTGGCGAAGTGCTTTCCCCGGGGAGAGCATCCCGAATTTCACGCAGAGAAATCTGATGTGACATGTTCTGTCATGTTATGATGTGTGGTGTGTTTGTGGATGTGTCTGTGTGTGCGTGTTAGTTAGTTAGTTCTTCAGTTTAACGTCCTTCCACTAAATAGTGCTATCAGACGGAAAAGTGTATATGAGTGTGTGAGTGTGTGTATGGAGGGGAAGGGGGAGGGAGGGGGCTGGGTGGGTTGGGATGGCACATAGCTAATTATCTGCATTAAGCAACTATAAGAACCAAAAATTAAAACCATAGAACAAGAATAATGAAAAGAAATAAATAACAGTTTAAAACACTAACTTTGCAATTCATATAACTAGTAAAAATCATTATACTATTATAACTAG
>CM060318.1:63002730-63005230 GCA_030674155.1 Stramonita haemastoma | reverse complement strand
AGAAGCAGTACCTTAATTGTGGGTACAAAAATTTGCACACCCAACACCTCACAACTGATGAACCTCACAGCTCTAGCCGAGGATGGGGACAAAAAGAAAGATGAACAAGCAACAGATCTATGTAATAATGGTAATATAAAATGATTGTGGTTATAAAATCAATATAGGTTATGTATTCACCGGAAAGGCTTAACAGTGCACCAACATAATCCCCGCAAAAAAACTGTACGTATCCTAAAAATAAATAAGTCATCATTAACGAATCTGTTTTCGGCTCTAAAGGCCACGACTTAGATCTTGTCGTCATCTCTAACTATTCAGAATGCGTTTGCAAATAAAGCAGTAGTATCATCAGAATACTCTTATGTATTTTTCCAACAAAACACTTCTTCAGGAAATCAAACATCTATCATATTCAGTTATTGTATTTTAATTTAGCAAATTACAGCACTATTACGTTTATTCAAAGACAATAAAATGCACATAGTAGAACATAACAATGTACCTAAACAACATTTGACTTTGAAATAGCTATGATGTCACTTTAGCAAAACATCCATAACTATCAATTACAATCAAACATAACTCATACAAACAACAATCACCCACACCGACCACATTTGAAGGACTCACAGTTCTCCGTTTCCATGCAGACTCGCCACATACCGGCCCACACTCTCACCCACGTGTCGTTGATTTGAAATAGGGGATTCCCCTCCTCTGTCGGAAGTGACGGAAACTGCAACTTTTCGCGCGTGTGCAGCCAGGAGTCTGTAGCCACAGCCAATGAGAGGACGGCTACAGAGGCTGAGGCGATGGCGAAAGAGATGAAGGTAAGGCTGTAGGTACTGCATTTCATATTCTCACACATGGTGGCGGTTTGGTGAAACTGTGCTGGTAGAGGGTGGTGACTTGGAAGTCTGGTTTTAATCTAGATGGACCTTTTTCCTAGAACAGAGAAAAATTATTGTTAAAGCAATATACATTGAGCGACATTTATTTTATCAATATTATGTTTTATGAATATAAGGGGAAGTGTGAGGGAGACAGAAATTAAACAAGTGTCATTGGGACGTAATGCTACTGATTATTCTTTGAAGTTTCTGAATCAACTGTGTTTACTGATACTACTACCACTACAACTTCTACTGTGACAACAACAACAACAACAACAACAACAACAACAACAGCAACTACTACTACTACTACTACTACTACTACTACTACTACTACTACTACTACTACTACTACTACTACTACTACTACACGACGACGACGACGACGACGACGACGACGACGACGACGACGACGACGACGACGACTACTACTACTACTACTACTACTACTACTACTACTACTACTACTACTACTACTACTACTACTACTACTACTACTACTACTACTACTACTACCTCTTCTGCTGATTTTGCTCTTACTTCTGCTGCTGCTGCCGCTGCTGCTGCTAGCACTTCTATTGCTGCTGCTGCTACCACTGTTGCGGTTACAGTTTACTCCAGTATACACAGGTTTGATCTATCACAGCTGAAGTGTATGTAGTCTAAGCAGCCTAACAAGTCTTGTCAGTTTGTTTCAGAGGTAAGGACAGCTATCAAGTGAGAGCCTGCATTGCTACTAAGCACACTTTTGGTGCATTCATGTTTAATGGTCAATGAGTTCTGAAAAACAACAACAACAACAACAACACAACAACAACAAACATCGTAACAAAAAGAACAGCGTCCGGATTCTGAACAGCCAACATCAAACCCTAATCATACAAGTTAAAGATGGGAAAGAGAATGGACACAAACATCGTGACATCCTTCGGAGATCAACTCCGATGCCAACAACAATGACCCCCTGTAGATAAACACCTTCCTCTTCAAGATAGATATCCTCTTCACTCCCCAACGCCCACGCCATTCCCGCCACACTCTCTCCTATCCTCTTTCTGGAACCAACGTCTTGACCTTACCCTATGCACCCCAACCACCTCCATCATTGCCAACATCATCTCCATCATCATCATTTTCCTTGTAGCATCTGTATACAGGCAGAGGTCGGAGACAGCTGCCAGTTGTGTAACGTACAAATTCAATTTGTGGATGGTGTGGAGGAACACAGGCAATGCCGTGGTGTATCAGCCTCAGTCCTTTGTCTCCGCTGCTGCATACAGTGGGCCCTAAATGCATTACGCTTACACAAGCTGGCGAGATGGCTATTATACAGCATTGGAAATAAAGCATGCATGCGTGTGTGTCTGTTCTTTTATGTTCGTATTTACACTTTCCAGTACATACGCGTGCAGGCACACCTATATGCGAACTCACACACACACACAGACACCCACACATACACACACACACACACGCGCGCGCGAGCACACACACACACATAGAGACACACACACACACGCACGCACACACACACACGTACGCACGTACGCACGCACACACGCACGCACGCACGCACGCACGCACTCACTCACATGTGTTTTTTT
>CM060318.1:62975230-62995230 GCA_030674155.1 Stramonita haemastoma | reverse complement strand
AGCACAGAAACACAAACACAACAGCCATGTTGAAACAAAGCTATCTTCGAATACTGCAGCGAGGTAGTACAAAAGACAATGAATAGTTTGTAATGGGTATATTTAAGCAATTTTGTAAAATGCCATTTCCTTATTGAAGTTGCAAATAGCCAAACACTGACAGTACTTAAAGCAAGTCATCTTACCGTCTGAAATAAATACTGCCAAAGCAGAACTAAAACATAGTTGCCATGAACACTATACATAACTTACGAAAAGGTAACACCAAGTACACAAAAAAATCCACTCAAAAAAAAAAGGTTTCCCTGAAACACACCATTCCCACAGACTGTAACTCATCAACACACGCCTAACACCATCACCCAACAAACCTTCCAGACCGTAACTGATTAACACACACACACACACACACACACACACACACACACACACACACACACACACACACACACACCAAACACACACACACACACACACAACACCACACCACACACACACAACACCACACACACACACACACACACACACACACAACACACACACACAACAACACCACACACACACCACACACAACACACACACACACACACACACACACACACACACACACACACACACACTTACTTTACCTTCAGACACATACAGACGACCTGCAAGCCTGGAAAGACGACGACGCACAACAGAGCAAAAGGCAGGTTCGGGATCGTCCCCCCATCACCATAAAGCGCCAGCCAATCTCAGCCTTCCATCTGGCCCCCAGGGGAGGAGATCTTGTCAACATCCAGTCACCGCCTTTATTGCCAGCATGCTGTATCCGGGGCCACCCCAGCTTCTTTATTTCTGTGGGGCTGCCATACACTCTTGCTGCTGTTGCTGCTGCTGGCTGCTGCTGCTGTGTGCTGCTGCTGCTGCTGCTGCTGCTGCTGCAGTTGCTGTTGTGTCATCTGGCTCGCGAAAAGAGCCTCGGAAATAACAGTAATCTTTGCAGACTTTTCGTGGTAAAGTGTTTATGAGTCCAGGTCTGTTATACGGGTTTTTTTTTGCTGAAGTTTTTTTTGGGGGAAATGAGTGTGATCTTTGCATAGTGTCCAACGTAAAATGCTTATGAATGGGATTCTGGCACACTGTTCATTGTCCAATATGTTTGGCTATCTGGTTAGTGCGGTAATGCCTCATATACGGCTTTGCCCCTTTGGCAATCCAAAAAGTAGTTCAAGGACTAGGGAGAGAGTGGGAAAGAACAGAGCAACGTATTGACCCTTTGTCGGTGTAGACGATCACCAGTTGCTCTGAAACATAAATATAGGCCAGCTTGTTGAATATCTAAATGTGACAATAAAAATATACCAAAAAATACACAAAATCAAAAAATATACGTGTTCACAAAAGAACTAGAAAATTAAAAACACGAAAAAATAAAAACAAACAACAATAGACAAACAGAAAAGCAACATAACAAATAAACTAGGAAATATTAAACAGGACTATGAGAAAACAGGATACAAGAACACAAGCAAACAGTCAAAACAAGCAGTGAAACATACAAGGAAAAATCGAAAAGAAGCTAGATATGGACAAAAGTATCACTGAATTCGGAATGCAGCTACCTAAATTGTGAATGAACAGTCACATACACAAATCACACCATTTGTTGAACTTTGGAGCTCCATCTGAGAAACAAAATAAAAAACCCGAAAAAGAAAGGCAAGGAAAATGATGTATGAAGCATTAGTCACAATTTGCGTCATACTATATTGAAGAAGGCTGAATGATGCAAATAACGTGGTAATAGAAAGGAAGGCAGAAAGAAAGAAAGTAAGAAAGAAAGTAAGAACGACAAGAAAAATGCGCAAAGAGCCACATAATAACGAAAAAGAATCAACCAACCAAAAAAAAAAAAAACACTAACAAATATCCCTGGAAAATATCAAGAACAACAAAAAAAACCGACATGAGGTGTGAAACAATAAGGGCAGCTAGAAAGAGATAACAATGTAAAGGAAGACAGTAAAAAGGAAGAAAAAAAATATAATATAACCCCAATAAATGACACAAAAGACAGAAGACGGAAGAAAAAAGAAGGCATACAAATATGTACATGACAAGAAAAAACATGTGTGAAAAAAATTACAAAAGGAACAGCACAATATGTGCAAAGGGTAGACAAAGTGAAAAGAAAGAAAGAAAGAAAAAGAAAGAAAGAAAGAAAGAAAGAAAGAAAAGAAAGAAAGAAAGAAAGAAGAAGAAAAGAAGAAGGAAAGAAGAGGAAAGAAAGAAAAACCCAGAAAGACAGAGAGAGACATACAAAAATAAAGAAATAAAGACACACAGACAGAGAGACAGACATATAGGCACACAGACTAAAAAAGAAAGAAAGAAGAAATGAATGAATGAAAGAAAAAAAAAATGACAAACAGACAGACGACAGACAGATAAACGGATAGATAAAACAAACAGGAAGCAAAAAAATTCGAATGAGGAAATGAGAGAAAAGAAAAAAAGAAAACAGAAGAAAGAAAGAAAGAAAAAGAAAGAAAGAAGAAAGAAAGAAAGAAAGAAAGAAAGAAGGAGAGGAAGGAAGGAAAGAAAAAAATAGAGAAAGAAAGAAAGAAAATAGAAAAAAAGAGAAAGAAAGAAAGAAAGAAAGAAAGAAAAAAAAAGAAAAGAAAGAAAGAAAAAAGAACGAAAAAGAAAGAAAGAAAGAAAGAAAAGAAAGAAAGAAATAGAAAGGGTATCGCACGATGGCAAATGTAATTGATCAAAGCTAGCTGAAAGACTTACGTCAGCATTACAGAATACTAACGACATTAATTCGAATCTAATAGACCGACAAACATATAAAAGAAAAAAAAAGAAAAAAGATCAAGAACAACAACAAAAGAACTAAACAGAAGCCAAAGAAAGTAAGTCAAGAACTGAGCATAGAATTAATGTAAGAATGATGCTGAAAAAGACAAGAAGAAGAAAAATAGAGCAGAGTGAGAAGTAGAAAAAGATGACAAAAGAAACAAAACGCAAAGAAGAAATAAACAAAAAAAAGAGCAAAAGTACACAAAGATACATGATATGAACAAAACAAAAACCACCACAGAAAAACCCGGAAAAGTAGAGCAAAAGAGTGAGGAGGGGGAGAGGGGGATCAAAAGAATGAAAAAACGAAGTAACGCAATAGGATCAAAAACAAATAGCACGACGGAATTCTTCAAAAAAAAAAGTAGCAAAGGAACAAAATTAAAAGTTCAAAAATCCGGAAAAAATAATAATTAAGAGAAAAAGCAGGCAAACAAAAAATCCATAGGAAACAGAGCAACACCAAATAATGGTGTGTGTGTATATGTATGTATGTGTGTGTGTTTGTGTGTTTGTGCGTGTGTGTGTGTGTGTGTTGTGTGTGTGTGTGTGTGTGTGTGTGTGTGTGTGTGTGTGTGTGTGTGTGTGTGTGTGTGTGTGTGTGTGTGTGTGTGTGTGTGTTTATGCGAATGGTAAGTGTGGCGCAAGTATCAGTTATCACTTGTTTGAACTTAACAGATAAATTGTTATTTTTTTTAATACAAACACCACACACAGACACACAGACAGACAGACAGACAGACAGACAGACAGACACACACACACACACACACACACACACACACACACACACACACACACACACACACACACACACACACACACACACTGCACATAATATTTATGGCAAGCTGGTTTTATTTGCCAAAGCCATTTTCGTAAAAATCCTTTCTAAAAAGGCTGAAATAACGGCTTAAGGTTTGTGGAGGACAATTAATTAGGGAATCTGTCAATGTCCTCATCCAAATCATTGACTTTATCAAGCGTTAAATTTCTTAAAGGCCCCATCTGAATGCCAAAAAAAGATATAAAGACGATTAAAAAATGATAAAAGCCATTAAACATCACTCATTCCAACAAGGAAAAAACATGCATCGAATTTATTTCAGCAATAAACTCCATTAAATTTCAATCTTCTTTATTTTCAAAGTGTTAAAACCTTTTTGTATGTTTGTTTATTTTGTTTTGTGATGTGTGTGTGTGTGTGTGTGTGTGTGTGTGTGTGTGTGTGTGTGTGTGTGTGTGTGTGTTGTGTTGTGGTGTGTGTGTGTGTTGTGTGTGTGTGTGTGTATGTGTTTGCGTGTGTGTGCATGTATGTGTTTGCGTGTGTGTATGTGTGTGTGTATGTGTGCGTGTGTGTGTGCATACGCGCTCTTGTGTGTATGTAGGTGTGTGCATGTGGGCGTGCCTGCAAACGCAGGCACGCGTGGGTGTGTGATATAGCATTTCAAAATCAATTAACGATGTAAAGTGACATCCTTATACTGCTGTAAACTAGAAATTATCAAGATGTCACTTTCGTAACTAGTAACATATACCTTAGTCAATGATGAAGATGATGACAGAGATAATAACAACGAATGTATTGAGTGGAATAATTGATAATGATGACTCTCTGTGTTGAGGATGATGATGACGACCATGCTCTCAGTCGTTTGCTTTGTGAATGAGAAATGTTTGCATCATTAGACAGTAAGTTAAAAAAAAACAAACAAAAAAACGTCGATGTAAATATTTGTTTGTTTCCCTTTGTCCTGTTACTTGTATTGTGGCCAAAGGCCGAAAGTCAATTAAAATTGTTTAGTCTTTATTGTTCAGTGCTCAATGTTCTCTCTCCTCTCTCTCTCTCTCTCTCTCTCTCTCTCTCTCTCTCTCTCCTCTCTCTCTCTCTCTCTCTCTCTCTCTCTCTCTCTCTCTCTCTCTCTCTCTCTCTCTCTCTCTCTCTCTCTCTCTCTTCTCTCTCTCGCCTAGTGCCAGAACTTGGCGCTCGCAATTTGACGACCCGGGTTCGATTCCCGTTCGAGGGGATTTTCCCCCTGGAGTTATCAATAGTGCTGAGTCTACTCTCCCCAAAAGTCCTTTGGATGAGACTCTAAACCTAGGCCCCGTGTGCGAACGCACGCAGAACATCTTGCGCATACGTTAAATCATGTTCCGCTTTTCGTAAGAGCAGGCTATTAGGTGGAAACAGATGGCAATATTTATAAAACTGCATACACACTGGGACTGGATGCAAAAAAGCACATGAGCGCTTATTCCATTATCCTCGATGTAAAAGAATAAATAAATGAATAAATACAATAACAAATCTCTCTCTGTGTCTCTCTGTCTCTGTCTCTGTCTCTGTCTCTGTCTGTCTGACTGTCTCTGTCTGTTCTGTCTCTGTCTCTATGTCTCTCTGTCTCTCTATGTCTCTATGTCTCTCTGTCTCTCTGTCTTTCTCTGTCTCTGTCTCTGTCTTCTGTCTTCTGTCTGTCTCTGTCTGTCTGTCTGTCTGTCTGTCTGTCTGTCTGTCTGTCTCTGTCTGTCTTCTCTCTCTCTCTCTCTCTCCTCTCTCCTCTCTCTCCTCTCTCTCTCTCTCTCTCTCTCTGATTAAGGAGGTCGCTAACTGATGCATGTGCGTGACTTGCTTGTGTATGTAAGCCAGAGAGAACACAGCTAGGCTAAGGCCCAGCCCCTCCTTTTCCTCCCTCAACCCCATACCACACCCCACCACGCCCCATTCACACTTCCACGAACACCCTAACACACCCTTACAACACCCCAGTCCCCCTTCTCGCCTATCATCATTGATAGGCTAACAGACTGATGTAACTGTCTTCTGTAATGAAAGGCATTGCTCACAGTCATGTGGTGGTCATTCTCTATCACACAGAATTATGTAACCTTGAGTGTTAAATGCTGTGGCTATGGTCTGTGTGTGTGTGAGAGTGAGTGGGGGGATGAACGTGTGTATGTATGCGTGTGTAAATATTATTGTGTGTGTGAGTGTGTGTGCGTGTGTGAGTGTGGGGTGTGTGAAAGAGTGTAAATGTGTGTGTAAATATGTGTAAATGTGTGTGTATGTGTGTGACAGTAGTTCGGAAGAGAGAGAGAGACAGAGAGAGACAAACAGAGAGGCAGACAGAGACACATAGCCTAAAGCCAGCCAGCCAGCCAGCCAGCCAAGCAGTCAGCTTTTCTTCTTCTTCTTCTTCTTCTTCTTCTTCTTCTTTCTTCTTCTGCTTCGCAATTCTGTGCAATTCTTCTTCTTCGCAATTTTGTGCAATTCTTCTTCGTAATTCTTCTTCATCTCAATTTCTTCTTCTTCTTCTTCTTCTTCTCTTCTTCTTCTTCTTCTTCTTCTTCTTCTTCTTCTTCTTCTTCTTCTTCTTCTTCTTCTTCTTCTTCTTCTTCTTCTTCTTCTTCTTCTTCTTCTTCTTCTTCTTTGCAATTTTTATTCGCAATTCTTCTTCGCAATTCTATGCAATTCTGCACAATTCTTCTTCTTCGCAGTTATGCGTAATTCTGCGCAATTCTTCTTCGTGATACTTCTTCGCAATTCTTTGCAATTCTTCATCTTAATTCTTCTTCTTCGCATTCTTCTTCACAATTTTTCTTTTCTTGCGCCCTTGTTGTCATCGTCCTTGTGGTCGTTGTCGTAGATACTGATGGTTTATTGTCTAGCCAACGCAGTGACAACAATACACCAGCTGATATCGAGTGATAAATATGGTCTTTCACTCGCCCACTTCATATCAGCCAAAGTGTATGGTAAAACGCAGAATGTCGTGCAGACGAGTGGTTCTTTTCAGATTGTGTCTTCACTTGCACAGGAAAGGGAAGAGGAGGCTGTTTACCATAGAGCAGGGGGAACAGATCAAAGATGCTCGATGTATCCACATGGACAGACAGATAGATTGGCCGGCAGTATGTGTGTACATGTTTGGTGATAAAAGTGGCTGTTTGTTTTCAGCGTTTCTAAATCGCAATAGCATTTGGTTTAGATAAAGGTTTCTATGCCTTTTTCGTGCTTAGCTTTTGAACATAGAAGAGGGGCCTAGATCACATAATTTTTAATTGCACTAATCAACGATATTTTATATTCTGTTCATGGAAGGTTCAATAAGTTTGCCATTGAAACATTTTAAGGTGATATAACAATAATCTTTTTTTTAAATCAAGGACATAAGATCTAGCACATACAAGATTTTTGCGTGATTCTGTCGACACTCACACACAGTAATTGCATACCTCAAAACAACATGGTTTTTTTCTTGTGTTTTTGTTAGTCTAGTTGTTGCAGTTACTAATTGGTTTAAGTTTGTAATTAGCCTAATATATGTTTTCTCACATCTTCTTAGCAGCAAAGAACGGTTGATCAGAAGTGGACAGTTGGCAGGTCATTATTCTTCTTTTGCGTTTTGTACACAGAACGAGAGAGAGAGAGAGAGGAGAGAGAGAGAGAGAGAGAGAGAGAGAGAGAGAGAGAGAGAGAGAGAGAAGAGAGAGAGAGAGAGAGAGAGAGAGAGAGAGAGAGAGAGAGAGAGAGAGAGAGGGGGGGGGGGAACAGGGCTGGTACACAAGTTAAACTGATTAAAGATACACAAGTTCTGTCCACAAACAGATTTTTAGTAAAATGTTCCAATTAAAACTTTAATCATGCTATGTCGACAAATATACTTTCTTCAGTTCGTTGATAAGATACGGTAAAACGCAACATTTAGGCAAGATTTTCCGATTCAAACTTGAAGAAAGCCGGGTTTTTTTTTTTAAAATTCCCTAACACTAACAGGTTTTTCTTTCTTTTATTTTTGTATAGATCGTCGCGCCAACAAAAATCCGTTGCCGATGTTTCCTTTCTGACAAAATTTGGTTTGTCGATAGTTTAAATTCTATCCCCTGAGCAGTCTTTGGGGCTTTCAACAGTAAACACCAGTGGCCTTGTTTCGTGTTGGGCTTTTTGTGCAGCAAAGGGATGCCTGATTCATTTCATTCCAGCAAATTAATGATTTCCCATCTTCTGCCCATAAGTATGATGTGGCCAAGAAAAGAAACGTTGCCTATGTCGACATCCTGTACGATCCAGTTCAAATCACAATGTTGAGAGATGTTTTGATTGATACTGTTGATACTGCAACCCCTCCCCCCCCCCAACACACGCAAATACACGTCCAAATACACACACACACACACACACACACTAAAACACACACACCACCACACACACACACACATCACACACACAAAACACACTCACTCACACACATCACCACAGCCACACACACACACACACACACACACACACACACACAGACGCACCACACACGTGTGCACGTGCGCGCACATGCACGCACAAATAAACACGCATACACATAAACACTCACACACATAGCCTATTCAAACACACACTCACACACACACACATACACACACATACACCACACACACTAACGCACACACACATACCATACACGCACCTCACACACACACACTCACGCAACGCACACGCGTGCACACACACACAAACACACCACACACATACACACACACACACAAACACACACACTCACACACAAATACATTTGCGCACACAACGACACGCACGCACGCACGCACGCACGCAGCAACCGCGCGCGCGGCTCATATATAATTCCAGACATATTTAGACTTCAGCGGAAAAACAGGTTTTTGTCAACAAACATACATTTTGTTGATATTTACTCTTCCTTCTGACGCTCCATACAACGTCGACATAAGACAAAAATGTCAGAGGCAAA
Organism: Stramonita haemastoma; assembly: GCA_030674155.1. Lineage (NCBI taxonomy): Eukaryota > Metazoa > Mollusca > Gastropoda > Neogastropoda > Muricidae > Stramonita > Stramonita haemastoma. The sequence continues at coordinate 62,986,621 of CM060318.1, read as the reverse complement.
CATCACAGTTAAATGTGGATAAAATATTACGCAAAAATGCAAGCATGTGTTATAGACAATATGGTGTGATTTTGATTTATTTGATTTGATTTATTCTTTTATACCGAGGATAATGGAATAAGCATCTTGTGCTTTTTTTCATCCAGTCCCCGTGTGATGCGGTTTTTTAAATGTCATCTGCTCCCACCGGCACACGATTGCCTACTCTTACGAAAAGCGGAACAGGATTTAACGTGTGCGCAAGGTGTTCTGCGTGCGTTCGCACACGGGGCCTCGGTTTAAAGTCTCATCCGGACTGATAAATACGCTACTGGATATGTTTTATTCTAAGCGATTATTCACCAAAAGGAGTTGATAAACAATTCAAAATAAACACATCTTTACACGTAATACATATTTAGTGTTGTAATAACTTTTGCGGCATCAAAGTCCTGCAATAACAAGAGTCACAGCTCCGCGAAAACAACATGAGAAAGTCTTGCGCCAGATCACAGACAGACACCTTGGCTTCAGACTTGATGCTGAGACCAAACGGCCGCTAAACCCGATATCCTACCTGACTCTCACAAAAATGTCCAACAATAACACTGGATATCCTCACTCTAGCAGTCGGATTAAAAGCAATACGTTATTGCATTCAGTAGAGTGTGTACAGCTAAACGTGTTGGAGTCTGCTTTATGGGTGGGTTTTTTTTTTTCGGTGACCAATGCTCTCTAGCTGTCTCAGTGTCTGTGTGTCTAGTTTGTTTGCTTTATCTGTCGGTCTGGCTCTGTCCCTATTTTCTCTGTATCTGTCTTTCTGTTTTTGTCTGTCTGTCTGTCTGTCTTCTGTCTGTCTGTCTGTCTGTCTGTCTGTCTGTCTGTCTGTCTGTCTCTCTCTCTCTCTCTCTCTCTCTCTCTCTCTCTCTCTCTCTCTCTCTCTCTCTCTCTCTCTCTCTCTCTCTCTCTCTCTCTCTCTCTCTCTCAGTTTTGTCTTAATTGACAGGGTTTTTTTTTCTACAGGCTAAACTATCTTTCGCTTTTTTCACAGCACCACAGCCATGTCAAAGCCATTGCAGTCTAGCGAGCTCTGTGTCCAGTCCTTCTGACTGCCCCTGTGTCTTCCTCCTTCTGGATTCCCATGTGCCAAAGTCTGGGCAAAGAACACTGTGACTTGTGACGTGACTAAACCATTCCAGCTGTCGTCACTTTACACCACCCAGAGGAGATTGCTGTAGTATAGCTTTCATCGTAACGTCGTGCCAACGCTAGCACGTTAATGTTCTCGGTAAGAAACTTTGGAGAAGTTAATTAACGATTTTTAAAAATGTTTTACAGACGCTATAGCCGAAATATTAAAACCACTTGATTTCAATCACATTTGTTCATTAATTTCAGGGTTCGAATCTAGGCGGCGTCTGATGAATTATGGGTGAGGATTTTACGATCTTTAAGATCAATCTCATATGCAGATCTACCTTCGTGGATATACATATGCTGAAGATGAAAGAAATAAGTATGCTCGGTGAAGATCCCATGATTCAATATTAGCGTTCTGTGGGTTAAGGAAACGTTAAACACGAACATGCTCAGCATATATCCCCGAAACTGACATGTGGCTACCTTCATGGTTGACAGAAAATGCTTGCACAGGCAAAGTCCTCATCATTGGGGAACCGGAAACCCCAAAGTCGATTAGCAAAACAAATGTCTAAAAGTTTGAATGTTCTTTCTTTAATTAAAGTTCAACACTCAAGGCCTATCTTTCAGACACGTACACGATAAGAGAAATGACCAGTAGGGCCTACCACATTATATTTCAAACATCCTCACTCCCCCCCCCCTGATATACATGTAAATCCCATTCAACAGCTTTCAACACATGTTGCTCTTGTTATTCCTGGTCATTGTATATACACGACACTATTAACACTTGTAGTTGTGAAACACTGCCCTGCAACTTTACTGGCACCACACACAAGCTTGGCTTATACTTCAGTGTCGCTAAGTCTGCATTTGATCCGTCCCTGTGAAATCAGTCGGCTCTGGGACCTGTCTGGAACCAAGTGTCTGGGCAGCTAAAGATAAGAAGAAGAGGAGCGTGTTTTGCCAAGAAGAGTGTGAAGTAAGAGGAAAGTGATGCTGTGCTGGAATGCTAGGACGCATTAAATTTTGATTCCATTTAACGCTCGTTTCTCTGACGTGGATATATTATATGATGAGAGAGTTTGAGGGAGACATCGATAAAAGTGTGTGTGTTGTATGTGTGTGGGGGGGGGAGGTTTGTGTGTGTGTGTGTGTGTGTGTGTGTGTGTGTGTGTGTTGTTGTTGTTGTTGTTGTTGTTGTTGTGTGTGTGTGTTTATTTGTGTTGTGTGTGTGTGTGTGTGTGTGCGCCACGCGCGCATGTGTGTGTGTGCATGTATGTGTACTACTAATACGTGCACGCGCACACATGAGCATACCTATCCATTCACGTGTGCGAACACACTTTCGCACGAAAGTAAATGAACATTACAATGCAAGACAACTTTGTTGTGATTTCCCAGCAATTGTGGCTTTATCATACCACATTAAATATGCACAACAATTTGCATATTTTCTAGCATTTGACATTGCTTCATCTTTCTGTAGAAAGTAATCCTTCTCGCATTTTCATTCAGAATTAGAAGGAAATTAAGGTTTAATTCATATCAACGTCATAATCAAGCTTCAAAAGCAGTGATGCGCGTTGTGCAAGATCTTATAAATGTTCTGGCATTTATCCTTTCTAAAAAGAGAAAAAAAAAAAAAAAGCTTTCCTCCTGACGTTTTGTGAATATGCAGAAATCCGTTTCATATTAATAAAATCAGTAGTTTTTTGTTTTTTTTAAATAGGGTATGATGTATATATTTCACAGTGTGTGTCTATGTGTGTGTGTGTGTCTATGTGTGTGTGTGTGCGTGTGTGTGTGTGTGTGTGGGGGGGTGATTTTGATACGTTGCATTCTCATTTTTAAAACACAAACATATTATATAAATTGTTTCCAAAGTTGTTTAAATGCTTTAGGTTACGCATTCCGGCAAACATCTGTAAAACCTTTTTGAGCCGATATTATGTAGGACAGTTATGGAATATTCTGTGTGTAAATCATACCTGAGGAAGTGAAACTGAATTTGTTTTTAAATCAAGCTGTACTTTTCTAGACTGAGTCTCTGAAAACAAAAAAAAAACCCAACGTGCATCTATTCGCAGTCCAAAGAACCCCCAAACCGCTCCATACCAAAACTTTCATTGACATCATTCCCTTGATTTATCAAGAAAGACAAGAAAGAAAAAGGTTTCAATTTTTTTTCATACCCACCTTCCTTTAAACATATTTACACAGAAAACATACGCGTATATACTCACTAGAATACTATAAACATAGAACTAAAAAAAATGAAACGCATCCATTTATTATGTTTTCACTCTCATCGTGCTGAGAATACCAAAAAAGTCTTCTAACCTTGCTTTTGCCAAACGTAACTTCGCGAGCTATGTAGCGTAGGGCGAATATGATTGATGTTTCATGACACACTCTCCTACAGCCCATGCGTCATCTGGGATAACGGGTCTGACATCTGTACACCAGTGTGTTAACACCATTCTGGATGAAGGCCACGGTTATAGTAGATTATCTAGCTGTATAACGAAATGGTTTGCTTGTTTGTATGTTTTTGTGACTGCTTCATTTTTTTGGTATTGGTTTTACATTGATGTTGTTGATATATATTTGTGTTTTTTATATTTGATTTTCATATAGTTTTTACATAGTTCTGATAATGTTAAAATTTTTCGTCATTATCATTGTCATCTCCTGCGCGCTGCTGCTGCTGCTGCTGCTGCTGCTGCTGCTGCTGCTGCTGCTGCTGCTGCTGCTGCGCTGCTGTTGTTGCTGCTGCTGATGATGATGATGATGATGACGACGACGATGGCGATGACTATGACGGTGACGACGACGACGACGATGACGACGATTCTACTGCTGCTGCTGCTACTGCTGCTGCTGATGATGATGATCGATGATGATGATGATGATGATAATAGCAGTGGTATCGGTGGTGGTGGTGATTATAATGCTGGTGGCTATGATGATGGAGATCCTCAATCAAAAAATAATCTTTAAAAATCTGAACCAAGTGGAATACATAGGCTTCTTACTCTTTCGCTAAAGGCCAGCAGATCTGTGCTTACCAGTGTGTGCTAATTGGAAAACATCGCTTATCTGGCTCACGCAGTACAACCAGGGTGACAGGCAGTGCCATAGATCAGACTTAACTTTAGTTTCCGTACCGTAGGACTTGAGGCAAAACTATTTTTCAGTTCCGAAAATACAAACTAGTTACCAAGGCTGGTAGGTTTCTTTTTTTTAATCTTTCTCTGGGTGTCTGCTCACTTCGTATGGTTAAATTTGCTGTGACACTTTAGCTGGTTAAGGGTTTATCAGTCTAGGTCTTTGCTAAGAGGGTTTAATGTAACACCTGCTGTTACTAATGCTTCTGCTGATGCTGTTGTTGCTGATGCTGTTGCTACTACTACCTATGCTAATACAGCTGGTACTGCTGTTGATGCTATGACTACAACAACAACAACCATAAAAACAACAACAACAACAACAACAACAACACTACTACTACTACTACTACTACTACTACTACTACTACTACTACTACTACTACTACTACTACTACTACTACCGCTGCTGCTGCTGCTGCTGCTGCTGCTGCTATTACTACTACTAACTACTACTACTACTACTAACTACTACTACTACTACTACTACTACTACTACTACTACTACTACTACCTCACACACACAGAGTCACATTCACATTCACACATTACATACTAGCCACCTTATCAAACATCTCATTACAGACACAGTGCCAGTAAAAAGGCTCAAGCAAATGGCTTCAGAATGCATTAGCACAGACTTGACAACAATTCCTAGTTCCTTGCCGGCAACAATCAGACACATGGGGCTATCATTGTTGGTAGCTGAAGTACTAAGCCATAAAATAAGATCGTTTTCTGTCAGGTTTGTTCCCAGTGCGTGATCTGCAAATCATCGTCTTTTTATGCCTCTCCCTAACCATTGCTGGGGAAATCATGTTACAGACTGAACTGGTGTCTTACATTCTGACTTACATTGGTAGCAAAGAACATGAAGTAAGTTATGGATTGAAAATAGGATGCTGTTTGAGGAAGCAGTGCCTAATCTTTCTCTTCACATCATTAGTACCTTTTCACCTTCACCTACTCCGTAGTCTGGTTGACCGTTGGGACATTATTGAAGATTTCGCCACCTACTTCCTCTGTTCCTCGCGTTTCTCATCTTTCTTAAGTATGTCGGTCTACTTAAAGCCAGTCCATTCTTTGATGTTGTCTTCTCATCGTTTTCTCTGTCTGCTTTCTTTCCCTTCTTGTAGTGTTTTTTTCATAACTATTTACTTTATCTTCTTAAGTCCTCTTAACCCGTTTGAAAGACAAAAATAGAAGTATTGTGCAAAAGCTCTGTACGTCAATGTTATTCTATCAGATATATCTGCTTTTGTTCCTGATAACATTGCCTACTACATTGAAATCTATTTTCATTTACAAATTATTTCTGTATAAGTTGGTTAGCAAAAAATCCCTCTTAGAATTGTAATACATGATACACTATTCTTTGCATTCCTTGAATAATATAATCTAGCAAGCAGATTTTATCAATGAATCAAAGTTTCAAGACATAACGATTTGAAGCTATTAGTTGTACAGTCTAATGCTTCTGCGCTATTGTCTCTTTCGTTCCGGTATTATTTTGGTGCCTGTTTTGTGATTGAAACTATTCACTCTCTGTAGAACCAATAGCATGTGTCATTGGTATATACCATGCACGTGTATTTAATTTTTAATCTTTGTCAGCAAGAACTGAGAGGTTCACCAATGGTGAGATTTTGCGTATGTGACCGTTTTTGCCCACCTAAAGAAGCAATATTTCGATTTAGGTGATGTATACTTTTTAAATATGGAACCATTTTTTATAGAAAGAAAATGTACGAATAGTTCCACTTGCTCGTGTGGTCTTAATTATTAAAATACAATAATTCAGTGCACTGGAGAACCTCAACTGCAAAGCCTAAATTTATACAAATGTTCGCTAGAAACAAGTTATTACTCCGAAAACACCAATACTTCAACAAAATGATTTACCTCACGTCAACAATATGGAACATATTTTTTATCACAAGATATAATTATTCCTCCGCTAAGTTTTTGAGAAATCCCAGACAGAGGCTACCAAAACTGTCTTGGTAATTACCATTTTGGCTCCAATTCAGGATTTAATTTTGCAGCTTTGATACGGCAGTGTGACTCTGTTTTATCCTCTCCTGACCCCCCCTGCCCAACTATTTCTCTATTTTCTTTCTACTTCTGTTATACCCTCTTTCTATTGCTATCCCTCAGGGCATATTTCTGACATGTTCCACATTGAAAGGGATATATCATTCCTTTTGCTCGTGTTTTTTTTTTTTTTCGAGAGGACGGGGCTCTTATATTATCTTTGTATCTTTGTCTGTCTGCCTGTCCTTTTTTTTTCTCTTTCTGTTTCTCTGTCTGTCTGTTTGTCAGTCTGTCTGCCTCTGTATCTGTCTGTGCGTCTGTGTGTTGTGTTTCTGTGTGTCTTGTGTGTGTGTGTGTCTCTCTCTGTGTGTCTGTCTCTCTCTGTCTGTCTGTCTGTCTGTCTGTCTGTCTGTGTCTGTCTGTCTGTCTTCTGTCTGTCTCTCTTCTCTCTCTCTCTCTCTGTCTCTGTCTGTCTCTGTCTTCTCTCTCTCTCTCTCTCTCTCTCTCTCTCCTCTCTCTCTCTCTCTCTCTCTCTCTCTCTCCTCTCTCTCTCTCCTCTCCCCCCCCCCCCCGACGATTTATTTTCCATGCGCCAAATATAAGAAATAAGATCAACTTTCTAGACAGTGATCCTTGTATTGATGTATACTACATTTGAAACATTGTTGCTTATGACGCAGGTGAATTGTTTCGTGATGACATGTGCCACATTAGCTTTCATATAAATTTGATATACGTTGATCAGTAATAATTTTATGTTTATGACACTTATGGCATATGCACACACTCTCTTCCCACCATTCTTATGTATTGTGGCCTTAAGCTGATGTACAGGGAATAATTAATCTAACATTTGAGTATAGGCTTGGCCGTTTACTTTTACCGTTAACTGACAAAAAGTTTACCCTTAGCCAGGTTACTAAAGATGTCACCACAACACTTTTGATTTAACTTCAGGGATGTCAAAGTTCAACATTTTCTTTAGCAAGAATTGCTCATCACCATACACTTAAACATACTGCAAATGAAATTTGCACAAACGGAACCCAGACATTTATAACCCGTGTATTCCCAGATTAGGATATAAAAAAAATCTCCCTATCAATCTTCTCTTAAACATACCTTAAAGAATATGGTGTTATAAGAGCCTGGAGCTGTCAGTGTAAATATCATCCCCACCATCTGGAAATTCTGTGCCAGAAATTCCCTCTTTTTTATCCCTTTTGTTTCTGCTGTGCTCTTTTTACTCCTGTCACCTTTCTTTTTGTGTATGATCTGCTTCGCTGGTCCATTCTCCTGGATATTTTTGCCAAAATTACTTAGAACACAACATTTCTTCCCTCTCCCCTCCATTATCGGATGTTCTCGGTCTGACTTGTCAGGCACTTAACGGCTGTGTAACGCGTTTTTGGAAATAAAACAGATAAAATACAGTTGTTGTCTGAGCGTTCGAGAAAAAAAAAGAAGACAAAAAGTTACTGTGTCTAGTCTCATCAGAAAGACAGATCCATAGAGAGTTTGCGGGTACAAGAATGCAGTCTTCACATGTAGATGTAACTTGGTTTCAGTTCCCCCACCCTCGCCCTACTTCCATCCTTTTTTTTGTTGCCCTATCTTTTCTATTGTGGGTCTGCTTTTTGCTCTTTTTCTGTCTCTCTTCATTCCTGCATGTATCTATCTTCTCCCTAACTGGAGTGGACATTCTCTTCACTTATGATCCTGTTTAACCTCTTTGCCCTCGCTATCTCTTTCTGTGTCTCTGTCCTGACTGATTGGCGTCCAGCTGTCTGAGTATATTGCCCTCTGTCTCTGACTGTGTGTCTGTGTACGTGTGTCTGTCTGTGCGTTGGTCTGTCTGTGTGTCGGTCTGTGTGTCTGTCTGTCTATGTGTTTGTCTGTGTTTCTGTGTGTCTGTGTTTCTGTCGGTCTGTCTGTCTCTGTCTCTGTGTTTTTCTATGTGTTTTTCTCTGTTTCTTTCTCTGTGTCTCTGTGTCTCTTTGTCTGTGCGTGTATCTCTCTATCTCACTCTCTCTCTCTCCCACTCTCTCCTCTCTCTCTATCTATTTTTCTCTTTGTTGTTCTCTGTCTCTCTGTGTCTCTGTCTCTCTGTGTCTCTTTGTCTGTGTGTGTAACTCTCTCTCTCTCTCTCTCTCTCTCCTCTCTCTCTCTCTCTCCTCTCTCTCTCTCTCTCTCTCTCTCTCTCTCTCTCTCTCTCTCCTCTCTCTCTCTCTCTCTCTCTCCCATCTCTCTCTCCCCCCACTCTCTCTCTCCCCCACCTCTCTCTCTCTCATTATTTCCCTACCTGCCCCACTTTGTGTGTTTGCCTGCCTGTCTTTCTGCCTGTATATCTGTCTGTCGGTCGGTCGCCTTGTCCAATGTCTGTCTGTCTGTCTATCTGTCTGTCTGTCTCAAATCGTATTTCTTGTGTTGCCAATATTTTCTGAGTAACAAGAGGTTATGTGAATGTAGGCTACCCCCATAAACAGAGAGAATATTTCTGACTCGATGATTTGTGATTGTTTTCCTCCTTCCTAACAATCGTTATTCTGTGCAAGCTGACATTTTTCTGTTAAGCATGTGCTAAAACAAGCATCTCTGCGTGAATCCGTGCATGCGTGCGTGAGTGTGTGTGTGTGTATAGGTGTGTGTGTGCGTGTGTTTCAATCAATCAATCAATCAAATTTTTATTTCCAGATAGTACATTGAGTAACCAACGATTTGCTTTTTTTCTATCAAGCCATCTATCTAAAGAAAAAAAAAGAAAAAAATCAAAACAATAGCAAAAATCAAATCCAAAACAAAACAAAAAAACAACAAAAAACAAAGCAGAAAATCCCTAGCAAACAATAAAGCCAACAAAAGAAAGAAAAGGGAAAAAGCAAACAAACAAATAAAACAACAACAACAAACATTTCACCAACATTAATTTGCTAACATGATTTCAACAACTTTAAAATAAAATATGCCTATAAATAATACAAGCATCTACAATAACAACAACCAAAAGGAGAAAAAAAAAAGTTTTTAAACCCACTCAAAAGCCATACACACATATGCACATACACCCACACACCCACAACATACACCCCCCTACACCTACACACACACACACACACACACACACACACACACACACACACACACACACACACACACACACCACACACACACACGGTTTGCGCTCATCCACTCAGCTCGTATACTCGTAGGTACATGCACACATTTAAAGTCTTTTTAAAAATCATATAGTGTCCAAAAAAAACCCCACTTTTGTTTGTGTGTGTGTGCGTGTGCGTGTGCGTGTACGTTGTGTGTGTGGATCATCATGATCATCATGATCATGATCATCATGATCATCATGGTCATCGTGATCATCATGATCATGATCATGATCATCATCACCATCACCATCACCATCACCATCATCATCATCATCATCATCATCATCATCAATCATCATCATCATCATCATCATCATCATCACCATCATCATCATCATCATCATCATCATCATCATCATCATCACCATCACCCACCACACCACCACCAACAACAACAACAATAAAACAACAACAAAAACTACTACAAATACAGTTGCAACAATAACAACAACAATAACAGATGTAAAACAGATTAAGGGCAATCTGAATAGTCGGTAAAATCATATAAGGTCTTATAATTATGGCAGAGAGAAAGAGACACAGAGAAAGAGACAAAGACAGAGGCAAAGTGACAGAGACAGAGAGACAGCGACGGAAACAGAGACAAAGAGAGATACACGGAAATATAGGGCAAGAGAGAGAGAGAGAGAGGAGAGAGAGAGAGAGAGAGAGAGAGAGAGAGAGAGAAGAGAGAGAGAGAGAGAGAGAGAGAGAGAGAGAGAAGAGAGAGAGAGAGAGAGAGAGAGAGAGAGAGAAAGGGGGGGAGGGAGGGAGGAGGGAGAGAGGGGAGAGAGAGAGAGAATGAGAGAGAGAGAGAGACAGAGAGACAGAGACAGACAGAGACAGAGACAGACAGAGGGAGAGACAGACAGACAGACACACAGAGAGACAAACAAATCGACACACACATGCACGCACGCACGCACACAACACACATACACAGAAACACATACATAGACAGAGAGAAACAGATAGACAGACAGACCTACAAATAGATAGATACAGAGACACAGTGACAAAGACAAAGATAGAAATAGAGAGAACACTGTTGGTTGCCATATGCAAAGCAGACACACTAACAAACTGGGTCAACAGTAGCAATATTAATCCCTGCAGAGGATGCTTAGCGTCAGACATAATTATGTCAACTTATTTCTCCAGTGTATATCAACCCTCCTGTAAATGAATTCAAGTAAAATAGGGATTTTGGTGGGAAAGTGGTGTATTAGGTTTTACCTAGGAGTGGACGATGATCTCATTGTCATGTAATTTGATATATATTTTTTTGGTTGAAGAGAACAGCATCCACATGCGTATATGTGTTAAGGAGATATGTGTGTATGTGTGAGTAGGTGTGTTTGTGTGTTTGTGTGTGTGTGTGTATCTGTTTGTTTGTGTATGTGTGTGTGTGTGTGCGTGTGTGTGTGTCGGTGTGTGTGTGTGTTGTGTGTGTGTGTGTGTGTGTGTGTGTGTGTTGTTGAAGAGACCCCAGTTCTATGTTTGTTTAACAATCTATGACACATTGATTAAGTACGATCAGCTGCTTCATTCTTGCAAATAAAAAAGATGACTGATAACATATCTATAACTAATATTTCGCATTCACTGTCATAACAAGCAGGTACAGTTGGGAAAAACCCCACAATGATCACCAAGTAAGTATCTGCTATTCCTTTCTTTATCTATTCACCATTTTAACCAATAATCAAATTGTTAAGAACGTTGCCACTGTGCTTTATTGTTTTGGATGGTTGGTTGACTGGCTAGTTACTTAATTTTTAGTTTGTTGATTTGTGGATGAATGGATGACTGGTTGGCTGGCTGTTTACTAGCTGATTGATTATTTGGTTGATTGTTAGGATGATCAGCTTGTCACCAAAGCTGAAGTTTACAGCTCTTGTCAT
>CM060318.1:62952730-62970230 GCA_030674155.1 Stramonita haemastoma | reverse complement strand
TATGGAATTCTAGACAAAGATTTCGTGTAAGTGAGAGAGAGAGAGAGAGAGAGAGAGAGAGAGAGAGAGAGAGAGAGAGAGAGAGAGAGAGAGAGAGAGAGAGAGAGAGAGAGAGAGAGAGAGAGAGAGAGAGAGAGAGGGGGGGGGGGAGGGAGAGAAAAAGAGAGAGAGAGAGAGGGGGATCAGACATTTAGACAGGCAGACGGACAGAAAGACAGAGAGACAGACAAACATACAGACAAACAGGCAGACAGATGAAGATGCAGGCAGAAAGATAGAGAAAGAGAGAAATAGTTTCCTGAAAATATTCTGACTCATTGGAAACTGCTTTATCAAATTGCACCGGATCGATTTCTGTCAATTACTACCGCGCATTATTCGATCACACACAGATAATATTCAACGGGTAATTCTGAGCTAGAAGAAAAGAAACAGTTTCAATTGATGCTTGTTAACCCTGATGAAAATTATTGAAGATCTGACTGCCTGTCTGTCTGCTTGTCTGTCTGTGTGTATATGTCTGTCTGTTTGTCTGTCTGTATGCCTGTCCGTGTGCCTGTATATGTGCCTGTCTGTCTGTATGTCTGTCAGACAGTCTGTCGGTTTCTCTCTCTCTCCACTCCCCGACTCTCTCTCTCTCTCTCTCTCTCTCTCTCTCTCTCTCTCTCTCTCTCTCTCCTCTCTCTCTCTCTCTCTCTCTCTCTCTCTCTCTCTCTCTCTCAAGAAAAATCAGTTACACATGTCCTATGTTCAAAACGAATGAATTTTTTTGTAGCCTAACATTACAGTTTCTGCATATTTTACACGAGGAAATCTAAAAAAATGATTCCGTTTCTTTTTTTACTTGATATTGTTTAAATCTATGTACAATTTCCCAAATTTTTGGCATATTGATCCATTTCATTTTCTCAAAGAGTTTTCCATAAAGATAATTTGTTATATAGTATCAATACTTTGCACAATGACACCTATTATGCAACAATAACATTGCAGCTCTCCCACCACTGCTGAGGGTCTGTGGAGCAGACAAGGAGAAGACTCTCCCACTACTGCTGAGGGTCTGCGGAGCAGACGAGGAGAAGACTCTCCCACCAATGCTGAGGGTCTGCGGAGCAGACAAGGAGAAGACTCTCCCACCACTGCTGAGGGACTGCGGAGCAGACGAGGAGAAGACTCTCCCACCACTGCTGAGGGTCTGCGGAGCAGACGAGGAGAAGACTCTCCCACCACTGCTGAGGGTCTGCGGAGCAGACGAGGAGAAGACTCTCCCACCACTGGTGAGGGACTGCGGAGCAGACGAGGAGAAGACTCTCCCACCACTGCTGAGGGACTGCAGAGCAGACGAGGAGAAGACTCTCCCACCACTGCTGAGGGACTGCGGAGCAGACGAGGAGAAGACTCTCCCACCACTGCTGAGGGTCTGCGGAGCAGACGAGGAGAAGACTCTCCCACCACTGCTGAGGGTCTGCGGAGCAGACGAGGAGAAGACTCTCCCACCACTGCTGAGGGACTGCGGAGCAGACGAGGAGAAGACTCTCCCACCACTGCTGAGGGACTGCGGAGCAAAGGAGAAGACTCTCCCACCACTGCTGAGGGACTGCGGAGCAGACGAGGAGAAGACTCTCCCACCACTGCTGAGGGACTGCGGAGCAGACAGGAAAGACAGGACACTTCCCAATACCAGCAGTCACGTAGCAGTGACTGGTCTGTGGCCGGTATGTACAGCCATCAGTTCAGACCTGTTGCCCCAGGTATGGGGTCATACAGTCAGGCAGTGCAGAAAACGCATGCACCAGGAAGAAAGTCTGAAAAGTATCAGAGACCCAGTCACAAAGCCCTAGCAAATTCTAGGCAGCTAAGTCATACACTGAAAAAGGATCCTAAAAGCAAGCACACTGTCAAGCAAAACAGTAAATATTCACAAATTGCAGATGTTGTTAACGACACACACAGTGTTTACAGGGATCGTTCACTGACTTATGAAAATGAAAAAGATGACACAAAACATGACAATAAAGACAGCCTTAACAAAAGAAGGTATAGAGCAAAGGACAATACAGATGCCAGGAATTTTGATAAAAAAGATAAACAGGAGGAAATGATTGAATCAGATCTGTCCATGACTACAGGTCAGGCTGAAACAACTCCTAATTTCTCTAGAAATAGAGAGGAAAATGAGACACTTAGTAAGGACACAACTGTTGATACAGACACTGAATTGTCTGATACAGGAGACAGACAGAGACCAAAAGAAAAGACTACTGATGAACTAGGAGATGTGGATAGCAGTCATGAGAGGTCAGACAGACAACAGGGTAGAAGTGAGATCAGGGACTTAAACATAGGGGATAAATATGGGACTCCTGATTTGGTTCAGTCTGAGATAGAGTCAGATAAAGAGGGAAAGGAAACAGCAGCACTTCCCACTAATTCTGACAATGCCATGCCTCAAACAGAACAACCTCCTGCTAAAGGCAAGCAGTCTCAACATCCCGACATTAAGAAAAGTGGCAAAAGGAACACAGGCAGAAAAAGGGTTATCAGTCAAGACAGTATTGTCCACAGTTTTCAACGTATGTTGTCAAATGAGCGCATTCAGGGTGCTCAAGACAGGGGACGCACCAGAACTCGTATTCAACGGGGCTCCCCTCCTAAATAGGACATCAGCCGGGCCAATGACATTAGTAGATTAGAAAGGGGAAAAGTCAGGTATGATGACTCTCACAAAGTAAGCAAGTCAGAACATGTATATTACTCAGTAAGTAAAGCAGAAAGTATTAGAATTAAATTTTTAAACTTTAATGTTAATGGTCTATTTTCAAAACTAGACAACATTGACTTTATTCAGTACTTAAAATCCCATGACTTTATTTGCCTCACAGAAACATTTGTAGCTACAGAATTTGAATCAGCTCTTTTCAGTGATTATGTCATTTTCAATTCTAAAGCAAAGAAGCTATCTAAGCAAGGCAGGTATTCAGGTGGTGTTATTGTTTTAATTAAAAAGAAATTTGCGAGTTTAGTTTCACAAGTTGAATACAACTTAGACAATACAGTAATAGTGAGTATTGATAGAAAGCTGTTTGAAACAGATTTAGATATCTTTTGGATTTGCACTTATATACCCCCTCATGATTCTGCTGTATGGAAATGTAAAGAAAATGGTTATGGTTTAGAAAAGCTGGAACAATGTTTTTTGGACTTACACGCATCTTACAAATTTCATACCTTACTATGTGGAGATTTAAATGCAAGAACAGCTTCTGAAAATACCATGTGTATCAATGTAGATAACATGGAAATCTATGAGGAAAATGATGAAAAGTCCCCTTTTCTGAGAAAATCTCAGGATGATTCCAAAAATATGTTTGGGGATCAGCTACTAGAGTTGTGTAATGCTTTTGATTTAGTTATTTTGAATGGTCTAAGTGAGCATGAATGTGATGGAAGTTATACTTTTATATCTAGTGCAGGATCTAGTACTGTTGATTACTTTGTCATTTCATATAATTTGCTCATGATGTCCCATGATATATCATTCAGTGTTGAAGATTCGACTGAATCTGATCATTTACCTGTGGTATTTACTTTTGTATCATCCATTATTAGCTGTGCCGGGAAAGACAAGGAAGTTAAAAAGTTTTGTTTTAAAAAGCATGTATGGAATACAGAAAAAGAACATGAGTTCTTGAACAAACTAAATGATACCTCTGTAAAAGGTAGATTGCAAGATGCAGAAAGTGTTTTAGAACAAGATGTGAATGGTGCATTGGATATTTTTGTACATTGCTTGTTAACTGCTAGTGGTTGTATGCTGAAGAAAGTATATCCCAATGCACCAAAGAAATCTTCCGTGTGGTTTGATAATGAATGCCATCAAGCCAAAATTAAAAGTCGACAGACATTAAGAACTTTTAGGAAATCTAGAAAAACTGAAGATAGGTTAATGTATATAGAAGCAAAAAAGAGTTACAAGGTAATACTTAAAATAAAGAAAAGAAAGTTTAGACGTGACCAAGTATTACAGTTAACATCAAATATTTCAGATTCTTCTAAATTTTGGAAACAACTAACTGGAATGGGTTGTGGGAAGCAGAGATCAATTAATACTAATAATATATCTATAAGTGAGTGGTATGATCATTTTAAAAAGGTGTTTTCTATTGATGATGATATGTCAAGAAATATGCAAAATGGCGGGATTGGCTTGACTGAACAAGAGGATCATATATTAAATTCTGAAATAACTGAAGTGGAAGTGGCTAATGCTGTTAACAAATTAAAAATGTGGCAAAGCTTGCGGAATGGATGGTGTTACCACAGAAATGTTGAAGATTGGTAGTACAATTACAGTTCCTTTTTTACATAAATTATTCAATACACTATTTTCAAAAGGCATTTACCCAAATGAATGGGCCAAAGCCATTGTTATACCAATCTATAAGAAAGGTGACATTGAAAATGTTGACAACTATAGAGGGGTTTCTCTGCTGAGTACAATTTCCAAATGCTATAGTATAATACTAAACAAGCGGCTTTATACGTGGTTGGAAGACAATGAAATGATCTCAGAAGGTCAAGCTGGTTTTCGTAAAAATTATTCAACAACTGATCATATTTTTTGTCTACACTCTATTATTCAAAAATGCTTTTCTCAGCGGAGTAAAAAATTATATGTTGCTTTTGTTGATTTCAGAAAAGCTTTTGATTCAGTAAGACATGACAAGCTACTACAATTGATAAGAGACCAAGGTGTTAGAGGAAAATTTTTCTGTTCCCTACATGCAATGTACAGTAGTTTGATATCTTGTGTTAGATCCAACAACAAATATTCAGATTTTTTTGACTGCCCTTTAGGGGTTCGACAAGGGTGTGTCTTGAGTCCTACTTTGTTTGGAATGTTTATTAATCAACTAGCAACTCATATGTCTGAGAAAGGAAAACATGGTGTACAACTGATACCAGGTGCCGTAGAATTGTTCATTTTGCTTTTTGCAGATGATGTTGTTTTGTTGTCTTCTACTCCTGTAGGCCTGCAGAATCAGTTGAATATTCTCCAAAAGTGTTGTGTGGATATGAAATTAAACATCAATACAGATAAAACTAAAGTTATGGTCTTTAGGAAAGGAGGGATTTTGGGTAAGGATGAGGAATGGTTTTTAGGAGATAAAAAGTTAGAAGTTGTAAATAAATATTGTTATTTAGGGTATGTTTTTACGACAAGACTTTGTCATAGGCTGGGTACAGAACATTTGTGTGTAAAAGGGAAAAAAGCACTAATAAGTTTAATTAGAGCATTTCAAAAAAACAAAGATATTTCTTGCCAGGTTTACTTTAAAGTTTTTGATGTGAAAATTAAGCCAATATTGCTATATGCATCTGAAGTATGGGGTTTAAATCGCTTAGAACATGTAGAAAAAATACATTATGCTTGTAACGTTTCTGAGTTCCTGTAAACGCAATAATGTTATGGAATTCCAGATATCCTTTATTGTAACCAAATTTGTGCATAGATATGTTAAATTACTACAAATGATATCAGAGTGCAAGAAGGCCTACGAATGCAATAATTCTAGATCAAGGAAAAATTGGGTAGCATGAAGAATGTTGTGCAATCAGTTAAATGTGTGCTACACAGGATTTTGGTATTCAGATTCCTTAGTCATTCAAGCAAAGATTAATGATATTATTCAGAGTGTGTCAGTGTCATGAGAGAGATAATAGGTATCATCATATAGATCTTTTAAGACGTTTGAAAAAGAATTGTAATCTTCATAGTATTGATATTTATTGTTTCAGAGTAACTCTGTCTCAGGCCAAGAATGAATGTTCTTTCCTTTAAATAACAATCTCAATAGATACAGCAACAACATCCAGAAAAACTGTTTTTTGTGCAAAAACGTTATTGAGGATGAATACCATCTAATATATATGTCCATTATAATAGATTTAGAACCAGTTACCTGAAAGATTTCTTCATGTGCCTATGCCATTTTCTTCTCAGCACGTAAGTAATATGTCGTTCAGTGCCAGTTAGCGAACATTTTTATTCCGTGCTGTTAAAGAAGAGGGCATGTAGAGCTTATGTAAAGTAATAGAATTAGATCAAATAGGGAAAAAGATGCATTTGTAGCAGGTGTGTACTGTTGCTTATGGTGAGTACTTTGAACAAATTTGTATATGCACGCACATCCACTCCCATCTCCCACTTTGTTTTGAATTGTGGCCCAAGGCTGATGTTCAATAAAAACATTTTCATTTCATTCATCTCTCTCTCTCTCCTCTCATCTCTCTCATCCACTTCTCTCTCTCTCTCTCTCTCCTCTCTCTCTCTCTCTCCTCTCTCTCTCTCTCTCAAGAAAAATCAGTTACACATGTCCTATGTTCAAAACGAATGAATTTTTTTGTAGCCTAACATTACAGTTTCTGCATATTTTACACGAGGAAATCTAAAAAAATGATTCCGTTTCTTTTTTTACTTGATATTGTTTAAATCTATGTACAATTTCCCAAATTTTTGGCATATTGATCCATTTCATTTTCTCAAAGAGTTTTCCATAAAGATAATTTGTTATATAGTATCAATACTTTGCACAATGACACCTATTATGCAACAATAACATTGCAGCAAGACAACCATTTATATTAGAAAATTAGAAAAGAGAGAGAGAGGGAGAGAGAGAGAGAGAGAGAGAGAGAGAGAGAGAGAGAGAGAGAGAGAGAGAGAGAGAGAGAGAGAGAGAGAGAGAGAGAGAGAGAAGAGAAGACAGACAGACAGACAGACAGACAGACAGACAGACAGACAGACAGACAGACAGACAGACAGACAGACAGACAGACAGACAGAGACAGAGAGACAAACAGACAGACAGACAGACAGACAAACAGACAAACAGATAGACAGACAGAGACAGACAGACAGGCAGACACAGTCACAGGGAGAGAGGCAGACGGACAGACAGAGAGAGAGAGAGAGGCAGACAGACAGACAGACAGACAGACAGGTAGACACAGAGAGAGAGAGAGAGAGAGAGAGAGAGAGAGAGAGAGAGAGAGAGAGAGAGAGAGAGAGAGAGAGAGAGAGAGAGAGAGAGAGAGAGAGAGAGAGAAAACCGAGAGAGACAGAAAGAGACAGAGATAGAGGAGGTGGTGAAGTATCAATGGACAAGGGACATTGCAGAGAGGGGGAAAAGTCTGGTGATGAGTATAGGGAGGGAGGGGGGGGGGGGTGACGAGGAGGGCGGGAGACAAAGTGATTTGTTTTAATTCCAGTGGTATACACCAGGCTGAACCAGCGTGAACGTACCAGACGACAGTGACTTTGGCAGCAAAAATACATTTCCCTGTCTGTCTATCTGTTTTTTTATATTTATTTTTTTTAATTCTTTTATATCGATGATAATGGGATAAGTACTCTTGTGGGTTTTTTTACATCCAGTCCCCGTGTGTATGCAGTTTTGCTAATGTCATCTGTTCCCACCGGCACAGGATGGCCTACTCTTACGAAAAGCGGGACAGGATTTAACGTGTGCGCAAGATGTTCTGCGTGAGTTTGCACACGGGGCCTTGGTTTATAGTCTCATGTGTTTGTCTGTCTGTCTGTCTGTCTGTCTGTCTGTCTTTCTGTCTGTCTGCCTGTCTGCTTGCCTGCTTGCATGTCTCTGTCTTTCTGTCTGTCTCTCTTTCTTTCTCTCCATCTCTCTCTCTATCTTTTTTTCTTTCTTTTTCTTGTTCATTTCTTTCTTTTTCTCTTTTTATTACTCCTCCCGCCCCCCCCCCCCCCCCCCCCCCCCCCGAAAAAAAAAAGCAAAAACACGTCAACCTTGATATGTTAAGTTCAAAAAGAAGGAAATACTTATTCCCACACCATGTAATTATTTCTTTTCAAAATGCTACTAACGTATCATTACAAAAGAGTAACATTATTTTTGATAGATTTACTTACTAACTTCTTCAAGGTATTTTTCCACCTAGTTTTCAAACACTCTTTTTCATTTGGAAACTCGAGCTTCAATAGAAAAAAGTCCTTTTTCTTGAAGACAATAAACTTGTACTAGTAATAGAACTTCTCTAAGCAGACGAGAGGACTGATAGATTCGTTTGGCCAACAGAAGAGATGAGGATAGAAGAAACAGAGGGAAGCGGGGTTGGTAGGGGGTATGGGCTCAAGGACCGACTCAAAAAGTTTTTGTAATGAATTCTAGAAATATACACCTTCTTCTGTTAACGTTGCAGTACTAGACGACAGAATCAGAATCAGAATCAGAATCAGAAATTATTTATTGCCATTAAAGTCACATGGACTTATTGACACAACAAAATAAACTCAACATATTCATCAATACAACATACTATTCACTGGTCAGCATGACTGAAATGATGTGCAGGCAAAAAACACCCAAAACCACCACAAAGCAAAACTATGTTGCATTCTATCTTATTTCAATTGTTCTCTTTTTTCAAAACAGGAACAAACATATTGAATTATTTCAGCTTGATGATTATCAGTTACTAAAACATTGCTTAATTTGTCTATACCATTCTTATATTCTTTGACATCAGATTTCAGATTTACCAATATTTGTTTTCTTTGTTCAGTATATAAGATACACTCATCAAGTAAATGAAACTCGTCTTCTATTTTGTTGCAGTATTGACAAGTTCTGTTCTCTCTTGGTATATTCTTATATCTTCCTTTTTCTATCATCAAATCATGGCAACTTGTACGAAATTTACAAAATGTTTTCCTATGGTTTTTGTTTTCACAGTTAATAAGATATGGTTCTAGTCTATATTCTTTAGTCACAAAATTATAAAAGTTAAGTTTTGTGTACTCTTGTTTCTGGTTAATCCAAAATGTTTTATATAAACTCTCCAGTTTTGTTTGTATTGCATGGCACAATCGGTGTACATCAAGTGTACTTTGGTTTTCCCATACATGTTTAAAACCAATTTTACACAGAACATTTTTAACTGTGCTAATCCACCGATCATATTCATTATTTTGATACATATAATCATACAAAATTTTAACATATGAGTTTTTGTCTTTCTCTGTCACATGTATCCAAAAAGACATTAACTGACTAAGTATTTTGATAGTCAATGGAAATCGTCCAAGTTCTCCTAAAGTGGGTAATGCTATCGCTTTTTTATGTATTCCCAAAGTTTGCTTACAAAAGTTTACATGAATATTTTCATAAAGATATTTTCTTGTTGTGCTTAATTTAAATAAATCTTGAATATGAAAGTCTGATTGGCCATTGAAACAAAAAGGAAACCATACTTCTGCTCCATAAGTTAAGATGGGGGTTATCAATGAATCAAATAACTGCATTGTGATATTAGCCTTTACCCCTTGCCCATGAATTGCTTTTTTCAAAGCATGAGCTGCTTTATTGCTTTGCTTTGCCAAATGTTCCTGGGTTGCTTGAAACTTCCCGTTCTGGTGAAATACTACACCCAGGTATTTATAAGTTTTAGTTGTTTCAATTAGATGTTCTCCACATTGGAAATGAATTGGAATTTTAGGGGGTGATTTGGTGAAAACTACTACTTTTGTTTTTGCTTTGTTTACTTTTAGTCCCCATTTGGAACAGTAACCATTTAATCTATCTAGTTTAGTTTGCAGTCCTAGTTTGGTTGTTGATAACAGTGCTAAGTCATCCGCATAGAGCAAACATGGAATTTTATCTTCTGCAGTAATATACGGTGAATCTTTTTCATCAAGGACCTGAACAATATCATTTATGTAAACATTAAATAATGTAGGACTTAGTGTGCTGCCTTGATGTACCCCCCTTTTTACAACAATTTCTTCTGTGTAACTTCCTTTTATTTTTACAAGGATTGTTGCGTTTGTATACATGCTGTTAATGACATTAAAGGTTTTACCAGTTATGCCTATCTTATTTAACTTTACAAGTAGAGCCTGATGCCAAACATTGTCAAATGCTTTCTGAAAATCTACAAAACAACAATACAGTCTATTGTTTTTTGTTTTTAATGCATTGTCTATTAGTTTATTAAGGATATAGATGTGGTCTGCTGTTCTACATGTTTTTCTGAATCCAGCTTGTTCTCTGACAAGTTTGTTGTTTTGCTCCAAATATTCTGAGATTCTTGTATTCAAAATTTGGCAGAAGAGCTTCCCTACTGTGTTTGTTAATGTTATCCCTCTGTAGTTATCCGGATTAACAGTGCATCCACTTTTATAAATGGGGATACTAACACCCAGTTTCCAGTCACAAGGATAGGCACCTGTATCAAGCACTAGATTAAACAAACTCTTTATTACTTTCATCAGACTGGGTGAAATTGATTTGAGCATTTCATTTGTTATGCCATCTTTACCAGGTGACTTTTTATTTTTTAATCTTTTAATTGTTCTTGTTATTTCTTCAATAGTAATTTGTTTATCTAAGTACCTATTGCTATTTGTTCTCATGTCATTATACATGTTATGTACAAGTTGTATTTGTTCAGGATCTATGTGTGGTTCCTCTCCAATAAGTTTTTTTAAGTGTTCAGTCCACTTCCTGCTGTTCATATGGTTTACATGCTTTATGCCATCACTTTCACTCTCTTTTAATTTCTGCAATGTTTTCCACACTATATTTGGATCTGCATTTATCATGTCATGTAACTGTGATACTAGCATATTTTTGAAGGCTTTCTTTTTCTTTTTTATCATATTATTATACTGGTTTCTCTTGGAAAAATATTTTTGTCGAAGTTCAGCTTTGTGTGGATATCTGTTTACAGCATTAAGTAATGATTGTACTTCTTTTCTCATTTTTGTACAATCTGGGTCAAACCACTTTTTATTGCGTTTCATTTTTAACGTTTGGGGCTTTTTAGCTTTCAAACTCAATTGTGCTGCTTTGATAAATATATCTGACATCTTTTCGGAACATTCATTTAGATGAGATTGAAAGTGTAGATCGAGAGAATCATACTGCTCTGTACTTTGTTTAAATTGTTCCGCTATTTTATCTGTTTGGAGTTGTATTTGTTTGATGTGTGTTTGAATTGATGGGAGTTTTAGTGCCTTTTGAAATTGTTCCCTTGAGCTTTTATCCCATAGAAAACGTGGGCCTACTTTTTGAGCTGAACTATTACTAACCAACTCTTTTTGTGTATATCTTTTTGGTGTTAGCTTCTTCTGATGGAAAACGTTATCAAAGTTTGGTAAATATATGTTCAGATCAATGGGACAATGATCGGAATGTTCCATCAAGTCTTTCACATTCATATATTTCACTTCCCTAATCAGAGAATGTGAACATATAAAGTAATCAACCACACTACAGCCTTGTGTTTGAAAACTTGTGAATTTTCCTTGTAGATCTCCCAAAGTTCGTCCGTTTAATATAAAGAGTTGATTTTCTGTACAAATATTTACTAACATTTTACCATATTTTTGAACTACTGTGTCCATGGTACATCTGTGATAACAATTATCAAACATATAGCTTTCTGGTAGATCGTAATAATTGTGCCGTGAATCCATTTCTATAAAATCGGTCATTTTTCCGGTTCGTGCATTTAAATCTCCGCACAAGATGACCTGACCTCTCTGTGAGAATGTTTCAACGTCTTGTTCTAAAGTATCCCAGATCTTTTTTGTATGCTCTTTTCCATAGGACGAAAATCCAGGCGGAATGTATGCACATCCTATAAAAATATCATGACCCGATGCGTATAGTGTATCACTTTGTAATAATTTTATCCACACAATATCTGAATTACTTTGTGGTAAAAATTTTATTTGTTTCCTGTATTGTTCTTTAATGAAAACTGAAATTCCTCCCGAAGCCCTAGAAGCATTATTTCGTTTTGCTCTGCAATAGTGCATGGGTATATACCCAGGAAGAGTTATCTCTGCTACTTCTGTTTTATCCAAATGGGTTTCTTGCAAAAATATTAAATCATATAATGATAGCATGTTTTTTACCTGCACGTCATTCAGTTTATTTATCTTAATTCCATCTAGTTTCCCATATATGCTCCTTATATTCCAGGATAATAGTTTCATTTCAAAACTTTGTCATTTGTCGATGGTCATCGTGTGAACATAGAGATCTTTTCATGTGGCATAAATTCTGTATACATTATTTCATATTTAATGATAAATAATGTTGTCTTTCCATTTAAAAAAAGAAATCTAGAACTGTTTTGCTAGAGATCTATTTTATGAGTAACGACTTAACCCACATATTACTCTCACATCCTATCTGACAAGAATAATTTTTCATCATAATAATATATCAAACAGCAGGGCCAGTACCAGTCAATAGAGAAACATGAAATACAAACTATTCATTGAAACATCAAATAATAATGATGATGGTGATAACGATGACAATAATGATGATGGTATCTCTACTACTACTACTACTACTACTACTACTACTACTACTACTACTACTACTACTACTACTACTACTACTACTACTTCTACTGCTGCTGCTGCTGCTGCTGCTGCTGCTGCTGCTGCTGCTGCTGCTGCTGATGTTAGTAAAGATAGCTCAGAAATGGTTGTACCCTGTGTTGTTTTCACACTTGGGCCTCTCAGTGTCTTTAAAACACCCTGCACTCTCTTTTAGAAAAATAAAAAAACCCGTGGTTCGAGTACGGCTGCCTATATACAATAGCAAGATACTTAAACAGAATCATGATACATGTTAACTTCTCATCTAGTATATACTTTCAAATTCTCAGTGGTTCTCATATAGTATCGATACTAAGCGTGAGTCAGAGCACACACTTTGGAAGACTCTGTCAGTTAATAAGACAGTGTCTTATTAACTGAAACTAATATGGCCCTGCCTTTTGACTGCTTGTCTGTCTGTCTGTTTGCCTCCTTTTCTGTATGTTTGCTAATACTGTCTTCATTAAATAAATCTGGATCTGGGATGGAAATTTAAACCAAGGCCGAGAACACATACAGAACGTGTTTAAACCTTTTCTGCTTTTTCGAAAATGTGGGCCAATCGGACCAATGAGAACGGAAGACAAAAGATACATTAAAAAAACTACAAGAACACTGGTGTTATGGCTAGACAGCATTATTCTCAAAGTCGGAATGCGGCTACCTTAATAGTAGACCAAATCAGTCACATCCGCAAAATCTCACCATTGGCCCACTTTGAAGCTTTAGCCGAGGAGCAGGCAAGAAAAAAACAACAACTTTAAACCGGTGACTTTAAATCATACTTGTGTTCTGAACAATGAAATTGTACCAAGAAATCGATTCCTTCTAGAGAAGGTTAAGATCAGAGAAAAAGTGCCCATAAGGAAAAAAGAGTGCTCCATCAGTTGTCAATAGAAGCTAAGTGCTTACTTTAAAATGTGTTGTAAAAATACTTTATTTCGACTGTATTCAACCGTAACACAATATTTAAGTAAAACACCCTGCACTCTCTTTAGAAAAATTAAAAAAACCGTAGTTCGAGTACGGTGTCCTATATACAATAGCAAGATACTTAAACAGAATCATGATACATTTAACTTCTCATCAGTATATACTTTCAAATTCTCAGTGGTTCTCATATAGTATCGATACGAGCAGCAAGCAAGGCAAGCAAAGTCTTTATTTAGTCTTTTATCGAGATAATAGATAACACTCGTGTGCTTTTTTACATCCAGTCCGCCCTTTTCAGGATACATCAAGTTGAAATATACAAGCGTGAGTCAGAGCACACACTTTGGAAGACTCTCTAGGTTGTTAAGAAGGAACCAGGGGCGGGGAATGAGGGGGAGAGAGGGGGCGTTGTCGCAACAGTAACTAAAAAATAACACAGACAATGGTGATGGTGGAAAGAAGGAAAACAGAGGGGGTAGATGGGTGGGTGGGGTGGGCGGGGGGAGGGAGGGGGAGGGGAGGCACAAGGACGTTAGGACGTACGCAGAAGACGATTTGTTTTAATTCCAGTAGTGTACGCCCAGTCCAGTCAAGGTTGAAGTACCAGACGACAGGGTCTTGTTAACTGAGGACAATCTGTCTCTGTCCCTGTCTGTCCCTGTCTGTCTATTCGGCCTCTGTCTGTGAATGTCTGGTTTTGTTACTTACTCTCTCTCTCTCTCTCTCTCTCTCTCTCCTCTTTTGTCTCTTCTCTGTCTTCTCTCTCTTCTCTTCTCTCTGTCTCTCTCTCCTCTCTGTCTCTGTCTTCTGCTCTTCTTCTGTTCTCTGTCTGTCTTCTGCTCTCTACTCTCTGTCTCTGTCTGTCTCTCTCTCTCTCTGTCTGTCTGTCTGTCTGTCTCTCTCTGTCTCTCTCTTCTCTCTCTCTCTCTCTCTCTCTCTCTCTCTCTCTCTCTCTCTCTCTCTCTCCTCTCTCTCTCTCCTCTCTCTCTCTCTCTCCTCTCTCCTTCTCTCTATCCTTGACATACTCCTATGGCAGCAGAAATTAGCAATCTTTTAAGAAAGAGAGGTAGAGAAACAAACAGACAGACAGGCTGACAGACAAGAAAACAAACAGAAAGCCCAAATATATAGCAATCAAGACAGGGGCAATAACATTGCCTCTGATATTATCAGGAAGACAGATAACTATAAGTAAAAGGTCTGCACACACATGCACACATAAACACACACACAAAACACACACACACACACACGCACACGCACTTGCCCGCGCACGCGCACACATACACACACACGCGCGAGTGTGATCGCATGCTGATTCCGTTATCCTCAAAATAAAAGAATAAAATAACTTTTAATAAATACACATATACATAAATTATACGCATACACACATCCTCCTCTCTCTCTCTCTCTCTCTCTCTCTCTCTCTCTCTCTCTCTCTCTCTCTCTCTCATCTCTTCTCTCTCTACTCTCTCTCCTACCTCACCACACACACACACACACACACACACACACACACACACACACCACACACATAAGCACACGCGCGCACACACACACACACACACACACTCACACGATCAGCAAAATCCCACCCCTGTCACAAAGACTGTCAACCTCATGCATCTCCTAAGCCTTTAGCAGCAGCAGACGCCCCAAAGAAATCAATTTGGTTAGCACTAAAACCCACAGTGATGACTCAACCATTGCTGCACTGGTATGATGGCCTGCACTACACTAACCTTAGCACACACAGACA
Organism: Stramonita haemastoma; assembly: GCA_030674155.1. NCBI lineage: Eukaryota > Metazoa > Mollusca > Gastropoda > Neogastropoda > Muricidae > Stramonita > Stramonita haemastoma. The sequence continues at coordinate 62,955,102 of CM060318.1, read as the reverse complement.
CACAGACACACAAACACACAGACACAGACACAGAAAGAAACACACACACACACACACACACACACACACACACACACACACACACACACACACACACACACACACACACACACACACACACACACACGTAACAAAGACGATCAACAAAAATCATTTCGGAATTTGCATACATCAATAATGGGTAAATGTTCGTATACGCAAAACCTTACCATTGGTGAACCTCGGAGCTCTAGCCAAGGAACCCCCCCCCCCCCCCCCTCTCCTTTCCAATAGTAACCATCATAATACGCCTTGGCATTTTGTGTACATTAATAATGGACAGGACCTTTCATATAAAGGTGTATCTTTAATTAGTATTTCTCAAGTTTACTTGTTACACTCAATCACATGGGGCTTTTCTGATATCAGTAATAAATAGTATTATTACGTGGTAATAGCGAGAATATATGCTTCAAGAGCTGTATACTGAATACGACTTCAAAATATATAGACTACTGTTTGGGCTGTTTGTTTTCAATGTGCAATGTACACGGAATCAACAATGTAAAATACACACGGAAGAGTACTTGCTTAATCATTTTAACAATAGTAATAACTGATGCTGACTGTAAACTGTCACGTTTAATATTCATATTAACATGGGAGGTATAGGGGTGAGGGTTTGGCCAGGATATATTACAACCAGACATGTTGAGTACAGGTCTGACAAACAGCTTCCGACTAAGTGGACACTGAAAGCATGGCTACCATTACCTTTCCCATCACCACTAATTATCTTGCTCTCAGCGGAACAGCTGTCTGAATCAGTGCCTCTGCTGCCTTTGTCTTGCTATGACACGCGTTTTTGTTTCTCCTCTGCTTATAGGCCTGGGGACGGGAGAGCTCAGTGGTTAGAACTCTAGCCTCTTCCAGCTGACATTGAGCAGCGTTGAGATAGTTGCCAAGTGGATGGGTGACCGTTTGCTCACCATGGCCTCATCACAGTCCCCCAGTTCACTTAGCTGTCAATGTGTACCTGCCTTCTTCTAGGGTCAGGAAAGGTAAAGCAGCGAAGGAAAGGAGATGGGCGCCACCCTCAAAATGCTGGGCCCCTAGAGAAGCTGTGGTCTCTGACACTTTGCTCCCTAACGACTGCATGGGTATGAGAACACTTTTACAAGACCCAGACTAATAAGCGTCAAGGCAGTTGGGACCTGGAGACTTTATGTTTGACTATTACTTGTAGGGTATGGAGATCAGAGGAAGGATGAAAGGGCAGGATTGATGGTATTCACCGTCTCAAATGAAGGTGTCCAGTCTTTTTTTTATTGACTTTGTCATTAGGGTGCACCCTGTACATAACAAACTACAGTAAAAAACAAAACAAAAAAAAAAACAAAAAAAAAACCCCTAAACATCGTTACAGTGACCCAGCAGTAGCGCAAGCGTGATTGTAGTGGTATTACAAAACATAAAATGTTAGTCGTAAGAATAGAATGAGCGTGGTAAACATGAAAGCCTTGGCGGAGAAACGAAAAAAAAAACCCAGATAGTCTGATATGCAGACAGAGAGAAAGTAAAAATGTCTCTGTAAATGATGAAAGTGGACACCCTTGAGATTAAACAGGAGAAGACAGCCCAGGTACCACACGATCAGAAACCACCACATTACAGCTTGCACAGATGCTAGTTTGGTCAATTTGTGTATAATGCTTCAAGCTGGTACATACCCCCAAACGTTAACTCATACACAGTAGAAGTGATTTTATCTAAATGAATTCCCTTCAGCAATGTTTTTGTCGCTATTTGTCTACTTGAAATAGCGTCTTTTTCAAACAAAAGAATAGTCAGACCAGACTTTCGTCTCTCTTATATTTTTTAAACGTAACCTAATATCAATCCTTATTTTGAAAAAAAAAGTTAGAGAAAACAACAGTTTCCAAATATAAACCCGAATTTTAGCTTAAGTTGAACAAATATTCGTAGAGAGAAATGACATGAATCTTGAAATAAAGAACAAAGAAATCAAACGCACTAACAAACAGATGAAAGGCCATCCGTCATGTTTCCTATAACGCTTCCTCCTTCCTCCTAATGCTAGGCTGGAGCCGGAAAATCCTTGAAAAAATATTAATTATCAGCTCTTCAACACAAGTCATCAGGTGGAAGTCGGAAACAAAAATGCAGTTGTTAAATTTGCATGAACACTCTCTGTTTGTTTGTTTGGCTTTTTTTTTTTTAGCTGGAAGAAAACTATAGTAAAAGGGAACCCTTTATTGTTGCAAGTATGGGCAATTCTTCAGAAACTCTTTTGTGAAAATAAGTACATAAGCAAAGTATAGAAGATATTATAGTTAAAAGAAAAATGCAGGACAGTGTTTAAAGTAGTTTTC
>CM060318.1:62910230-62947730 GCA_030674155.1 Stramonita haemastoma | reverse complement strand
TTACTGTAGTGAAAACATTATGTAGCAAAAGTGTAGCAAAAAATGGGATTATTGCAGAATGTAAACTGTAAACAAATTATAAAGCAATTTGGTGATATTGAATGAGAAAAGGAAAAAAAAACAGAGACATACAAGACTAAAAGAAAAAGAAAAACCCGGAACATGAGAGAGATAGAAAAAGAGAGACAGACAGACAGAGACACACACAAAGAGAGAGAGAAGAAGAGAGAGAGAGAGAGGGAGAGAGAGAGACAGAGACAGAGACAAGAGAACAAAAGAAGATAGAACTGTCTTGTCAAAAATCAAGTACTACAGACATAATTATTGTGATCCTGGAAATGAAAACAATATATCTTAAACGTAGCCATGAGGAAACACTTCATCAGTTCCTCGGGACACAGATAAGCTATATTATAGGAGAAAGCGGTTGAGGAGAAAGCAAGAACACAGAGACAGAAGGAACAATGGGGTAGAACAAAATAGGAAAGAGGGGTTGGAAGGGGGGAGGAGAAAGAAAGGGGAGATGGGAAAGATGGAGGAAGGGAAAGAAACCGAATATTTAACATTGTGGACTTTCAAGAAATTAGCATATCAAAGATCACAAAAAGTCAGCCTAGCAATGGAATTACAAAGAGATAATCTCTGTGATCAGATTGTTTGAGACGTTAGCGCTATCAGATAGATGGTCAAGATTTATGACAGGGCAATAAAGAAAACTGAATTTTAAAGACAAAGTATGTTATCTGATTGAATATTTCCTAAACCATACGTAGATATTCACTATTTCAAAATGCTTTGATTAGCAAAGTTTTTGTCAGATGAAGCTAACATGTTTTCGGTGTTTTTTGTCCACGACATCCCTACAGAGAAGGTTATCAGTACAAGTATCAAGCATTGTCAAATTTTATGTCCGCTCTTAGGCTGCGCGTACATTTTTGAATAAAACCGGTGTTTTTTTTATTTTTTATTCGATCAAAGTACACATCTGATGGAAGGAATCGTGTTAAGTGCTTTTACTATGTATAATTTATTCTCTCATAACCCCCGCCCGCACTTGTAAAGCCCTACTGCTGCTGACGAAATTCTTGAACACATAAAATCCTCAAGTAGTAAATATCGGTCATTATTTTGAGAAGGAAGCGGAAAGAACATATTTAAGCCACTGTGTTGTGTTTTTGTCAGGCTATATATAGATATTTGAATTCTTCTTTTTTGAGACGGAAGAGGAAATAAACTAGTTTATCAATGCCGTTACTTTCCCTTTGCTCTTTTGAAACGCATCGGAGTACTTAAATCAATATGCACAGGAATGTTTAGCTATCTGCACATTAAAAGAAGATAGAAATGCACATACAGCCTGTTGTATGGACATTATCCACAAAACTAATTAAGCATAATAACAAGAGTTCAGAGCACATGTGATAGCAATCGATTTAGTTTTTTTGTTCGTTCCTTGCCCAGAGCTCCGAGGTTTACCAATAGTGAAGTCTTTATGTACGCGACTGGTTTTTTTCCACCAATCGTGCATCCGCATTCCCTTTTCGGAAATAATTTCTAAACTCGACACCAGTGTGCGTGCAATTTATTTTTTAAAACATTGTTTCTCACCTGTTTTTCTACCGTCACGTATGGTCTATTCTTCTGATAGGCAGAACGGGTTTTGACGTGTATAGAATATATTATGCGTGCTTTTGCACACGGAGCCGTGGTTTCTAGTTTCATCTAAGGACTTTCTGAAGAGTGGGTGGCTGGGTGGTGGCTTAAACCAGGTATCAGCATATGAGCACAGCTCTCTAACCACTAGATTATCCCGCCAAACGATGGGAATTTAACCGATAGGCAAGATATTATGCATGTGTTTACACACAGAACCTTGCTTATAGACTCGTGTCAGCACCAAGGAATAGATATTTCGTATCATAACATCTTGCAGAATATATAGGTAGTGTTGTTTAACTAGATTTCTGATGACTTTTTTTGGTTTAAGACTTTCAACTGTGCGTAAACCCGATTAAAAAGTAACGAAATTAAATGTAAACTCATTAGCAAATTATTTTCTGTCCAGAAACATGAAAACTATAATGGTGATAAAAAGATACTACATGCATGAAAACTCATATCGGTACTGCGAGTCAAAACCAGTACTACTTAAATTTCCTAGAAAAATATGTTGTTTTACCAATTCCCACAAACAATAGGAGTTGTCGTATTAGATATTGTTTGTTTTGCGATTTCCAATCTGTGCATTGTTAGCCCACCTAGTGAAGGAAAGCAAAAGCTGTTTTTTCCCTGCAGGGAGTATCCAAGCACTCGGAAAAGTTCTTATCTCTGTTGAGCTCCCCCCTTTACAACAATAGCCACCACTTTACAACACACACACACAACAAACCTTGAATGCCATAGCCACTGATCACCCACTCTCCCCTGTCTCCTCTCTTCTGTTTGTCCTCTCTTCGTCTCTTCTGTCTGTCTGTCGTCTGTCTGCGTCTGTCTGTCTGTCTGTCTCTCCTCTCGTCTCTCTCTCTCTCTCTTCCTCTCTCTTCTGTCTCACTCTCTCACTCACTCTCTCACTCACTCTCTCTCTCTAACTCTCTCTCTCATACACACCTCTCTCTCCCTTCTGTCTGTCTGTCTGTCTGTCTGTCTGTCTGTCTGTCTGTCTGTCTCTGTCTCTGTCTCTGTCTCTCTCTCTCTCTCTCTCTCCTCTCTCTCTCTCTCTCTCTCTCTCTCTCTCTCTCTCTCTCTCTCTCTCTCTCTCTCCCCTCTCTCTCTCTCTCCCCTCTCTCTCTCTCTCTCTCTCCCTCCTCCCCCCTCTCTCTTCTCTCTCTCTATCCTCGAATAAAATACTTTGCTTTCCTTGCTTTGCCTTGTCTCTCTCTTTCTCCCCCCCCCCTCTCTCTCTCTCTCTCTCTCTCTTTATCTTCTCTCTCTCTAACCCTCTCTTTCCTTACGCTGCTTCCAGAGTTGTACAGAAGTCTAATACTCCTCTATCAGTAAGACTGCAGTCCTGTTACGTGGTAAATCAATCCTCTTTGGGGAACAACTGATTCAGGCGATTGCGCTCTGCTTGTTTTCTGAACGATCCCCAGAGTACAGCGTCCAACATCCTAATGCAGCGTTACTGTTGGAGGAGAAAAAGAAGAAAAAAAAAACACACACACAAAAACAAAGAGTGTTTCTTTTGTTCAAGCCACAAAACTCTTTGTGTGGATGGTTTGTCGCTGTGTTTATTTTTTGTTTGTTTGCTTTCGTTGGTTATTTGATGTGAGTTTTGGTTTTGGTTTTTTTTTCTGTATGACTTTTATTGTTTTAGGGGGGGGGGGGAGGTTGTCATATTTTCTTTATTTATTTCTTTTTTTTTTTTTTACGAATTTTCTCACTTTTTTCCTAATCTTTTTTTTTCTTGTATTTTTTGTTTGTATTTTCTTTCCTTCTCTTCTTTTTTCTTCTTTTTGCTTTCATTCTGCCTGTCCTCCTGTCTCTTGTTTCAAAGTTTGGAGAGTTCAAAGTTCTTTAAGGCCAATAAAAGTATTGAACTATCTCTGAAATTAGAGTTCAGAGTTCTGTCTTCTCTCTATATCTCTGTCTTTCTGTATCTCTCTGTCTGTCCGTCTATCTGTCACTCTCTCTCCCTCCCTCCCCCCTCTCTCTCTCTCTCCTCTCTCTCCTCTCTCTCTCTATTTCTCACTTTTTCTCTCCACACTCACACAACAATACACAACACACATACACACACACACACAACAAACAAACAAACAAACAATCATGAGTTTGTGCTTTTATAGAAAGATAAATATTCTGAGAGCATTTTTACTCAGGGCCTTTGTTTATAGTCTCATGTGGAGAACATTCAAAAAAGTATAGCCAGCACTAACTTTAACTCTAAGGAATAAAGGTTTCAAGGAAGGCTGAACATACATTCTGTGTAACTTTTATACAAGCATATGATTTTTAAAACATTCCTTGATTGCTGACGTAGCCTAAAAGACGTGCAACTGCTTGAAACTGGTTAAAATGGTTCTTAATTCATTTCTAAACAGCTTGTCACATGTTTTCTAACAATAGTCATAAAATATCATTTTATAGAAAGCCAACAACCCTCAGTTACAACTGTGAGCATAAAAGTGATAGTCACTAATTTCCTGGTAAAAGTATGTTGTTTCACCAATGGCATGCTCGCAAAAAGAATAACAATTGTTAGAATTGATATAGTATATCTTACAATTTACAGTCTGTGCATTAGAAGCCTACCTGGTGAAGAAAAGTTTTTTTTTCAACATGAGGTTTCCAGACCCAGGGAACATTAATTTATCTATTTTCTGATGAGCATGTCCACTTAGCGACAAAATCCACGTCAGGACACAACAAATGAGGGATGCTTCAACCACTGACACACCCCCTCCCCTCCTACGTTCCATCACGATACTAGCTCTGTATCAGAGTTCTACAGAAGTCTTATACGCCTCTATCAGTAGACCTGTTGTCCTGTTAGAGGTGAATCAATCTTTATTGTGGCCATGGTTCCGGCAATTGCGCTCTGTTTGTTTTCCGAACAATCCCCAGAGTGCAGTTTTCCAGGCTCTTAACGTTGCATCACTGCTGGGAGAGAAGGAAAAAAAGCAAACAAAGAGGTTTTTTTTGTTGAAGCCAACGATTACTTTCTGTTTGGGGTTTTGGAGCGGATCTTTTGTTTCTGTTGTTTGTTTTTGTTGGTTATTTGTTCTGAATTTGTCTTTTTTCTTCTCTCCTGTTTCAATTTTTTTTTCTTTTTGGGGTGGGGAGGGGGTCTTTTCATATTTTGATTCTGTTTGTTTGCGTGCTTCACTGACGTTTCCACTTTGTTTTACCTTTCTTTCTTTTCTTCTTGTTTGGCTGGCTTATATCTTTCTCTCTTGTGTTCTTTTTTACTTTTATTCAAGCGAGTTGTTTTCATTCTCTCTCTCTCTCTCTCTCTCTCTCTCTCTCTCTCTCTCTCTCTCTCTCTCTCTCTCTCTCTCTCTCTCTCTCTCTCTCTCTCTCTCTCTCTCTCTCTCTCTCTCTCTCACCTACCCACCCCCCCACACACAAAACAAGTTTGTATTGTTATAAAACGCTGTATATTTTGCATGCATTTTAATGCAGGGCCTGGGGTTTGGGGGCTCATCCAGAGAACATTCCAAACAGTGAAGTCAGCACCAGTCTTAATTCTACAGAATAAAGATTTTAAGGGAGCCTGGATCCACTCTCTGTATCCTTTAGTAAAAGTTCGTGGTTTAGTTAAAGGTATTCTTGTCCCTGTCTTTATCACAATATGTTCAACTATGCTAGATTGGTAAAAGAAAAAGGGCCTTGATTTTTTTTCAGTCTATTCAGCACAATGTTTTTCATCAACAACAAAAAATCAAAGTGTAAGAAATAGCCAAAACTTATATAGACAAAATCATATTAATTTTGAGACTGTGAACATAAAAGGTATAGTTCCTAAATTCCTCATGAAAATCTGTCGTTTAGCCAATTGGTATGCTTGCAAAAAGAATAGGCATTGTTAGATTTAATATAGTATATGTTGCAATTTGCAGTCAGTGCATTGGCAGGCCACCTGGTTAAAAAAAAGTAGATTTTTTTATCATCATAAAGTTTCCAGACCCATGGGAAATGCCCTTATCTCTGTCGAGCCTGCCTGTTACAACAAAATCCACTTCGGAACACAACAAATTTGGGATGTTTTTCCCACAGGAAGTTTCCAGACCCAAGGAACATTATTTTTTTCCTTATTTCTGATAAGCGTGTCCACTTAGCAATATAATCCACCAAAGAATACCACAAATATGGGATGCTTCAGCCACTAGTACCCCCTCCCCTCCCCACGTCCAATCACCAATACTAGCTCTGTATCCAGAGTTCTACGGAAGTCTTATACTCTTTTACCAGTGGGACTGTTTTCCTCTTACGTCTTTAATCTTCTTTGGGGAGCTATGATTCAGGCGATTGCGCTCTGTTTGTTTTCTGAATAATCCCCAGAGTACAGTGTCTAAGCTCTTAACGTATGCATTACTGTTGAGGTGAAGGAAAAAAATAAAGAGGCTTTCTTTGTTAAGTAAAGATTGATTTTTTATAAATATTTTTTTGCGTTTCTTTTGTTTGTTTATGTTGGTTATTTGTACTGATTGGTCTTTGTTTTCCTTCCTGTCTCCTTTTCGGGGGAAGAAGGGAGAGGGGGGGGGGGGTATTATATTCATTTTGTCCAATTGTATGCTTTACTGATTTTTGCGCTCTATTTTTTGCTCTTGTTTTTTCTTGTCTATTCTGTCCATTTCTTCACCTTTACTTTCTTTCTTGTTTCTTTCTTCCTATCGTTTTGCCCCTCCCCCCCCCCCACTCTCTCTCTCTCTCTTGTAAGGAACTTGTATTCAGTTAGCAAAGTAAGATATGCTGTAGCAATTATGGAATAAATGGAATCACTACTCAACTCAGCAAAACGAATTTGACCTAACTTGAACTTATTTGGCTTGAATTGGCGTGACTTGCCCTAACGTGGCTTGACCTAACGCGACTTGATCTTACGCGACTTGTCCCTACGCGACTTGACCTCACGTGATTTCATCTAATTTGACTGGACCTGACATAAATCGACCTACCTCAAATTTACAAAAATTGATATGACTGGAGTTGATCAGATTTGATTTGATTTGATCCAACCTGACCTTATTCAAATTGGTTTGAACTTTGCCAACTTCACTGGATCTGACCTAATTTGACTTGAACTAAGTAGACTTGATCTTGACCTAAATGGACTTGAACTAACTTAATTTAATCTTGACTTAACTTGATTTGGCCTTGAGCTAACTTGACTAGACCTTGGCCTGGCTTGTCTTCATTTTGCATAACTTCACTTGACCTATCTGACTTTTACTTCTTTCCCTTGATGTATCAAGAGGTGGAACCACTGCAAAAAAACTTTCAAGGCAGTGAACCAGAGGCAAGACAGATCTGGCATACCCCGTCCCTCTCCACACAGAAGGCTTCATGCTTTGTGTGCTCATGACGTTCACGCCACTGGCCATAGTCTTGCCGATGAGATAATGAACCCAGGTCCCGTGTGCAACAAGCATTCAGCGCACGTAAAAGAACCCATGGTAGCAATAGAATTGTCCCTTGCAGAATAGTGTACGAAACATTAAGCCACTCTCATAGGAAAACAATAAACACTTGAAAACCCGGAAAATCTTATCCAAAAATAGTGTCAGTGGCTCTGGTCTTGTGGCGATACCATATCCTGAAAGGTGGATGAGATTTCAATGTATGCGCAATATGCTTTGCATACGTATGGATATGCAAACTCATCATCCAAAACACACTGGATCTCTTCACCCAACCCTATTAACCATTTCCTTTTTTTGTCGTTTCTTAGCTCTAAGTCAGTCCAGGTCCGTTGATTGTGAGATTTTAGGTATGCAGGCGCTTTTGCCTACCATTTTAGACAACTTGCATCATAGGAGGTAATGTCTAAACATAACACCAGTGGGCATGCGTTTTTTCTTTGAATTGTGTAATTCATTGGTATTTGCACATAATGACATACTCATCCCAGTGCCTAAGCGTGTTTTAACGCAAGTGAAGATGTTTTGTGTGTGATATCACAAGGGATTTGGGTTAAGACTCGTGTAAAGAGGGGTTTTTTCTTGGTGCGAGAAGAGTAGGTGCTGATGTTATCTCTAAGGAAATAAAATCACCTTCAACGACTGCCTCGGTGGGTGACTTGATCCTAGGACTTTAGAGTCACGGGTGCATTATTCTAACCACCAGGCTATAGTGTTCCACATTTCTGAAATAATACCAGCCTTCCAAAGTTTTTTCCGAAAGTCTTATTCCCTATAAGCCGGAAGGTTTTCCTGCTACGAAATGCATTGCTCTTGGTGAGGAGACCATGATTCAGGGGATTGCGCTCTGTTTGTTTTCTGACTAATCCCCAATGCACAGTGTCCTCCTACCTCTTGCAGTATCTTAGCAGCAACAAAGTAGGTGGCTACTTGGTTTTTTTGGTTTTGTTTTCTCGCTCTCTGACTGTCTCTCTGTATCTCTCTCTGTCTCTGATTCTGTCTCTGACTCTGTCTCTGTCTCTCTGTCTCTGTCTGTCTGTCTGTCTGTCTGTCTGTCTGTCTGTCTGTCTCTGTCTCTCTCTCTGTCTCTCTGTCTCTCTGTCTCTGTCTCTGTCTCTGTCTCTGTCTCTCTCTCTCTCTCTCTCTCTCTCTCTCTCTCTCTCTCTCTCTCTCTCTCTCTCTCTCTCTCTCTCTCTCTCTCTCTCTCTCTCTCTCTGTATGTGTATGAGTGTAGTGTACGTGTGTGTGTGTGTGTGTTTGTGTTGTGGTGTGTGTGTGTGTGTGTGTGTGTGTGTGTGTGTGTGTGTGTGTATTTGTGTGTGTGTGTTTGTGTGTGTATTTGTGTGTGTAACCGTGCGTGTGTGTGTATCCATGTGTGTGTGTGTGTGTGTGTGTGTGTGTGTGTGTGTGTGTGTGTGTGTGTGTGTGTGTGTGTGTGTGTTGTGTGTTGTATGTCTGGTGAATTAGTTTGGTTTTTCTTTTGCTGTGTGTTTGTATCGTGGTGGGGGGAGGGGGGTCCATTATTTTCTCGTCTTGCATTTCCTTCTTTCTTCCAACTCTTTTTCCTGTTCTTTTATTATTTATATCTAATTGTGTTTTGCCTTTCTTTTTTCACTTTATTTGCTGTTTCCTTTTCCTTGGTTTAGTCTCTTTTGTTTGTTTGTTTTATTTATTTCTTGCTGCTTTTCAATAAAAAGGGCCAGGGCTTTTTCTCAATATTTTGGATCTTATTCTAGCTTCCTTTTGCTCTGCTGCCTAAGATTGACAGTTCCGCCAGCCGCCATGGCGCAGTGGTTAAGCGCCTAGGATTTCGGACAGGAAGGTCGCGGGTTTGAATCCCATTAGAGTCATTAAATCGGACTCCGGCCGTCTCCTACCCGGAGTAAAATTTTAATGTGCTGTGGGTTCAGTGGGGAGACTGGGACCACACAGTTGCGCTTCATCCACTTTACAGATGCGAATTTGAGAGTGTTGATCAAATTACCTGACCAACACTGCAGGTTTCAGTATTTCTCGGGCCTGGTTGACGCCGGGATATATTATGATTGTAAGCGTAGAGTACATCCCTGTCAAGTAGCCTCAACACAGATGCACTTCCATAGCAGCGCCATTGGATTTATATTATCCTCATTACCATTGATTATCATGCAATGATAAAAAATAAATTGCCCCTGATTCGGCTGCTCCTGTTGCTCTAGTCTCATGTTGACCTTAGATTTGGATTACCCGTACACTTCAGTGCCTGTGGTGAGTTTGTGTCAAAGCCTTTGGGTTTGGAGGCTCGCGGGGGGACGGTTATTAGAGGGACATTGTGGTGGTTGCCACCTCAGGTGGGTGACTTACTCAGTCTGGCTCCGCTACTAAGCTAATCTTGCTCAATGCAAACCTCATCAGAGTCATCAAGTAGCTGTACAACAAGGCCACCTTTTGCAGTGTACTAAAACAGCAATATTGGAGTGGCTTCAAAAAACAATGAAAGTAATGCAGGGCTGTCTGCTCTTACACACTATTCCTAACATCGTCCTTGACAGAATCACGGCTGATGCACTGGAACATCATGAAAGATCAGTCAGCATTGATGGCAAAATGATCACAAACATCTGCTTCGCAAATGACATTGACGGACTAGCAGGATCAGAAAAAGAGACTGCTAGCCTAACAGAACACCTGAATAAGGCCCCCAAAACATACTGCATGAAAATCAGTACAGAGAAGACCAAACTGATGACCAACAACACCAACGGCGGCAGCACTGATATCAGGGTCAATAACAAGAAGTTGGAAACAGTTCAAAGCTTCAGGTAATTGGTAGCCATTGTATCAGACCAGGGCTCCAAGCTAAAAGTAGTATGCATGATTTCATAGATAATAACAACATTCTGTCTGTCTGTCTGTCTGTCTGTCTGTCTGTCTGTCTGTCTGTCTGTCTGTCTGTCTGTCTGTCTGTCTGTCTGTCTGTCTGTCTGTCTGTCTGTCTGTCTGTCTGTCTGTCTGTTTTCTCTCTCTCTCTCTCTCTCTCTCTCTCTCTCTCTCTCTCTCTCTCTCTCTCTCTCTCTCTCTCTTTCTCTTTCTTTCTGTCTCTCTATATCTACAATCTCCCATTCTTTACCAGGTAACCTTCATCTGCTTCTTTCTATCAGTTTTCTACTAACACTGCCATCCCCTTACACTTTTGTTATTTCTTTCCTTTTTCCAATACCTTGAGCTGTAAATGTTGTCTCTCCCGGCCGCCTGCACGTGCAAACAAGTGGTCTGAAGGCAAATTGCTTTCTGAAATGGACACAGGATTGTGCATTTTATCCACACTGCAAGAAAGACAAAGTTTGCCACATGTTTTTGCTTTCTTGCTGTTGTTGTTATTGTTGGTATTATTCTTTCTAACAAAATTCGAGTCTCAGATTGTTTCTGGAATAAAATATCAATGTATATGTTTTCATCATTATAGGGAAACAAGCTTGTGTTAATTCTTTAATTTTTTTCACGTGTTTATATCAAAAGCTGTGTTTCTTAGTCTCAGTTTCCATCTCTGCCAGTTTGTGTTCGTGTGTCTCTATGTGCCTGTATGTGTGACTGTCCACATGTTGGTGTGTATATCTTTGTGAGGATTTGTATTGCAGTCTCTCTGTCTTTGTTTCCCCTCTGTTTCTCTTTATATCTCTTTGTATCTCTGTATCTCTATGTAACTCTCTGTATCTATATCTGTCTGTCTGTCTGTCTGTCTCTCTCTCTGTCTGTCTCTGTCTCTGTCTGTTTGTCCCTCTCTCTCTCTCTGTGTCTCTGTCTGTCTGTCTGTCTCTGTCTCTGTCTCTGTCTCTGTATGTCTGTCTGTCTGTCTGTCTGTCTGTCTGTCTGTCTGTCTGTCTGTCTGTCTGTCTCTGTCTCTCTCTCTCTCTCTCTCTCTCTCTCTCTCTCTCTCTCTCTCTCTCTCTCTTTCTCTCTCTGTCTCTCTCTCTCTCTCTAATCTCACATTCTCCACGCAACTTTCATTTTGTTCCTTTCTCCCAGCTTACTCCTGCCACTATGGTAGTGTTTTTGTTTTATTTTCCTTTCCCAATAACTCGAGCTGTAAATGTCGTCTCTCCCGGAAACCTGCACGTGAAAACACGCGGTCTGAAGGCAAATTGCTTTCTGAAATGGACGCAGAAATGTTGATGTTTTCCTCACTACATTAATGATATAACTTGCTTTTTTTGGAGGATGTGTGGATGTTTTTGTTTTTACCAAAAAAGTATATATTTAAAGTTTTGCACTGTTTCTGTAATAAAACGAAACGTGTATGTTTACATTATAGGAGGAATACAACATTTTATTCATTTTCCTTTTTTGCTTTTCATTCCTTGCAGGAACTTCCCCAGTCTATGTCTATCGGTTTACGTGTTTGGTGCTTTATTGTGTGTGTGTGTGTGTGTGTGTGTGTGTGTGTGTGTGTGTGTGTGTGTGTGTGTGTGTGTGTGTGTGTGTGTGTGTGTGTGTTGTGTGTGTGTGTATCTGTGTGTCTGTCTGTCTGTCTGTCTGTCTGTCTGTCTGCATATCTGTGTGTATGTATGTGTGAGAAATCTACGTGTGTAGGTCTGTTTCTGTTCCTTTTGTCTCTATCTTTGCCTCTGTGTATTTCTGTCTGTCTGTCTGTCTGTCTGTCTGTCTGTCTGTCTGTCTGTCTGTCTCTGTCTCTGTCTCTCTCATTGTTTCTTTCTCGCCCCCTTTCCCTCCCCTGTCCACAAACTCACTGAACACTCAAACAAAAAGATTGTATACTATTTGTGTTGGAAAGAATTGAAAAGAAAACGAACAACAACAAAAAACTGTATGCACATACGGAAGTGTTTAGTAAATATCCACAAAGTAGAAATGTAGCTGTATTAATGATGGACAAAAAAACAGTGCCTCACCAGAGGTAAACTTGTGAGCTAAACCCTAAGAATGAACAAAATAAAAGAAAAATTCCCCGTGTGATTTTTTTGTCTTTTATTCTTTAGGATTTTCCTTTTTCCAACTGGCTTGTAAGATTTCTCATTTCCACAGTCAGCTGTCCTTGTTGTCTTTCCCAAAGCCCTACACGTTGAAACAAGAGGTGATTTCTATGCAAATCACTCGATCGATGAATGGGGGTGGGGAATGGGATGAAGGAAATGAAAGATATAGAGAACATTTGATTGCTTTTTTCAGGAAAGCTCCTATACATGTCCCTCTGTCCTACTCCTAGTTTGTTTCTTTTTTTTCTTTTTTTCATTCTTCGAATTCTCTGTCTACTTCTGTTTCTGTCTTTTTTCCGCTTTTTCTTTCTATCTGTTTATCTGTCTGCCTGTATACCTGTTTGCCTGTACCCCTCTCTCTCTCTCTCTCTCTCTCTCTCTCTCTCTCTCTCTCTCTCTCTCTCTCTCTCTCTCTCTCTCTTCTCTCTCTCTCTCTCACTCGCTCGGGACTCTGGGGTGATCTCCCTTGGATATAAGCAGGGTAAAAATTTGCTGCGCGCATTTTCGGTGTAAAAAATCAAAAATATCAACACCATGCCAGTTGTTGGGTTACCAACATCGCTGGAACTCACACTAGGTGCCCTGCTTCAACAAAACTGCATCACCTCCTGGAAAATATGCGGAGAGGGCGACAACACGACCGTTGTGTTACGAATGAGGGCTGGCTCAAATGATGAGAAAATGGCGGGTCAACAAACACCTGTGTTCTTCCGCAAAAAGCCGCCCAGTCATGTCAACAGGGACCGAAGGAGGAACGAGGAGAAGAGACAGGCGGAGGAGAAGAGGCAGGCGGAGGAGAGGAGACAGACAAAGGAGAGGAGACAGACAGAGGAGAGGAGACAGACAGAGGAGGCAAGTACATTTTTCGATTCGGAAACTTCGCCAAGTTTGTTTGTGCCAACGCCCCCCATCACCCAGTCTGTCTCACACATCAACACGCCTTCCTCTCCAAACCACACGCCGCCGCAACTCTTGCGTCCCGCACGTGATTATGGCCGAACGTCACGTGCTGTCACGGTTCCTGTAGCTGACACAGTGACAGAACAACAAAGCGGAATTGACCTCGTGGACGTGCCTGTACCTGACGTGACCATGGAGGAGGAGGGCTACGACAAATACCTGGATGAGCTTCAGAATGCAGGCTACAGTGGTGATACCATAAAGGACTATGTGGGTGAGCTCAGAAACAGACCCCTGCAGAGAAATCTAAGGAACATTTCCAGAAATAAAGACTTTCTTCACGTGTACACCTCTGAGGAAACACCTGACACTATCTTATGTGAAAGTGAAGACATGGTCTTTCAGTTCACCTGGGCAAGTGACACATACAACCCTGCAGATTTCTTTTGGCTTGCTAAAAGAAACATCAGACACATGACTCAGGAGGAAAAAGACATGTATTCTAAGCTGCAAATGTGGACACTTGACGATCGGGAAAGATTTAAAGACAGAATTAGTGCCGGACTGGGTATCCTACATGTTATGATGGATGCTATAAGATTTTTTCTGGGTTAGATGTGACTGCAGTTGTGTGTGTGTGTGTGTGTGTGTGTGTGTGTGTGTGTGTGTGTGTGTGTGTGTGTGTGTGTGTGTGTTGAAAGAGAGAGAGAGAGAGAGAGAGAGAGAGAGAGAGAGAGAGAGATGAGAGAGAGAGAGAGAGAGAGAGAGAGAGAGAGTGCGTGCGTGCGTGCGTGCGTGCTTGCGTGCGTACGTGCGTGCGTGTGTGTGTGCGCACCCCTTGTGTGTGTGCGGGAGCGTGTGTGTGCGCGCACAGGAGCGTGTGTGTGTGTGTGTGTTTTATGTGTGTGTGTGTGTGTGTGTGTGTGTGTGTGTGTGTGTGTGTGTGTGTGTGTGTGTGTGTGTGTGTGTGTGTGTGTGTGTGTGTGTGTGTGTGTAAGAGAGATCATGTGTGATCGCGCGCTCGCGTGTGTGTGAGTGGGAGAGAGAGGAGAGAGAGAGAGAGAGAGAGAGGAGAGAGAGAGAGAGAGAGAGATGAGAGAGAGAGAGAGAGGAGAGAGAGAGAGAGAGCAAATGTGGACAGATACATATGTTATGAGTTAGGTTTTTCACGTGTCGGAAAGAGTACGAGCCATCGGATCAGACAGAATGTAGATATGGAAGTCCTGCCACAGACTTGTTGCTTATGAGATGTTTATGGTTGTTGTTTCCGTATGCCACCATTTGTAATGGGATAAAGTGTTAGGCAAAAATTTCTTGAATCTAAATGTAAATCACATCACCATGTCGTGGATTCCATGCCATGCTGACCATATGGGCAGAAGAAAATGATACATTTTTCATGTCTGTAAATGTATGTTTTGTGCCCAGTCCCCTTCCCACTGTCCCCTTGTGAATGGGCTTGAAAAAGCTTAACACAATAAAATATTGTCATTGTCATTGTCATTGTCATTGTCTCTCACTCGCTCTCTCTGAGACATATAGGGCTTTCCACAGTGCTGATATTTGCGAATGTATTACGCAGGAAAAAAGACTCTGGCTAGAAAATTGCATAAATTCGATATTTCTCAGCGAGAGTGTTGCATCTGACTTGTGTGTCTCTCACTAAGTATGGTAAAAACAATAGCCCTTTACTTTAACTCAACATAGCCTATCTCAACACACTATATCAATACTCCTGAAATATTTGGCTTAAAGCTTAAATGCAGTGTCAAAACATACATTGTTATATTTTTATCTATCGGTAAAGGTAAAGGGTCGGGATAGCTCAATGGATAGAGCACTCGCTTTCCCATAGCTTAGGTAAGCAGTATCGAGCGTGGTTTCCGAGTGGACGGGTGACCATCTGCGCGTATAGGCTTCAGCCATTCCCCCAGTTTACCCTGCTGTAAATGAATAGCTGCCAGTTTGTAAGACATAGGAGTTGTAGCAAAGAAAGTATATATCAGTAGCAACGTGCTATTTTTTTGCCTGTTAAAACCATATCTCCAGAGGTGCTTAAACCGATATAATCATCCTCATGTTTGCTCTGTAAATACTGCTCTGTGTACTTTGGAACCAAAAATATTTTTGTTGAGATTATTGCTGTCGTTTTGGCCACTTATTCGGTCATTTAAATTTTTGATGGGAGTTCAAAGGAATATTATGCAGAACAGAAAATTAAATGACGTCAAAAAACGTCTGTGATAAGAGACCCCGTTTTATTGTTTATTCCTGCCAGAGAAAAAAAAATATTATTGAGAAGGATCAATGTTATGACATAAAACAGTGTGGGCACACGGAAAATGGGCTTGTATGCAGGTCAAGCGTCGTCTTCAACAATATCATTTTTGAAAAATTGATGGAAAACATACAACATTGAAAACATAAGACCCCAGTCTCCCCTCTGCCCTTTATTACAAGCTTTAATAATGTAGACCCCTACACAGGAAAGCTAAAACGGGTTCTGAACCCCCTGTTTCCCCTCCAAAATAATTAGGAAAGTAACAACTTGGTTTTGGAAATGGAGAATATGTATCAAATTTAGAATTGACAAAGGGAACACACAAAGCAAAAGTGAATCCTGATTGTAGCAGCCTTAACAGACACCTAACATCAGCAGGAAAAATGTCACTAGCTATATATGAAAATGTTAGCGTAATTTAGTACAGAAGTATACACGTGTAGATGGTTTAGCAGTACGAACAATGTGAATGTTGCAGTGCAGTAAAACCCTCCTCTGGGGAAAAGATATTAAGAAAACTTTACACAGAAAATGTTCAAATTGGACATAAAAGCAAGCTCAGCGCAATAAAATCTAATGTGAACAAAATTGAGCCACCCTGCGGTTTCTACAGAAAATAAGCCGTAATCACATTTCGTGTGTTGGAAGAGAAATCGCAAACATCAAAATGCATTTGTTACACTGGTCAAAACACTGTAAGAATAAATGCATTTTTTTGTACTTTAAACACAGTTTAGGGAACACAAATGTCACCATGAAAGTTTTATCCCAACACATTACACCATTATGTCTTTTAAGACGGAAAAAAGGATGAAAATAAAGGCGGATACAAGGGAAAAAAATAAAGAGACAGACCAGACAGGCTGACAACAAGCAGAAAAGAAGAATTAAAAGACCCCAAACAAACCAGTTGACAGTTATTGATGCAATGTTCCCACACCACATTTTTCCTTTGTCCTTGTTTTGTAAGCTAGCCAATATTAATGTGCTGCTGGTTTCATTTTGCTTGATGATCGCCGGAGGAGCAGGAAACAGCAGACAATAATGGAGGTGTCATTTTGTAATTTTATTTTATTTTTCTTTCCTTTTCTACCCTTTGTTACGCATAGTTCTGGTGCACTGTAGACAGAAGTACTATAACAGAGCCTCATTGAAATAAGAATCGATTGCCAACAAACATGGAATAATTATCCTCCCGACTACCATAGCACATCAAAGCAAAACTCATTGTTTGCACCGCCCAAAAATTCCAAAACACTGTCAATAGCTTAAGATGTATGCAAATACAGAAAACTGAGTTTTAACCTGAAAAGTATATAGGCCTGAAAGCGTTTCTTGGACTGTTTCTTTGCCGTTATTTTCTCTCTCTCGCCTTTCTCCTATTCCTACGTCTGTCTGCTCCTTCTCAATGTCCCACCGGACAGTTTCCATAAAAAGAAGCAAATGTCTTTTGGATTGGGGGCAGTCTGGGGCAGTGATCGGAAAACAAGAAAACGAAGCCATGTTTTCTTTCAATCTATACTTATCAACTGCACTGATTCTGTTTCGCGTCATTTTGAAGTTTGGCTTCAATCAGTGTTTGTAAATTAATTTTTCTTTCTGGGTTTTCCTTGTCAAGTAGATGTTTGTTTTTCTCTTGAATTTCCTTGAGGTTTTTTCCTGTTTCTAAAACATATGTATTTAATGTTAAAGCTGATATAAATAATAGCGGAACTAATGTCATTCTCTTCTTTAACTCGTTCAGGACGTACAAAAGCACAGCACTGATTTTTTTTCAAGTCGTAGCTATTGAGCAGGTTAAACCTGGAAGTGCTCTTTAGATAAAGAGTGCATGCTGGGTATGTTTCTGTTTATGTAAACATCGCTATCAATCACATGATCTCTAGCATACTTCTTTCTTCTTCGACATGGTACTGGAGGGTCCAGGTCCTTGCTTCAAAGTGACCTAATAAAGTACCAACATCTTCATGTTTTGCTCTCTAAATGATATTGCCAAGATTTGAACGAACGTATTATTGAACGTGAAGTGATACGAGTCAAATACTTCTACCCAGTCACCTGTCACGACATTTAAAATGACGCCAGTGTTTTAAAACAGCTCTGTAGTTACGGAATGATCATATGTGTTATCTCCAGACCAATTTTGTGTTTTCCCCTAAAGCATCAAAAAGAGGTATTGCATGTAGACGTCTGAAAAGACAACTACATAAAACGGAAACAAAACATAAATTTAAATTGGATAACACTAACAGCTAACGTTAAAGCTTATTAACTTTTTACATTGTTTTAAGTTCAACGTGTGTATGAAGAAAATGTTTACCGTTTAAATATTTCTTTAAAACGAGGTGTGAGTTATGGAGAGCCTTATAAATTTAGATTGTCTAAACATAGCACTGCAGAGTGGAATATAAACGGAGTGTAAATTGAACCACTTATCGAGTTTGTCGTTTTGCTGTTGATGGTTCGTTTCTTATGATGTTGCTTTTTTTTGGTGGGGGGTGTGAGGGTGGAAGGGGTAGATATTCTACATCCATAGATGGCAAAAAGCTGTTTCTCTACTTTCTTTCTGATCTCAAAGAGAGACAGACAGACAGACAGACAGACAGACAGACAGACAGACAGACACAGACAGACAGACAGACAGACAGACATAGAAACAGAGAGACAGAGACAGAGCGAGACAGAGAGGGACAGAGAGGGACATAGAGAGACAGAGAGAAACAGATAGACAGAGAGAGACAAAGAGAGACAGAGAGAAACAGAGAGAGAGACAGACAGAGAGAGACAGACAGAGAGAGACAGAGACAGAGAGACAGAGATGGAGAGAGAGACAGACAGACAGAGAGAGAGCGAGAGAGAGAGAGGGAGAGAGAGAGAGATAGAGAGAGAGAGAGAGAGAGAGAGAGAGAGAGAGAGAGAGAGAGAGAAGAGAGAGAGAGAGAGAGAGAGAGAGAGAGAGAGAGAGAGAGAGAGAGAGAGAGAGATCCTATTCTGCTTTAAAAATTCAATTCATTCTAGGCCTACAGGAAAATTAATGTATTTTCTTCTGATTTTGTCTCTGGCAAATCAAATTTAAGTCAGACTTTTGCCTTGAAATAAAATAAATAGACAACTATCAGAAAACATTATTAATAGATTGGTTTGAATTCGCGTCCAGTTTAAAAACAAGACCTTTTTGCTTCGGTGTTGTTCAAAAATGGATATCAAAATATTTCTCTAACTCCAGGTTGATTTAAAATAAAAAATCATTTAAAGAAGATGTCAGAGGTCGCAACTAATTACCTACACTTGTATTCCTCCACCGTCTTTTCTCAACTGGTCAAGTAGGGAATAGCATTTCTTCTGGGACCCAAGTAGAGGCTATTTATTTTCTTCAGCTTCAATTGCCTGCGTCAGCACTTGAAGTGTCTGGCAATGTTTAGGTTATCATAGCTCTCCAGCTAAGACTGACTCTTTGGGTAGGTACACGCTTTATGATGTCCCTTTGATGGCTTTTGAAAAGATCCTCAAGCACAGGGAACAAGGATTCATTATGTTTAAGTTCTTTGATTATTTCTTTTTGTTTATTGTTGATTTTAGTTTTGGGGGAGGGGTGCAAAAATGTTGATTCTTTTCTTCATTTCCCTTGCTTTTATGGCAGCTTTTGTTGGCCAAATTAATATATATTATTTTAGGGAATGCAATAGACATCCCTACAGCATGAAAAGTGTCTTGCTGTAAGGTACTACGGACGGTGAGGTGTCAAGCACCATCAAGACCTCTAAAAACTCCTCAACCAGGAGCTGAAACTTAATTCATGTCACACCAAAGGCATGGTCCTTACTCACTCATAGTCTTAATACCTACTTTGAGAGAAAAACTTTCAAAAAGAAAAAAGTAGTATTTGAAGTTGTAATTGGTTGACGATACCTATTTTTGTGTTCTACATGTTGTCAACTATTTGACTATTTAAATGTGAAACATTATTTGTTGTAGCATTTCTGTAAAAGTTATTTTTCTTCAGCTTCTATTTTCAGTAAAGGATTCATTGGTATTAGGCGTTTTCCAGGTTATTATCGCTACCATGCCATGGATGGTCCTTTGGCCGGGTACAGACATTTTATTTTCCTAGCATCTTTTCTGAATTGATATTCAACACAAGACACAAACGATCATTATCTGTTGAATTTCTTCTATATTTGTGTTTTATTTTGGTTTTGTGTTTTGCTTTTTTGCAACAAATACTTCATTCATATGTTCCCTCTCTCTTTATTGTTCTTTTTATGCCAGTTTCGGCAGGCCACAACAATATGTATGTCTTACCTAGAAATGCAATAAAGACCTCCAAATTATTAAATGTGTCTTGCATGTCAGTTATATGTGATTTTATTCATTAAAGTTATTTCTGAAAGCTGTTTATTTGCCAGTTCACTATGTGTACATTTTCTTCTCTCTCTTTTTCCCCAAAGCAAGGAAAGGGTGTTAGATAAATAGCGTAGTTGCTTATAGCACTCTATAGATAGAACTATGTTTCTCTCTTTTGTGTTCTCTTGTTGATGCTTTTTCTCATTATTTCCAAGTAGCTTGCAGGATTTTTCAATCACCAGTCCACTGTCTTTGTTCCGTGTTTTCTTTCCGTGTGCCCAACACACAAAAGTAAGTGGTAGTTTCTATGCAAATTTCTTGTGGATTGAATGAGGAAAAAGGTTTTCAAAAGGCCAAACTTATCTTTATCTTTCCATCATTCAATCCCGAAGGAAAAGTTTATGCTGAATCTACTTTCTGGTTTTTTTCATCTCTTTGTCTCTGGCTGTCTGTCTGTCTTTCTGTCTGTATGTCTGTCTGCTTGTCTCTCTCTCTGTCTCTCTGTCTCTCTGTCTCTCTGTCTCTCTGTCTCTCTGTCTCTCTCTCTCTCTCTCTCTCTCTCTCTCTCTCTCTCTCTCTCTCTCTCTCTCTCTCTCTCTCGGGTTGGATGGAAAAAGCAAGTTGATGCTTATCTTTTACAAGGGCTGGATGGAAAACGTAGGTTGATATTCATCTCTTACCCTTGTGAAAACATCCTCTGTCTCTGTCTCTGTATCTCTCTCTCTGTCTCTCTCTAACTCTGTCTCTGTCTCTCTCTGTCTCTGTCTCTGTCTGTCTCTCTGTCTCTCTGTCTCTGTCTCTGTCTCTCTCTCTCTCTCTCTCTCTCTCTCTCTCTCTCTCTCTCTCTCTCTCTCTCTCTCTCTCTCTCTCTCTCTCGGGTTGGATGGAAAAAGCAAGTTGATGCTTATCTTTTACAAGGGCTGGATGGAAAAGTAGGTTGATATCCATCTCTTACCCTTGTGAAAACATCCTCTCTGTCTGTCTGTCTGTCTGTCTGTCTGTCTGTCTGTCTGTCTGTCTGTCTGTCTGTCTGTCTGTCTGTCTCTCTCTCTCTCTCTCTCTCTCTCTCTCTCTCTCTCTCTCTCTCTCATTGTTTCCCTTTGTTTTAAGGACGTATAGAGACACAGAGCAGCATTTCGTATAGTGCATTCATTGCTATAATTATGACAAAACTACGACTAACTGAAATAAAGCTGGTCTCTTGAAAAACTTAGAAGGGATGTCTTGTATCCTTAAGTCCTCATGGAGTGGGCAACAGAAAAGAAAATGTACCTCGTCTTCTCTATATAGGTTAAACATGGGACATGTCATATTTCTGCCATTTTTCTTATATCTCTGATTATGGACCCTTTTATCTGTGACCCTACATTGACACTTGGTCAATACACACCTTACAAACTTATACATATTCATCTCTCAATATGTTTCGATAAAATGATATGCTTTAAACAGTTTATACAAAGAAAATCTATCGCCGTTTTTAACGTGGATCTCCCAGTTTTGCCATCTCCGATCTTTAAGACGTTGGTTCCAGGAGGCCAGAAAACTCTTGACACATCCAACACCCTAATAATTTTATTGCGCCACACAAATGCAAAACCATTTTCACACAAACGCTTACGCACATTGGCTTACCCATGTTATTTTTCCTCTCTCATCCAATTGATATAAAAGTTTATATGCAGTCTGTTTTTTTCATACATTTCAGCCACTTTTAACCAATATGTAACACATTTCATATAAGAATTAAAATACAATGGACATGTTCCAAGCTCACCATGAACTAAATTGCAAGTAAGAAACGATTTATGGCGAATAACTGTAGCTTTTTTAATTTCATGCTCTGCAAAGAAGGCCCGGTTTCCGCACCATACTAAACAGTTGGCTGCACATGTGCATCGAACAACTAAGAAAATAATTCTGCTTAGGTATTATCAAATCTATTCGAAAATTATATACCTAGATACTTATAAGCATTTCTTTGATTTTTGCACAATGTTGAGATTTGTAGGCTCATTAAGCACTCAAATTTAATAAACTGTGCCAAAAGCATTTCATCTGGCTTCTTTTTTTTCATCATTTGTTTCGGACAGGACGCGTTCGGTTGATCACGACATACGTTTCTAGATTTATGTTTATATTTATTGAAAGTTTTTGTTCAGCTGTAGGCTTGCTAAAGTGTTGACAAATGGGTATTGTTTTAGTTTTCTTAAAGTTTATGTTATCAAAATGCGAATAGTGCATTTATTTTGCATAGAGCTTCATTTTGTTGACAATCTGATTGAAAAGCCAAAAGTTTGAAAAAGTGAAGAAAACTAGTTGAATACAGGGAAGATGGGGAGATAGGGTGTTAAAGGCACAGAGAGAGAGAGAGAGAGAGAAAGGGTGAAATAGTATAAAGACGTCAGTATGCAAATCAACACAAACTGTGACGTCAAAAGTTTTTTCTTTTCTTTTCAACCGAGTGTGTGTGTGTGTGTGTGTGTGTGTGTGTGTGTGTGTGTGTGTGTGTGTGTGTGTGTGTGTGTGTGTGTGTGTGTGTGTGTGTAAAAGGATTTAATTGAAAAAAGTGTATCCTAATGCAGTATTTCACATATTCGCGCGCGCGTGCACACACACGCAAGCACACACACACACACACACACAACACACACACACACACACACACACACACACACACACACACACACACTCACTCACTCACTCACTCACTCAATCATTGGCATACAATTAGACATGAAACATTTTTAAAACGACATGCTGTGTGGTGAAATGGCTTTTCCAGTACAGCCATCCCTGCTATCCAGAAAAAATGCGCAGACCTACTAAACTCAGCAAAGGATAGGATTCCAAATGTATGTTACACATCTTCAAATAGTAGTTCGATTTTTTAAAATTGTTTTCTTTCGTTGGCTAGACCTCTAAGGTTCACTCGTGGTCAGATTTTGCGTATGCGACCTTTTTTTGTCCACCATTAAGAACACCGTATTCTGACTTCTGGAATGATGTGTAAACTCGACGCCAGTGTTAATTTAAAGTTCAAGTCTGTTCCAAGCCTAAGGCTCATCAGGCCGGTGCTTATCCCGGTTTCTGTGGCGTTAAACGACTGAGAGTCATAGACTCCCCCTGGATAGGACGCCAGACTATCGCAGGGTTAACCCCCAACACAAGGTTGGTACCCCTTTTACACCTGGGTGGGGTGAGAAAATAGCCGTAAAGTGCCTTTTCCAAGGGCACAACGCCATAGCCGAAAGCTGGGATCGAACCCGCAACCTTTAGAGCACGAGTGCAACGCCCTAACCACTAGACTACAGTGTGCTTATGTTTTTATATTTTTTGTCATTCGTTCATATTAGTATACATTGGTCTACTCTTTCCAACGGCAGAACATGTTTTAACGCGTGCCAAAAATGTTCTTCGTGCGTTTGTACACTCGGGCTTGAATGCTTTATAATATCATCCGAAAGTGTTTCTAGAAAGTGGTATTAGCTCTGTTGTTAACATCAGCGGGAAAGTTTCCTGAAATGGGTGCTTTGGTGCCAGGTCAAGCCTCGGACGTTAAAGAGATTAAAAGATTTAGAGATTAAAATTCTTATACATAAAACATGCTGTGAAAAACGTTGTTTTTTTTCTTTTGGGGGTTTGTTTATACTTTTGCTTTTGTGTTTGCCTTTGTGCTGGTTGGTCTGGTTCTTTTGTGTGTGTGTGTTTTTTTTTTTACATTTACCAATGAATTTCTATAAAAGTAATGTTAAAAGCACAGAACTCAAGTTTTGAAAAGAAACCTTATGCATATAAGCAGCGGCATCACACTGTTCCTGCTAAAAGTGTCTTTATACTTACTAGACTCAAGATGATCCTATCTTTCTTTTTTCTACATTATGTTCTGCTCATACTGGTAACAAAATCGACTTTAAGGCAGATCATTTCAGCCTGTATGCACTGTGGTGGGTATAGGTCACACGGACGTACTGACTGGCCAAGACTGTTAGGTAGGGAATAGCACAAGGAAGGAGACGAAGAAGAAACACAAACAGAAACGAATGGAAGACAATGTCACAGAGGGGACTGGTCTTGAATGGAACGACATACTACAGAGAGCTGAGAACCACGAGGAGTGGAGGGAGGAAGCTGGTTGCAAAATTGTCAGTGTTGCCCCAACGGTCGACTGGATAGGTAAAGGTGAGTTTAGTCGTTTATACACGGCTTTATTCGTCCGTTGCATATTTCCCTTTTTTCTACTTGTAAACTTTGCTTTTTTCCTTTTTGATTTACCATTACTTCTGTCTAGATCTTCTTGGGAATTGTAGGTGCTTTTTAAGACTTAATATCTTCAGCCGATCAACAGAAAAGAAAGCAGAAGAGAACACAATAATAGAATGGCACATATTTTCAAGAAGCTGAGCAGCTGTTTAGCCATGGCTAAACTGACTGTACATGGAAGGAAACGTGTCTGGGGTTTTTTCTCTTTTGTACTTTGATTTTTTTTATGATCACATGTAAATCCCAACAGATGTTTTTGCTGAATGTTTTCATGAAATGCAAAAACTACACATAGTGTTTTGTAAAAGTTGTCAGCCAGCTTCCTTATGTGTTGGCCCGTGGCATGTTAAATCAACTGATGGAAAGGAGGAGTTGTGGTTTCCATTTTGTCCGTATAATGTTTCCTTTTGTTTTTTCAAACCCCTTTACATGTTACTCAACTGTAAATAGCATGCCCTTTTTGTGTTGCTATAACTATTTCTCTTATCTGAGAAAGGGTCTGACTTGTGCCATAATTTAAACCTAATCTATGCTTTCCTTTAAATGCAGTTAGGAGAAAGCATTGTGCTTCAATTTTAAAATATTTGGAAAAGAACGTAAAGCACAGGTTAAAATCACGTAGTTAAAAAAACAATCTTGCTAGGAAAACTTATTTTCTTGCCATCTCCTAACATTTTTGATATCATATTCATTTCATAAATACAGCGATTTAAAAGCAAACAAGCTAGCGACTTAGATAAAACAAAAGGGTCAAATTTGTTAGCTGCATAAGTCATCACTGATTCAGCTTTATGACAAAATGTATACTCCTCTTTTTCAAATTAAACCAAGGAAAGCATAACCAATCTTCACGGTGTACATCTAATGCCTGTAATGTATGCAATCCGTGCTAAAATGTTCTCGTTTTTTCTTAGTGTACTTGGACAAGTGGGATTTTTTTTTTTTAACTTTTCAGGAAGACAGGTATGGCTGGAACGCAACTGTGAAAGAAAACTGGAAGAGTAATAGGGGTTCAATGGGCAAGGAGGTGTGAAACGAAGTGGGGTTTATTTTAAAGTCATGTCTAAACGTTAGTTTACTTCCCCAAAACCAGTAACTATTGTCCATCCAACACGGCTTTAAATTCTTGCTGTATTGTTTGAAAACGTTGGCCAGAATGAAAAGAGAATGGGCGAGGGTGGTTGAGGGCGGGGGTAAGCCTGTTATGATAATTGTTTTGATGATTTAGCTGGACTTCACTCCGAAAGAAAACAAAAAAAGTGGAGAAGGATCAATTTGATTGCTCTATTTTGAAAAATTGAAGTTTAGCGCAATCCATTACTCAATAATGTTATTGTGATGATCTTTTGTACACAGGCTCACTCTTTTCCTTGTCTTGTTCTTCATGTTCTTCAAGAATGTAAACCCCTATACAGCAAACCAGAAAATGATAATGACGTTCAGAATCTCAGCAGAAGCAGCGTGGTTTAGAGTAGGAAAACAAACTACATTTTGTGTTTTGAGAAAAAAGCATGATCAAAAGCAAATCCCAATGTTGTGGAATTCATCTTACCGAAGACTCAGAAGCAGCCACACATAAAAAATTGTCAACTCTTGTCTGTGGAAAGCAAAGGTCAGCTTGTTTGTGCACACGTATACACTTACAACTACATCAAAACTTAGCAAACACAATAGTAATAGTGCTGCATTTAGTGGGAAATTGCTAAATAAAAGGAATTTCGAAATGCTATTAAACAAATGGGTTGCGTAAGAAGAGGTTTAGCTTCTTAAAGACTGAACTCAACCGAATAAAACAGCTCTGCACACAAGTTGCAAGCATATTTTACTGCATAAAAAGTTTACTGCAAAACATATAGGTAAATAGATTTGAACATAATCATATTCATCTTTTCTAACACACTTCAACATACACAAATCTTATTTATCTAAATTCTTCAAAGGCAGAGTTTTTTTTAATTTTAATTATAAAATTTATTAAAGAAATGAATCATTAAATACCTGAAAGCTCCAGCCCGACATATCCAACCATTTTCTGGGCTTCTACGACTAAACAAGGGGAAACAAAGACAGAAGAACGGAAAAAAGACAGACGGGCCAGGAGGGATGACGGAAAGCAGGAAGGAAGACAGGAGAGGGGAAAATGAAAAAGAAACTGACACTGGCGACACATTGTCCCGACATTACATTTTTGGTTTAACCCTCTCCCCTAAAATAATCAATATCTGTGTAAGGGTGGCTCTCAGTTGATCTAAGGATCCCCCAGGGAGCAGAAAACAACAGACGATAATGGAGAGATGTTTTGTTCTTCCTTTTTTACTTAACCTTTCTGTTCATTTTCAACTCCTTTTTATAATGTTAGAAGTTCCTTAACTCTGCCGAACGAAAACAGAAAACAATGCTTACAAACAGTGAGTCTGGTTGAGTAAAGAGACGTGGCTCCTTTATGGAAAAAGGTAAATTTATGCACAAAGAAAGAAAGAAAGAAAGAAAGAAAGAAAGAAAGAAAGAAAAAAAGGAAGAAAGAAAGAAAAAAAGGAAGAAAGACAGAAAGAAAGAAAGAAAGAGACAAACAAACAAACAAACAAAACTGGAATAAGGATAAAAGAAAGAAAGAAAGAAAGAAAGAAACAAAGAAAGAAACAAAGAAAGAATGAGAGAAAGAAAGAAAGAAAGAAAGTAAGAAAGATAGAAAGAAAGAAGGAAAGAAAGTAGGAAAGAAAGACAGAAAGAAAGAAAGAAAGAAAAAAAAACAAGAACAATGGCGGAAATGAATGTTAAGTAAAACCGCAGACGAATTAGTCAGGTAACGTGGTAGTTAATGGCCCACAAGGTGATGGTCTACTTTTGCTTCGTCTTCGCTTCCAATCTGTTAAAAAAAACTATCAAAAGCTTTTTCTGCACGCTACATACAGAAAAAAAAAACTCACACAGCAACCGTACGTTTTCTATAGATTATTCACTCTAGGTGGACGTGTTACAGATTCTAAGAATGTCATTTTTTGTTAAGGATGCTTTACAATCATGTGCTGTTCAGAAGTGCCTAGTCTTTGTCAATATTATGTGTTATCAAAATTGCGACGGTATCTTCCATGATAAAGGCATGAGGCAGATATATTCTTAAGAATATATTACTAAGGATGTATTATTACCAAATATGTATTATCATTAAGAATAAATTATTCTGGAAAACTCTAGGGTGTCAAGTCGGGGAATGCACTACAGTACTGTCATACTTTTCTTTTTTCTTTCTTTTTCTGTCTCTCTGTCTGTGCATATATATATATATATATATATATATATAGAGAGAGAGAGAGAGAGAGAGAGAGAGAGAGAGAGAGAGAGAGAGAGAGAGAGAGAGAGAGAGAGATATATATATAATATATATATATATATATATATATATATATATATATATATATATATTAGTTAAAACATTGCGCTCGCTATTTGACGACCTGGGATCGAATCCCGTTCATGGGGATTTTTTTTCCACTGGAGTTAAGATCAGTACAGACTCCACTCTCCCCAAAAGTCCTTCGGATGAGAATATAAACCGAGGCGCCGTGTACGAATGCACGCAGAACATCTTATGCACACTTTAAATCCTTTTCCGTTTTTGAAGAGAGAGAGAGAGAGAGAGAGAGAGAGAGAGAGAGAGAGAGAGAGAGAGAGAGAGAGAGAGAGAGAGAGAGACATACAGAGACAGACAGACAGACAGACAGACAGACAGACAGACAGACAGACAGACAGACAGACAGACAGAGACAGAGACAGAGAGATAGAGATAGAGAGACAGAGACAGAGAGACAGACAACTGTAAGTTTGTGGAAATGATGATGAACGTAGTTTTTATTCCACTGTTTTAAGTCAGAATAGTGTATCCAAAATATTGTGATACCTTTCGAAGAATAGCGATTTTATTTCCAGGAAAAGAAAACAAAGTATGCATATATAGAAATCGGCCACAAAAAATAAGGTCAGGTGAAATATTTGCATTTATCACAGAGGAAGCTCAAACAATTGAACAAAAAGTACACAAAATGAAAGGACATGTATATTTAATAATATGTAGAACAACCAGAGTTTTATCCACCCCAAAAAATTAATACGCAAGTGTGGAAACAGTTGTCTAACATCGTTTCTCCTTTCTCCTTTTTGAATAACATCAACACACATACCTGCATGTTTTACCGGTCAATATACCACATAGATGGTTTGTTTTCATGGCAAACTGGTTAAGGAAAAAAACATGTTAAAGTTTGAAAGCTTTTGCCCTAACATATTCCAACGTGAAAGCTTTTAATACTGAGCCAATTCGGATATAATTATGGAGTGAGGAAAGAAAAAAAAGAGAGGCCAGAAGGGAAGAACAGAAAGCAGGAAGGGTGACAAGAGAACAAACTATAAAAAGAGAAATGTCATTTTGATACATAACATTCCGACACCACATCGTTGGTTTTGCTTTGTTCTGCAAAGTAATCAATGTTTGTGTAGGGGCTGTTTCCGTTTACGTTACCATTCCTGAAGGAGCACAAAACAGCAGACGATAATTGAAGCATCCTTCTGCTGACAGCTTTGGTTGTTGTTTTTTTGTTTCCTCCCAGTTTCCAGTTTGGGCTTTAGTTCAGTTCCTAAGCTGCGCATAAAACACACTACTGAATTTTATGAAATGAAAGGTGTGTAATTCGATAAAGAATTATTTCTCATGTATCCAGTGATTAATATATGAACAAGGAAATTTTGAAATACATAAAAGAGAACGCGAGTCAGAGTCCATATTCTGGACAAACCCCAGGCTGTTGAGCAAAGGAAATGTGCAACACAAACAGATAGTATGGCCACGACGACAATGATGATTGTAGTGTAGATGATAATGATACTAGTTATAGTGGCTTTACTTCGTTTGATCTCCTTACTGTTTATTCACATATTGAAAGACAACTTAAAGGAAAAGCAATAGTCTTAAAGCTGTCACAGCATAAAGAAAAAAAAACATACGATAAAAATTAATATTCGCACTGATTATCAAAACAGACAAAAACTCAAACAAATAAACAACATTTTAAAGTATAAGGTAAAGGTAGGAGAGAGAAGCCTGATATTTAACGTGAAAACTACAAAAACCTGGAAGCAAAATCAAGATACTTTTTTCACCATTTTGTCTCTCTTCTTTCTCTTTTCTCTTTCTCTGCCTGTTTCTTCTTTGAATGTCTCGCCTGACACTTTCCATGGAAATAACAAATGTCTTTTGGATTGAGGGCAGTCTGGGGCAGCCATTGGAAAACAAGAAAACTAAAATATGTTTCGTTTTCAGTTTTGTTATCGGTAATGCCGCACCTGTTTCACTTCATTTAAAATTTAGCTTTTTCATAATGATTTTAGCTTTTGTGTTTTTTTTATGCTTGTGTGTTTGGGGTTTTCTTTATGTATAGCTTGGGTTTTTTCAATTATGTGGCCTGTGTTTTGGTTGTGTTTTTTTTGCTGGATGTTGTCTTTTGCTTTGTTTTTGTTTGAATGGCTGTGTTAGTATTTCTTTGTGTGAGATGTATCTGTTCTGTTTATTTTGGGATCATGGAGGTTTTCTTGTATTTGAAAATGCATTCATGCCTTTAATGTTAACTTAAACACCGTTAAGAGTTCAAAATTAACTTGCTTATGCATGACCTGTGCTATGCACAGAACAAATTCGTGAATTGCAACAAAGCATACGAAAGATGTAGTCTTCAATATTGTACATAGATGGAAACACGACAAAGCAAGATAAAAACAAGACAAACAAACTGGAGTTCTACATTGGATAACACTGACATGTAAATGTAAAACTTATATGCTTTTTTGCTTTTCGCTGCGTATTTTTATCTTTGTTTGGCTGTTTCGTGGTGTATTTTGTCGTCTTTTGTATTATGAACCTTACCAATGTAAACTCTTCCCCTCTGGTCTGTGAGTCATTTTGTCCTTCACTCTCTTTTCTCCTTGTTTCCCCCTTCTTAGCCGTTCAAGAAATAATGGTTGGATTCGTTAGGATGAACATTTCTGGTTTTTGATTATTCGTTTTTTAAAATGCTATGATTAAAGGAAGTATAGTCCTTTTTGGTATTGTTTTGCAGGACTACCGCAAGTGGGTTAGTTCACTGTTATGTCCCTCTGCCATTACGTAGCGTAATGGCAAAAATAGAAAATAGTTTAGTTTACTCTGTTTTGAGCATTAATACATGTACATAACAAACTGTATTGTTTTGATATTGCTCCCTTTCGCTTGTGGCTGGTTTGAAAATAGTATCACGTCGAGTAGAAAGTCACGGTTTTAAAGGTGTTGTCACTTAAGCAACACCAAAGTACAGTTGAGAGTAAGACCATTCTGCTATCAGCTTGTTTCAAAACCATATAACCTAAGGTTTATTGAGATCTGTTTTATCTCAAACAAATTGTCATTATTTCCGAAATTGTAATACGGCTACAAAATCTCATCATACGCGAGCCTCGGAGTTCTAGCCGAAGAACCAAAAATTACCCAAAATGCGACCCAGAAGACAGTAACATAGCACAGCATTCGTCAGGAATTTGGGAGTTGTTGTCTAAAAGTTTGACAAAGAAGAAGAAAGCGTCTCATTCTGCTAAATAATTGAAATTTCCAATTAACAAGTACGATTTTTATCGCAATGGTAATTAAGCTGTGTGTGTTGCGAATATGTTTTGTGTATATATATATATATATATATATATATATTAGTGTTGTAATGATTTGCACTGTCGTCGAGAGAGAGTTGAATACCATTGGTCTACTGTATATGTGAACAATGTAATGCACATTGCGAATTAAATACATAGAAATTATAGCAAAGTAGTTACTTTATATCAAATGTCTCTTTTTTATAAGAAAAATAACGAAAAATAAGAAAACAAATTTCTAGGGATATACCTTTAAACCACATGAGTAGCATGATACATTCAGAAATAGTTTCCTCTGAAAATAAAAACAAAAGCACAGATTTGAGACTACTAGGTCAGTTGATACATCATTTCACAAAACAAGTTCAGGGGCATCCTGACATGGAAAAAATGTTCCATCACCAACATTTTCTTATATTCTATTAAAGCAACATAAAAACGCATAGCTCTATGTATCCAGCATCTCTTGCAACAGTTTGAAACTAGTGTAATGAAGACAAAATGCAACTGAGACCAGCCAAACTTTCTGACACTGATCGATAAACATGCTTATTGTACATCTTCTCTCTCAGAATACAGCGACCCAAAAATTGGTTACGTTTTTCCTTTTCTTTTAGAAACTGTATATCTGTATATATACGCTTTGCTCTTTTTTATATTTTTTTTTTACTGATATTGTAATTTGATTTACTCTGAAACTAAAGATACTGCACAGGGATAGCAGCTGCCTTCTTATATAGTGCAGGATAAACTGGCTTTTCCATGCACGAATAATAAAACAAATGCTTACAGCAGATGCTTGGAATACCTCCCTCTTCCAATTCATATTTCTCGATTTACTAGAATGACAGCAGAAGTGCGGGTTGGAGGCATCTCCGAGCGTGAATCCGAGGCTGTTGTTTTCCAAACTGAGGCGTCTGAATTATTTCTGGCAACGCATTTCCGTTGACGCAACATGAGTGAGCAGTCACAGCAATAAAGATTGAGCATACAGATCACATTTGGTATTATTCCATGAGCATATAGGAGGCTATTTCAGTATAAAATTGCATCCCCACTTTCTAGAAATTTTGTGCTAAAGATTTCAAAATTTTCCTTCTCTCTTTGTCTCTTTTTCCTAACAATTCTATTATCTCCCTTGTTTAATTTTTGCCCACTGATTTGTTGTAATACCTTTCTATTCCAAATATTTGTTGTCACACATGATGTGATATTTTGCTTGTGTTGTTTTGTTCTGACCACCAGGTAGTGGTTATGTAGAGACTGAAATGAACAGAGGATGTCTAATCTGCATTGTTGTTTGCCCATGTGCGTTTTTTAATGTACTTTTTGGACACTGAAGTGTTTATTGCACTTCTTGTCAATACTTCATGCAACCTGGGGATAAAAAGAAGATCAGCAAGATGGTTGACGTCTTCAACACAACCTGGTTTCATTAGCTTTATAGAAGAAAATAATTAACATAAAAATGAAATATCAATTGACAAATTTCCTAAATTGGGAAATGTGTCAATTGATGTTACATTTTTTTACTTTGACAGAGTTGGATTTTTTAATTGATTAGATGGCGTTGATTTTGAGTCTAAACTGAATGTCATCAGATTAGCTACAATTCAATATAAAGACAATATGACTTTTATGGTATATGGGTGGTAAAAACAGCATAAAATAAATGAAAACGGGTGGAAAAGTATCCGTTTTGTGTTTGCAAGAGGATAATCATTTTATGAGGTGACATGAAGTATATGATTTCTCAATGCTGGCCTATTTTTAAACTGAAGGTCAGTGGGTTTAAATGTGCATACAGGATGTCTAGCGTTCTTTGAAATGCGGAACCCCGGTTTATAGTCTCATGTGAAGCATTTCAGAACACTGGTGTAAACAAACCCTTTTTTTCTCTTCATTCTTTCCTCGGATAGGGCTTTGTGGTTCCCCAAACGCGTGCGGCCGGTTTTCTCTCACCATTTAGGTAGCCGCATTCCGATTTTGAGAATAAACACAAAGCTAACCCTGGGAGATGAAATCTTTTCTATAAAACCCAGGTAAGAATCAAACCTACACCCTCAGTAACAGTCACTTGACGATCTCAACACGCTGACCACTATGCTCCATGTAAGCAGACACGTTCTGAAATCCTTCTCTGATACTCTTAATTTTCCCTGCAAGCACACTTGATCCAGGAAATGGGTAAGCCCTTTCACTATCTGATAGGACCTAATCCTGAAAAAACTTGCCTGTCCTTCTGTTTGCATAACGTTTGTGTCACAAATTTCCTGTTCGACAAAAAGCTTGTGAGAGAACTTTCTTTCCAAACGACCAACAACCGGGAATTCGAGAAAAATGCTTAGCTGTTCCATATTTCGAGATCTGTGTCTCATCCTCCAGCTTCCTTAGAGGCTTATACTTGTGCAAGTTCTTCTATGTTTTTTTCTCTTTTCGCAATTACATGGCATATTTAGAATCACCGGCTTGGCAACATTTGCTGAGCTTTACTTTCGCACGTAGGATCCACTCTGTCACTGCCAGTTCTAAAACGATGGGAATCCATGACTGGCAGTTGTTTATTAACCTTCCTCCCCAAAAGATTTTTTTTAAACCGCTTGCCTATTATCTTTCAGGCAATAGCTTGAGTATGTATTGGTGTTTATTCTTTTGTCTTTTGATAACATTTGAAACTCAAACAGTGAAAAATCCCTACTCCAGAAAAAAACACTTACTCAAAACTCACAAGAATTGCCTTAGACGGTGTAACAGTTTTGTAATGTGTGTCACAAAAACACTTCGATATGAAACAACTGAGATCGTAACACCATTTGAATGATAAGTTTGTGTGTGTGTGTGTGTGTGTGTGTGTGTGTGTGTGTGTGTGTGTGTGTGTGTGTGTGTGTGTGTGTGTGTGTGTGTGTGTGTGTGTGTGTGTCAGTTTTCAGCTACCTTGCTTTAAAGGTACCCATACAACTACCTAAGAGGATTTGTTTTCATATATGATGACATTAGGTCGTGAAGCTGATAGCTTGTTACCTATGAACACAATCTCAGTGTACCAGTTCCAATGGTAACAGTGATGCAATGCCTTTGGCACTTTGCTTACATCAAGGACTGACAAAGCTTTTGGCCTAGACCATCTTCCTGATTTGAGAACAATTTTGGCCAAGGAGCAAATCCAAGACGTGTGTGGACCATTCGTCTTTCTCCTTTCCCATTTCTCTGTCTCTGTCTGTCTCTTGTCTCTACAGTCTAGCTCACAGTCTTTATAAAAAACAACGGGTGTGTCTTGAACGGGACAGTTTTAAGAAAATGTTGTAAAAAAAAAAGAAAGAAAAGAAGCATATAGATTCATCCAGAGCTATTCCAGCGAGGAGAGAGAGAGAGAGAGAGAGAGAGAGAGAGAGAGAGAGAGAGAGAGAGAGAGAGAGAGAGAGAGAGACAGACAGACAGACAGACAGACAGACAGACAGACAGACAGACAGACAGACAGACAGACAGACAGACAGACAGACAGACAGACAGACAGACAGACAGACCAATCGACTGACAGATTAACACACACACACACACACACACACACACACACACACACACACACACACACACACACACACACACACACACACACACACACAGACATAGAGACAGAGAATATACAAATGCATTCGTCACCTTATAGTAAGGAAACGAATAATCACTTTTTTGCTTCATGCCCTATTTCCCCTCCCCATGATTATTCCCACAAAAAGTGCTATAGAGTACAGCTAATAACAAAGCAAAGAAACTTAAACAGAAAACTAGTCAGTGCAAGAATGATACGAACAATTCAATTCAAATGTAAGAAATAGACAAACACACCCAAACTATTTCTTTCTATGTTCCATACCTTCCTTAAAAAGTCTGCCTCGCTTGCCCACTCAACAGAAAGAGAGAGAGAGAGAGAGAGAGAGAGAGAGAGAGAGAGAGAGAGAGAGAGAGAGAGAGAGAGAGAGAGAGAGAGAGAGAGAGAGAGAGAGAGAGAGAGAGAGAGAAGAGAGAGAGAGAGAGAGAGAGAGAGAGAGACAGAGACAGAGACAGAGACAGAGACAGAGAGAGAGGTGGAACAGAAGACATCTGGATAAGAAAACGTAAATGAATCAATAAATAAAATAGGCAAACAAAAGAACTCTGACATTGATAAATAGATGTTGCTTAGTTTTGCTTTTTCCCTTCTCAAATCTCTGATGGGCACATAATGTTATAATATTTAGTGTTCAAATGCTACAACCTCCTATTTTTTAGCCTTTATTTGTTATATATGTCATTTTTGGCAACCATATTAGATTTCTCATAGTTTTTTTTAATTATCATTTTATACAAACGTTCATCCCTATTCGAAATATAAAAAGGGAACAAACATACCCACCCCCAAAAAAAAAGAAAAGAAAAAAGATAACTCAGTCTTACAAAATAATGCGAACACAATATTGAAAGAATGGTGAAGATGTATCACTTCCATAATTATGAGCCCATATGAGTGTGTGTGTGTGTGTGCGTGTGTGTGTGTGTGTGTGTGTGTGGTGTGTGTGTGTGTGTGTGTGTGTGTGTGTGTGTGTGTGTGTGTGTGTGTGTGTGTGTGTGTGTGTCAGTCTGTCTCTCTACGTTTCTCTGTCTCTGTCTGTCTGTCTGTCTGTCTGTCTGTCTGTCTGTCTGTCTATCTGTCTGTCTGTCTGTCTGTCTGTCTGTCTGTCTGTCTGTCTGTCTGTCTGTCTGTCTGTCTGTCTGTCTGTCTGTCTCTCTCTCTCTCTCTCTCTCTCTCTCTCTCTCTCTCTCTCTCTCTTCTCTCTCTCTCTCTCTCTCTCTCTCTCTCTCTCCCCTCTCTCTCTCTCTCTCTCTCTTGTTCTGCATTGCATTCCACACTCTAACTTTTATTTTTTAAACCCCACCCCAGAAAAAAAACGTAAATTTACAGATACACGGATTCCCAACAGCTACAGTTTAGCCTCCGTCTGCATCCAAACCACTCTAAAATGCCAGTGTGTACAAGTCATTGCTTTATTCCCAGGCAGCACTCTGAAAGTTTCCATGCTCTTTCCTTGGACAGACGGAAAACTGCAGGATGACAACTGCAACGTAAAAGCTGGAATGGCCGAATGCATTTTGCCAGAATGTCCACGTAAAGCCACGGTATCCCTTTCTCTCTGGAGTGGGCCATTTCTTTTCCTTTCTTTCTGTGAATCTGCGTGTCGAAGGTAGTTTTCTGGAATGTCGAGTTGTTGATCCTTTCAAGGAGAAATACCTTTCTTCTTTTCTACTTTTTTTTTGGCTGTTTTTATATAAGCTTGATCCACCGTACTGTTTTAGACAGTGGACATTTCTATTTGCTTACAGTTTCCAGATTTTATTTTTAGAATAAAAAAAGGTAAAAGATTGGGAACACCAACGGTATCATTAACCATCACAACAATAGTAACAAAATCGAGAACAAAAGCAACTTTAAGAATAAGAGCAACAGCAAAAATTACAGTAACTACATCAACAATAGAAGCAAGGATGTACTATCTCGGCTACAAAAGAAATAGCACATACTGTCTTGTAACAACGGTTAATGCGGAAGGAAGTTAGTGCTATCGTTGTATTACTATTCTATGTATTGCTGTTATACCATAGCGTTTATTACAATTTGAATACACATTCCTTTCCATGCTTCCAGCGGCAACCCTGACAAAATTGTTGGCACATTTGAGTTCCTGGATGAAATGTTGTCGGTTCAAATCCCATTCAGATCTCTCTCTCTCTCTCTCTCTCTCTCTCCTCCTCTCTCTCTCTCTCTCTCTCTCTCTCTCTCTCTCTCTCTCTCTCTCTCTCTCTCTCTCTCTCCTTCTCTTTCTCTCTCCTCTCTCTCTCTCTTCTCTCTCTCTCTCTCTCTCTCTCTCTCTCTCTCTCTCTCTCTCTCTCTCTCTCTCTCTCTCTCTCTCTCTCTCTCTCCTCTCTCTCTCTCTCTCCTCTCTCTCTCTCTCTCTCTCTCTCTCTCTTCTCTCTCTCTCTCTCTCTCTCTCTCTCTCTCTCTCTCTCTCTCTCTCTCTCACCCCACCCCACCCCACCCCACCCCACGCCACCTCCCTTCTTCCAAAGTCTAGCTGTAAAATCAGTAATGACCTGGAAGCAATACCCAGATCTATACTCTTTCCCCACTGCTCTGCTCTGTCTTCTGTTCCCTCTCTCTCTGACTCACTAGCCCCTCTTCATTCTGTTTATCCCGCCACACTGCCGCCATGTGAACAAATGAGGCCAGGAAAGGGGTGGGGGTCAGACTGGGTGAGAACATAAGAAAACTAGATAGAAAAAACTGATTTATCTCGATGTTCATTTTACTTGAATCTTTCAGACACCACTAAAACTAAATACCACGTTTTGGTGTGAGGATGTCTGTGAATGTGATTCTACTGATTTTTATTTTAGCTTTAAAATAATCTGCGTTTCGCATTTTGTTGAAAATGTGCTTGTACGTGACAATATAGAGCAAAATAGTATAGCAAAAACAAACAAAAATGGGATAGTGGAAAGCAAACCTGGGTAACCAGAGAGACTAAAACACCGTATAGCAAGCAATACTTTGTTAAAATAATGTGGTTTATGCGACGTGCGTCTCTGTAACAATAGTTATAAAACGAAATATCGTATAAATAAAAAGCAGATTTTTTTCTTGAAACCTTCCTTGCAGTTAACTTGCTGACAGCTATGCATCCCTAAATCCTCTCCTTTGCCGTGAAAAGGCAGACAAAGCCAGCCTACAGGTATGCAGTGCAAGCCAAAGGGAAGAGATGATCATGGCTAAATGCCACATGGCCCGTATCTTTATTTCCTCTATTCTTTTTTTTTCTTTTTTTCTTAAAGATCTGCATTCTGAGGAAGATATAATCATGGCTAAATGCCACATAACCCGTATCTTTATTTCCTCTATTCTTGTTCTGTTTTTTTTTCTTAAAGATCTGCATTCTGAGTACATATACATTGATCTAAA
>CM060318.1:62890230-62902730 GCA_030674155.1 Stramonita haemastoma | reverse complement strand
TCTGCAGGGAATTACTTAGTCATGAAGGATTGAAATGGCTAGTTGCCTGCATTACTCCCCTCTCCCAATCTCCATCCCCGTCCAGCCCACATCTACTTGCCTGTCTACCTAATGCATGCTACCCCTTTCACTTTCCCTTGACCTTTCCCATTGTCTATGTCGTTCCTCTTATTTTGGCATCTACTAATTCTTGTAGTCGATTTGCAGGCACACTGGGACTGTCTAGCTGGCTGACTCAAAAGAGCCAGTTCACACAACACACACACACACACACACACACACACACACACACACACACACACACACACACTGACACACACACACACACACACACAGACACACACAGACACACACAGACACAGACAGACAGACAGACAGACAGACAGACACACACACACACACACACACACACACACACACACCACACACACACTGACACACAGACACACAGACACACACAGAGACACACACACACGTCCGTGCGAGCGCGCGCCCACGCATTGCAGAGGGTCACAGTGTTAAAGGTATCATTCTCTAGTTTAAATGAAAAAGAAAAGAAAAAAAACTGGATATTTAATTTGGGGTAAAAGTCATGCGTGTGTGTGCGTGCGTGCGTGTATGCGTGGTTGGATTTGTGCATGCAAATCTTTCGTATATATAGCTTACAAAGATAGAATGTTTTATAGTCCAACGGCAAGACCAAGAACATTATCTGTGAGATGGCCAGCAAAAGGAAAAACTCATTTGCGACGCTCCACCACATAAGGAGTCGCATTGCACCAGAGGTCAATTTTTAGTTATTGATATTTTATTAATATACAATGAAATGGCCATACAATAGAAAAAATAGATTGAAAATCGGACAATTCTATAAAAAGTTTTTACAAGTTGAAATGATAGACTGCAGGAAATGACAAAACGAGAAATGGACAAATTTAGCATCATAATAAATGGTCAGAATGAGGGCTTGGGCATTTTTAAAAGCACGTTTAAAAGCAAAAGGATGCACAATTATAACTTGATATTTCATTTCAAGGTAGAATAATGGCTATAGTTTTATAATCAATCAAAATCTGAAATTTGCCAACTTAACC
Source organism: Stramonita haemastoma (assembly GCA_030674155.1). Classification (NCBI taxonomy): domain Eukaryota; kingdom Metazoa; phylum Mollusca; class Gastropoda; order Neogastropoda; family Muricidae; genus Stramonita; species Stramonita haemastoma. The sequence goes on along the minus strand of CM060318.1, from coordinate 62,901,636 downwards.
CCACCTGCCTTTAATGGCTTCTAGCGGAAAAGTGGGTTATGCGCTAAGCGACTCATTTTGTGGTGGAGCGTTACATTTTAGCCAGGGTACATACACTCCTCTGCCCACACAATCCTCCTTTCTACATCTAGCCATTGCTCTTCCATTCTGCCTGAGACCGTCGTCCCAAGGGAATCACACAAACATGAAATATTGGAATGTGTAGGGCTAGTAACACTCCTTTCTACCCCTAGTTATTCCTTCACACTCGCTCACCACCCCTTGCAAAAAAGTCTGTCTTCTTTTCATTTTCCTTCTCATTCTTCATGGGGACTGGATGAAAAAAAGCACATGAGTGCTTAGTCTATTATCATCGATATAAAAAAAAAGTAATACAAAAATACAATAAATAAATAAATGCTTAATTACATTGTTCCTTTAGCTTTGTCATCTACTAACGTTTCTAGATGGTCAGCTTACAGCAAAAATATCTCTCTCTTGGTAGTGGCCTGCTCTTTTCTGTCACATAAACCAGTTCATATACTATACAGGACAATCAAGGCTATGTCTTCAATAACGTGTTTTCACCCACGATGGTAATCAGTTAGGGGTGTGTGAGGTGGATAGAGGGAAGGAAGAGTGGATGTAGATAGGGGCGGCACACAAGTGTAGATTATGTGTAGTATCAGCTGTATGTGTATGTTTCACTTCTGGATGCTTAATTTAGGGGTATGAAGGAAGTGTGTGTGTGTGTGTGTGTGTGTGTGTGTGTGTGTGTGTGTGTGTGTGTGTGTGTGTCTGTGTGTCTGTGTCTGTGTCTGTGTCTGTGTGTCTTTGTGTCTGTGTGTCTGTGTGTGTATGTGCCCATGCATCCCTGTGTACTTTTCTGTCTTGGAAATCCTCCATTTCCATGTTGCAAAAAAAACACACAGTTACACTGTTTTTATGGAAGATTTTTGTGGTTCATTCTCGCGAATCTGTTTCCAGAGAGACTGAAATTACATTAAATTCATAATCTCAACATGATTTCTTTAAAATCTGTTTCATTTTGACCCGTCTTTCTCCCTGTAATATATCTTTCAGACTACTTTTTTCCCCTTTCCTTTCTTCTCACTTGGGTAGACTGGCAGAGCCAGTGAAGTAGTTGTAAAGCGGACAGCAAATGGAAAAGCCCATTCACACCCCCCCCCCCGATACCTTCATCTGCCTCCACAATCCCTCCTTCTAATACTGGCCATTTCTCTCCCCAATTTTTGCCTGAGACTGAAGTCCTGGGGGAATGGTGTAGACATGAAAGATGGGAATGTGTAAAGGCTGGTAAGCTCTTCTCCCCTCTCCTCCTAGCCTCTTTCCCTTTTCCCACACCTCTCCACCAGCTATAAAGAACACACTATTTTCTTTCTCTCTCTCTCCCCCCCCCCCCCCCTTTTTTCTGTTTCTTATACCTTTTACTTATTGGCATCAGGGACTCCTCAAACAGTCAAATCATCCTCTCTCTGTGGCTAACTGGCCAGCTTTCCTCCTCACAGACGACCCATTTCCATATTCTGCAACAGGATTAGGGAGGGTGCTGGGAGTATATCTTCTGGTTTAAATGGTGAATTAGGAGAACAAAATGGAGGTCTAAGCATAAGGAGGAATTCTTCAGCTCAGGAAAAAGATAGGACAAGAAAACAGAAAAAAGGAGGTGGTGTGGTGTTAGTGGGGTGGTTGTGTGTGTGTGTGTGTGTGTGTTCGTGCGTGTGTGTGCGTGTGTGTTGTGTTGTGTGTGTTGTGTGTGTGTGTGTGTGTGTGTTGTGTGTGTGTGTGTGTGTATTTGTGTGTGTACATGCATTTGTGCATAGACAAATGTGTTTGTATATGTTTTAAATCTTCCCATTTCCAATTTGCAAAATAACAGTCATGTTTATATGATAAAGAAACCACTAAAAGGACTTACCAAAACAAAGTTCATAATTTCAGTGGATGTTCTCTTGAAAACTACTTCTCTCCTGTTCTTCTGCTCTGTCCTCTTCTTGTCACTTCTCGTCTGCTCTTCTCTCCTCTCCTCTCTCTTCTCTCTCTCTCTCTGTTCTTGTCTCTCTGTCTCTCTCTGTCTCTCTGTCCTCTCTCTGTTCTCTCTGTCTCTCGTCTCTCTTCTGTCTCTCCTCCTCCTCTCTCTCTCTCTCTCTCTCTCTCTCTCTCTCTCCCCTCTCTTCCTCCCTCCCTCCTCCCCTCTCCTCTTCCTCTCTCTCTCTCTCTCTCCATCCTCTCTCTCTCCTCTCTCTCTCTCTCTCTCTCCTCTCTCTCTCTCTCTCCTCTCTCTCTCTCTCTCTCTCTCTCTCTCTCTCTCCTCTCTCTCTCTCTCGTCCTCTCTCTCTCTCCTCTCCTCTCTTTCTGTCTGTGCGTAATAAACCTTGTAACACTGCCACGCTTTCTTCTCTTTTATTTCTCTTGGACAGACAGATGGCAAGAACCAGTACAATAGCTATGAGATGGACAGCAAAAGGAAAGTCATTTAGCCAGAAGACCTTCATCTACCCACACCATTTTTTTTCTTTTTCTCTCCTAAAAATGGCCATCCCCTCTTATATTTACCTGAGAGTGTATCCTGAGGAATTGCTTAGACTTTGAGGATTGGAAAGTGTAGGACTGGAAACATCTCTCCCCTCTCCCCTCTATCCCACCTTCTCTTTCCTATCCTGTCAATTTTCTTCCAGTTGACTCCCTCTTTTTCCTTTCTTCTTCTTCTGTTTCTGTAATTGTTACTCTTGCTTCTTCGGTCTCATCTTCTTCTAGTCTGCTGTCTCTCTATCTCTCTTCTCTCTTCTCCTCCTCTCTCTCCTGTCTCTCTCTTCTTCTTCTGTCTGTCTGTCTCCGTCTGTCTGTCTGTCTCTGTCTTGTCTGTCTGTCTTCTCTCTGTCTCTGTCTCTCTGTCTCTCTTCTCTCTCTCTCTCTCTCTCTCTGCTCTCTCTCTCTGTTTCTCTCCGCTCTGTCTCTTCTCTTTGTCTCTGTCTTTCTATCTCTGCCTTCTTCTTCTCTGTCTTCTGTCTGTCTGTCTGTCTGTCTCTGTCTGCTCTTGTCTCTCTGTGCTCTCTCTGTCTCTGTCTCTGTCTCTGTCTCTCTGTCTCTCTTCTCTTCTGTCTCTCTCTCTCTCTCTCTCTCTCTCTCTCTCTCTCTTCTCTCTCTCTCTCTCTCTCTCTCTCTCTCTCTCTCTCTCTCTCTCTCTCTCTCTCTCTCTCTTTCTCTCCTTCGGATGAGACTTTAAACCGAGGCCCTGTGTGCGAACGCACACAGAACATCTTGCGCACACGTTAAATCCTGTTCCGCTTTTCGTAAGAGTAGGCCATCATGTGCCGGTGGGAACAGATGACATTTACAAAAATGCATACACACGGGGACTGGATGTAAAAAAGCATAAGATTGCTTATTCCATTATCCTCGATATAAAAGAATAAATCAAATCAAATCTCTCTCTCTCGCTCGCTCTCTCTCAAACTGGTCAGTTTTCTTCTCTCAGGGAAACCATCCTGTGGATCCTGCAAGAAAATGGGGTAATCGAAAGCATAATGCTAAATAATTCGATTGAAGACTAGAAGAAACAAAAAGGGAAAATTAAGCTTCAGGGAAAAGGCTTTGAGCTTGAAAGAGAGGAGGAGAAGACAACAGAGAAGAGAGGTGTGTGTGTGTGTGTGTGTGTGTTGTGTTGTGTGTGTGTGTGTGTGTGTGTGTGTGTGTGTGTGTTGTGGTGTGTGTGTGTGTGTGCAGTGTGTGTGTGTGTGCGTGCCTGCGTGCATGTGCACATGTTTGTGTGTGTCTATGTGTGTGTGTGCGTACGTGTGCGTTCATGCGCGCGTGTGTGTATGCGTGTGTAAGTGCTTTTAGATGTTTGGGATTCTCTTATTTCCACTTTGCAAGAAGTATCATTTGTAAACTCGTGCAAAACATGAAGTTCAAAAAAGGTTCATAGACTTAAGAGGCATTGTTTTGAAAATAACTACATTTTGACTCTTTTTGTGTGTAATAAATCTTGCAAGCCTACCTCATTTTCTTTCGTTTTTTGTGGGATTTTTGTTGGTTTTTTTTTTTTTTTTTTTTTTTGGGGGGGCAGATGGCAATGGCTGGGAAAATTAATAGCTGTGAGGTGGAGAGCAAAATGAAACGACCATTTAGCAAGGATACCATCATCTGCCCTCACTATCCTTCTTTCTACTACTACACAGTCCTCTACAATTCTGCCTGAGTACATCGTCCTGAGGAATAGTGGATCGGTGGTCTAGAGGTAACGCGCCTGCCTAGAAAGCAAAGAGTTCGGGTCGGAGTGTTCGGTGGTTCGAATTCCGTTTGGGCCCAAAACTTTCCCCCATCCATTAGACTATTAGTGGTGGTCTGTGTGATAGTCTTTTGGATGAGATGATAAACCGAGGACCAGTTTGTTACACATCATCATTTAATGTAAAAGAACCCGCGGCAACAAGAGGGTTGTCCCAAGCAAAATTTTGTAGAGCAAAGACACTCTGATAGGGAAAACAACAAAAAAGAAAAAGGTAGCGCGGCACTTGTGGCGACACGCTCTCCCCAACTCAAATTTCACGCAGAGAAATCTGCTGTGACATAAAGGGGTATAAATGAATAAATGAAATAGCGTAGACATAAGGGATTGGATGTGTAGGTTAGTAACACTCTATCCACATCATCTACATGTCTAACACACACACACTTCTTACTTCCTCTCTTTTCTTTTTCTGCTTCCAACGTCTTTCTTCGTACTTTGGTGTAGCCTCCTTGAAGAGAATGAATTCACAGGCACATTATCTCTGGCTAGCTCGCCAGCCCTATCCTATCTCATGGAACCGTTTCTCACGCTAGACATAAGACCAGGGGTTTCTGAGATTCGTCTTTAGTCTAGCGGAAGAGAAAAGAAACAAAGAGATGTACGTCAAAATGGAAAGCGGGGACTCAAAGAGAGAGAGAGAAAGACAGGAGGAGACAGAGAGGAAGGGGGTGAAGGAGATGGAGCAGAATGGTGAAGGATGAAAGATGGAAGGATGGATGGATGGATGGATGGATGGATGGAAGAAGAGAGAAAGAAGGAGGAGAAGAAGAGAAGGAGAGGAAGAGAAGGAAGAATGGAGAAGGATGAAGATGGAAGGAGAAGAGAGAAGGAGAAGAAGAAGAAGAAGAAGAAGAAGAAGAAGAAGAAGAAGAAGAAGAAGAAGAAGAGAAGAAGAAGAAGAGAAGAAGGAGAAGAAGAAGGAGGAGAGGAGAGGAGGAGAAGAGAGGAGAGAGGAAGAGAGGAGGAGGAGAGGAGAGAAGAAGAAGAAGAAGAAGAAGAAGAAGAAGAGAGAAGGAGGAGGAGGAGGAGGAGGAGGAGGAGGAGGAGGAGGAGGGGAGGAGGAGAGAGGAGAGAAGAAGGAGAAGAAGAAGGAAGAAGAAGAAGAAGAAGAAGAAGAAGAGGAAGAAGAAGAAGAAGAAGAAAGAAGAAGAGAAGAAGAAAAGAAAGAAGAACAAGAGAAGAAAAAGAACAAGAAAACAAAAACAAGCAAACAACAACAAGAACAAACAACAGCAAACACAAGAGGAGGAGGGAGGAGAATAACGGTGAGGATGAAAAGAATTATTTATAATGGAGAAACAAAAAAAAAAGAAAAGAACACAAAAAAGCAAAACAAGAAAAAGAACAGAAAAAACGAAGAATACGATAGAGAACAAGAACCAGAACCAAAATATAAGCAAGAAGGAGAAGGATGTGTTTCATACCACTTTAAGTTCCAGCAGATTTCTCACGTAAAATTCGGGTTGCTCTCCCTGTGGATTTGTTGACGTTCTTGATTTGCATGGCAAAGATTTGTACTATACGCACATGGGAGTAGACAGCTTTCAATCGATAGTGCCCTGCAATAGTGACGAACTTTCCTCTGGCTATAAGGGGCTAGAACATACCAACTTTCATGCACAGTGCAGCCAAAACTTTAATCTTACACAGAAGAATGCAAAAATGTAGAAAAGAATACAGTGCACTAGAAGACGTAACAGCCCCCTTCCACACAATAAAATAAGCACAATTTCCCACCACGCCATAATTATCCCAACATAGCAAAGCACAGCATAGCATAATGTAACATGAAATGATGCAGCATAGCAACACAACACAGCATAACATAATAATATGCACGCCATATTATTAGACAGGCTACTGTATAATATCTCATCATAAACACGTTATAAATGTAGTAACAAGTACTGCCATACTGTACCATGTTTATAGCACAGCATAGCGTAACAGCCTACAATTTCATAACACGCAATACCATACCATACCATACCATACCATACCATACCATACCATACCATACCATACCATACCATACCATACATACCATACCTCATACCCATACCGCTACCATACCTACCATACATACCTACCCCTACCTACCTACCCTACCCTACCCTACCCTACCATACCATACCGTACAGTACCGTACGTCCATGCCATACCATACCATACCATACCATACCAACTACCCCTACCTACCACCTACCCTACCTACCATACCCTACCCTACTCTACTCGACTCACTCGACTCACTCGACTCGACTCGACTCGACTCACTCTGACTCTACTCGACTCACTCGACTCGACTCTACTCGACTCGACTCGACTCTACTCTACTCTACTCTACTCTACACTACTCTACTCTACTCTACTCTACTCTACTCTACTCTACTCTACTTACTCTACTCTACTCTACTCTACTCTACTCTACCACAAATCCTCACAACAGACAGGCATACTTAGACATTTTTACTAATATGACACTGAGCCAGAAAGAAACAAGAGCAGTTCATGATTTCGGAACACATTGAAACACCTTCGTTCAGTCAAAAAAGGTACTTTATCAATGTTTTCGCTGTAAGTGTATGACAATGTTTGCTTATCATCTAGCTAAGACTGACCACTGGGCTGGATACAAATTATAACCTGGCTTGCATCATTTCAGTAGGATCCTCAAACAAAAGCCACAAAGATTCACTAGGTGATTGCTTCTCTATATTTATCCTTCTATGTTTATCATCGTCTTTCGATGGCAGCTTCACAGGCCAGAGAAATACCAAATATACTTCTGAATGCGACTGACACATCAAAATTTTGAGAAGTGTCTTGCTTAAGCTACAACCGAGGGTGACCCTATGATCACCACCAGGACCTCTGACAAAGGTTTACGAAGAGCCGACACTGAAAGCAGGACAGATCAGAGGCATGGTGTTGACTCAACAATTCCAAACTTTTGTCAGTGAAAGGTACTATATTCTACATTGTTGTTTTTGGAAGTGGGATGGAGCATAAGTCTTTTGTAAAAGAATTATCAAGATGCGGTAAGTGGTTACCTACACTCGTTTTACTCCACTTGTTTCCGCAATAAAACATTTCTTTCCGTGGTTTCCTCAAAGTGAGAGACGTTCGACATGAGTCCAATTCAGAGCAGTTCATTACAGAATGCTTCATTTGAAAAACGCTAGAAAAAAGTTGTTAGGTTTCATTATGAAAGGGCACTAACAAAAGTAAGAGAGACAGGCATACAGAGAGCAAGTCAAGAAGAGAAAAAGACACGGAGAATATGAGACGAGCAGACATAGAGTGAAGAAAATATAACAAGCACAAATGTCCAGAAACAGGATCAAGGAGTATGAAAGCCAGCACCATATTTCACTCTGATAAATCAAACTTCGGCAGAAAGTCAGAGATTACTGTCTTAGGAAGAAGGGGGAGATAAACACGGTTGCTTGCTAGAAAAAGTGAGAGAAATAGAACAGCTCAGAGAGAGAGAGAGAGAGAGAGAGAGGAGAGAGAGAGAGAGAGAGAGAGAGAGAGAGAGAGAGAGAGGAGAGAGAGAGAGAGAGAGAGAGAGAGAGAGAGAGAGAGAGAGAGAGGGAGAGAGAGAGAGAGAGAGAGAGAGAGAGAGAGAGAAGAGAGAGGAGAGAGAGAGAGAGAGAGAGAAAAAAGAAGAGAGAGAGAGAGGCAAACAGACAGACAGACAGAAAGAGGAGACAGACAGAGAGGCCAAAAGAGTTCTAACATACACAGATGTCCAGAGGATTGGAAGATAACAGCCACCTATTTGTTACGTGATAAATCAAACTTCGCGATTACTGTATCAGGAAGTTGTTGAGTATGAACAAGAAAAAGCGGGTTGCATACAATACAGCAGCAAGGAAATAGAGCAACACCAAGAGAAACACACAGAGAGACACAGCCTGACGAAGACGTGAGTTAACATCAGTTCCAGCTTCTGTTCACCTTTTCGGAAGAGTTGACCATTGTATGCCAATAGGAAAGGATGAAAACGTTTACAAAACTGCATTTATACGGGACTAGGATGTAAAAACAAACACAGGAGTGCTCATTCCATTCTTCTCGAAATATAAAAGATAAAGAAAAAGGAAAGGAGAAAGAGAGACAGGCAAGAGAAGTAGAGAGAGAAAGCGAGGGGGGGGGTTGTGCAAGACAGACAGACGAGGGATACGGAAGAGACAGAGGAGCAAAAACGAGGGAAACAGGGTGAGAGATGTGGGAGGTCCGAAAGAGAGAAAATGAGACAGATGCAAAGACAGACAGAGAAGCATACACAGACAGCCAGACATGCAAATAGGCAAGAGGAAATACAACCAGCACAAATATCAAGGAACAAAAATGGAGAAGTATGGAAGCCACCCTCATCCTTCACCATGATATATCGAACTTCAGCTGCACTCAGAGATTATTGTATCAGAAGGAAGGGTGGGATCAATTTTAAAAGCCGATTGTAGACGGGAAAGTAGAGAAAACAAAACAACATCAAGAGAGAGAGAGAGAGAGAGAGAGGAGAGAGAGAGAGAGAGAGAGAGAAGAGGAGAGAGAGAGAGAGATGGAGAGATGGAGAGAGGGGGAGAGAGATGGAGAGAGAGAGAGAGAGAGAGAGAGAGAGGAGAGAGAGAGAGAGGAGAGGAGAGAGAGAAGAGAGAGAGAGAGAGAGAGAGAGAGAGAGAGAGGAGAGAGAGAGAGAGAGAGAGAGAGAGATGGAGAGAGAGAGGAGAGAGAGAGAGAGAGAGAGAGGATGAGAGAGAGAGAGAGAGAGAGAGAGAGAGAGAGTGGATGAGAGAGAGAGAGAGAGAGGGAGAGAGAGAGAGAGAGAGAGAGGAGAGGAGAGAGAGAGAGAGAGGAGAGAGAAGAGAGAGAGAGAGAGAGAGAGAGAGAGAGAGAGAGAGAGAGAGGAGATAAAGAGAGAGAACACTGAATGACACATTTCGACTGAATTTGGTTTTGAGGGCATCCAGTCTTAATCTGTACATCAGACTTGTCATCAACCTAGGTCTCAAACTGTTCTTAATATGACAATCTTTAAACTTGGACTTGATTGCTTTCACGTCTGGTACATCCTTTTGAATGATATGTATCATAAAACAGAGACTCAAACTCGTTCCAGCAAGTCTTCCTGAGAAGGCAGCATCCCTCTTTCAATGATAGCTGAATTTGTATTTCAGGGGAACTTTCCCGTGTCTTTTATCATCTATGCTTTTCTTTAGACAAACCAAAATCTCATGAAGGTACAAAACATGTGAGAAAACAGCAATACAGCACTCTCAGTGTATGTCCTTTTACTAATATAACATAAAGTCAATCGAGGTTACAGCGCCAAGACAGGTTTTAATAGGAAATCCATAGCTTTTTTTATAATTTTAAACAAAAAATCTACCCAAAGAGAGATGGCGTTGCTAAATAAAATTTTCTTGCAAAATATTCAGAAAAGTGTTCCACTGACTTCTGGAAAGGATAAAGATTACTTATGATCCCGGTTGTTTGATGGTGAGCAAGAAATAGTCGCATGCACAAAAATGTCATCATTTACCATTCATCTCGGAGTTTTAGCCGTGAAACAAAAAACATCCCAAACATTCATCAATGAAATAAAACCCCAAGAAAATTCCTGACGTAACAACATCATCTACAATACAAATAGCGATAAATAACAATACCCATTAGAGCAACCCATATCCCATTCAATCAGATCGGAAGATAAGATGAATCACAAAATACAGTCCGAAAAGACAGGCAGAGAAGTAATAGCAAACGTAGCACCATTCAGAGACTTGATGAGTGTGGAAATAAAATGACGAGCACCTCCGACAAAACGATAAAGCTGGATGTTGACTGCCCGGTGAAACACAATGATAATCGGCCTGTACACTGAACTTGACAACCGGGTTAGGGAAAATACTAGACATAGCGGGCCAAAACAAACAGACCGAAAAACCTCGAGACGATGAAACAAATCCCTGTGAGCAGGTCTAGAACTATTGTTATTCGAAAAAAATAGAGCAAGCAATAACCATAACAGGAAACCCAGACAGAGGGATATATGGAAAAATGCAGAGACAGAGTGATAGAATGAGACAGACAGACAGACAGACAGACAGACAGAAGACAGACAGACAGACAGACAGCAGCAGGCAGGCAGGCAGGCAGGCAGGCAGGCAGGCAGACAAAGAGACAGAGACAAAGACAGGTGGTCAAACAGAAAAGAAAAACCAGATACAGACTAATAAAGACAGACAGACAGACAGACAGACAGCAGACAGACAGACAGACAGACAGAACAGACAGACAGACAGACAGACAGACAGACAGACAGACAGACAAATACAGTCACATTTACAGTCTCAAAGATAGATACAGACAAACAGATGACAACAGATTTCCACACCGATAAACAGACTAAAGTACATTAACAATAATCAATAACAAGGACAAGCAAGAGAACAGAGGTATTCAAGTAAGGGAGGTTAGTGGAGGAACAACAAAAATTAGTAGAGGCAGAGCTGAAGACAAGAGTATCCTACAATTATTGAAAAACTTATTGTGTAAGTAGTAGTAGTAGTAGTAGTATAGTAGTAGTAGTAGTAGTAGAGTAGTAGTAGTAGTAGTAGTAGTAGTAGTAGTAGTAGTAGTAGTAGTAGTAGTAGTAGTAGTAGTAGTAGTAGTAGTAGTAGTAGTAGCAGCAGCAGCAGCAGCAGCACAGCAGCAGCAGCAGCAGCAGTAGTAAAGCTCAGCGCAGTCAGCAGTAGTAGTAGTAGTAGTAGTAGTAGTAGTAGTAGTAGTAGTAGTAGTAGTAGTAGTAGTAGTAGTAGTAGTAGTAGTAGTAGTAGTAGTAGAAAACATATTTTTAAAAAAAGAACAACATTAAGAACAAAAACAAGAGGAAAGCAACACTGTATGCAAAGCAGCAGCAACACCACGACCATCAGCAACAACAACTCCAATAGCAACACTAAAACAAATAACAACAACAAACGACGACAATATCAATGAGAACAAGAAGACCACAATCAGAACAAAACAAAACAAAACAAAACAAAACCCACACATCAAAAAGAACAATAAACCGACCACACTACAGAACAAAATGAACC
>CM060318.1:62882730-62885230 GCA_030674155.1 Stramonita haemastoma | reverse complement strand
ACAACCACACACATACACACCAAAGAAAAAGGGCTAAAAGATGGCCATGTTAAATCAAAATTGACATGAGGTAAAGTGCTTTTCAAAGAATCCTTAGCGATAAAGGGGAGCCACTTTATTCAGCACCACGCACATGTATGAGAAAATAGGCACAGTTAATTTGATGGAGCGAAAATAAAACCTACACAATTGACATGGATGCCAGTACAGAGGGAGGGAGAGGATGAAGGGAGAGCAAGACACAGAGGGAGAGAGAAAGGGGGAAAAGAGAGAGGGAAAGATAGACAGAGCAGAGAGAGAGAGAGAGAGAGAGAGAGAGAGAGAGAAGAGAGAGAGACAGAAAAAACAGAGACAGAGAGAGAGAAAGACAGAGAGACAGAGAGAGACAGAGACCAACAGAGACAGAGAGAGACAGAGAGAGAAAGAGCGAAACGGGGGAAGATGGAAAAGAAAAGAGAGGGAGATAGAAAGAGACAGAGAGAGACAGAGAGGATGGAGATAGAGAGAGAGAACAACTGAACACTGTAATTGATTAATGTACATCGGCCTTAGGCCACAATACACTTTGAGGGGCAAAAATGGAAAGATGCAAAAAACTAGAGAGAGAGAGAGAGGGACAGAGACAGAGACAGAGGCAGAGACAGAGGCGGAGACAGAGACAGAGACAAGATAGAGATAGGACGAAACAAGGAAGATAAAGTGACATACACAGACAGACAGCAGACAGACGAACAGCGACAAACAGACAGTGATCACAAAAAATAGATATTCAAATAGCCAGCAACTGGGGAACAAAACAAAAAAAAGTCTGATTACAACAAACAGAGGCAGATACACTTTACACAGAAACAAAAAAAAAACCCAGAGGAAAAGAAAAGACAGAGTTGATTCTGAAATTCTGGGACACAATGATGCAGACCAAGAAGCGAGAAAACTTGCATCTTTATTTGCTGAAAAGCTGAAGAAAAGAAACCGAGAACAAATAGTGGGAACAAGATTCGGAGATGCATCGAAACTGTGCGTGTAAGACGCAAAAGGAACAAGGCCCCTGCATGTGACTTTAATGAGATTAATTCAGGAAGAGGAACAATGAAAAAAAAAAACGAGGAAAAAACAGGATTAACCACGAAACATAATCATTGGCGAATGAATTGAACACATTTTCTACTTCGCCGATCGCGCAGACAGCAACTATTGTTGTGTTATGTGAGCGAGCATGCGTACGTAGCACTGCTGATAAGCGCCTGATATGTAAGGCCTAGCATATACGTCTTCGGTAGGAGAGAAAATTGCTATCGTGTAAGTTTTTCGGAAAAAAAGACAAAAGCATAAATGAACCTAGACGGCAAAAAATAAGTAAGAATGAGGTGACAGAAAAACAACAACTAAACAAAACAGAACCAAAAGGAGAAATAGAAAAGAGGGAACTCCTAGTAGAAAGTTTCCAGAGAGGTGGGGATGGTATTTACACTACAGGCCCCCGGCATCCCAACGAGGAAAATTGATGATATTTGACCCGGCCACAGGTTTTTACAAGTTATTGATGTTAAGTCACATTGTTACTGTTATCATAATCTAATACCTATGTCATGCTGACATTATTTCGAGCTATGACAAGGTCTTGACATAAAAATAGCCGTTGTCCGTAAACCAAAAGCAAAAAAACTCCCTGAAGACGGAATATGATACCTAGTCCACTATTCACTTAGAAATCCCACAATAATTCTGTGCGATCAATGAATCCGAGTCCTAAGTTGGGCGGCCTCCAAGAGATTAACTTGGAGACGCATAACAACAACAACAAAAACAACAACAACAACAACAACAACAACAGCAACGAAACAACAACAACATGTCGAAAACAATTTATATTGAAGAGTGTTTCTTCTTGTTGTCGTTGCTGTTTTGTTGTTGTTGTCGCACGTTCTGATAGCATTCATAGGTAAAGGGTAAAGGTGTCCCATAACCTATGTGGCTGTAGGGGAGCGAGGCATCAGAGACCTCAGCTTCTTTAGGAGCCAGCATATTGAGGGCGGCGTCCATTTCCTCTCCCTGGCTGCTTTACCTTCTTTTATTTTAAAGAGGGCAGGGGGGCATTTAGAGCTGGGTAGACTGGGGGACTGTAGTGAGGACAAGGTGCTCAAACGGTCACCAATCAACTCGGTAACCACGCTCGATGCTGCTTAACGTTGGCCGGGGGCAAGCAAGTTCTCTGACAACTATCTCACCCCCCAATAAGAGTCTAAAACCACGTTTACTCTCCCTTTCTGAGTAATCCTTTGATAAGACATTTCAAAACATAGTGTTTCATATACCAAAGTCTTTAGTAAACAGTTTAAATAATACATTGGTAAAGCTATAATATTTTTTTTATCATAAGCCATTTTAGCATTTCTGATTTACTGATTTGCCTTTATCATTATTAAGCCCTTTTCTGAGCACTGTCTGTATTATTCAGCGATAGATACTCTTTTTCCTGCACAATCCATCATTATAGTGT
>CM060318.1:62877730-62880230 GCA_030674155.1 Stramonita haemastoma | reverse complement strand
GTCCGTGCGTGCGTGCCCGCGCTCGCATGTGTACGTGTGCGCACGCGCGTGTGCTGTGTGCGTGCGAATGTAAGTGTGTGCGTGTGAATATATATATATATATATATATATATATATATATATATATATATATATATATATATATATTATTATGTTTTTGTCTGACTAAACAAATGTTAGAAAATAAGCCATAGTCTCGAATACAATTATAGTTTTGTCTGACTAAAAAATGTTATAAAGTAAGCCACAGGACAGTAAAAGAAACCATTATCAGGCGATCGACAATAGGGGAAAACAAAGACAAATGTGGGGAAGGAAACAGAAAGCAGCGTAAGAAATGGAATTTCCAGGAAATAAAAGATGAGGTCTACAATATATTTAAACAGAGTTATAAGCGTAACTTGTCTCATAGAATTATTCGGTTATGCAACGTTATGAATTTCTTTTTTTTTTTAAACCAAAAAAGTGGATATATTTAGTTGCTCAAAACCTCTGCCACTGTCCCCCAATCCCCTCTTCGCCAGCCCTACCCAGGACAAATAACATGAGCTAAGCACAAACAAAAGAATGAAAGATAGGAATGGCAAATCGACAAACAGACAGACAGACACAAACACATAAACAGACAAAAAGAAAATTCAAATGTTACACCGGACACAAGCATAGGAAAACAAATGTACGCACACACACGCGTGCGCCACACACACGCACGCGCACACACACAGGCGTGCGCAGGCAAACATACACACACACGCGCACACACACACACACGTGCGCACGTAAACATATACGCACACATGCAGACACGCACACACACACACACGCACGCACACACATCACACACCCATCAAAACACACACACACACACACACACACAATGACTTAGACTTTGACTTGATGCACGCACGCACCCACGCAGGCCCACACTCTCACACAACACCACACACACACACACACACACACACACACACACACACACACACCACACACACAGCTCTTACACACACACAGTTCACACACACACCACACACACACACACACACACACACACACACACACACACACACACACACACACAACACTCACACACACACACACACACACACACACACACACACACACACACCACACACACACACACACACACACACACCACACACACAAACACACACACACACTAGTTCACACACACACAACACACTGGCACACACACACACATTTAGAGAGAAACATACAACAATATTGGACTCTGAGAAACAAAAGACAAAAATTTAAAACAAAAAAGGATTCGACCACAGAATGAGACAATAACAAAAACATAGACGAATAAAGACAGAGAGGAATAGACACACACACTCACACAGACATAGAAAGAAAGGGAAGGAAGAAAAATGTTGTTGTTGACCTTAATGTTTTGGGGCACACCGTCCAAAAACAGAAGCTCGAAAAAAAAGCTCAACTTAAAATGTGATAAAGCTTCCAGAAACAACTTTTGCACACACAAAAAATCCAAAAACCGCTTTAAAAAAATGAGTGTAAAAAAATTAAATGGACAAGACCCCTGCATGTCATTTTAAGTAGGTTTTTTTCTAGCAGAATTCAAACGCAAAAACTACGACGAAATAGGGCTACAATGAATTTTGATCAGAAGAAAAAATTGGAATGGAAAAAAAAAATCCTAAAAAAAAGTTCTTTTAAAAATGAATAAATAAAATGTGAAGCGTTTTGGATTTATTCATCACACATATTTCTCCCACCCTCTTTTGAGTCCGCATTAGTGTGCGTGCGTGCGTACGTCCATATGTGTGTGTGTGTGTGTGTGGATGTGTGTGTGTGTGTGTGTGTGTGCGCGCGCGCGGCGCGCACGGCGTGTGTGTGTGTGTGTGTGTGTGTGTGTGTGTGTGTGTGTGTGTGTGTGTGTGTGTGTGGTGTGTGTATGTGTGTGTGATAGAGAGAAATGTGTGTGAGAGATAGTGAGTGTGGTATGAGAGAGAGAGCGAGACAAGAGAGAGAGAGAGAGAGAGAGAGAGGGGGGGGGTGCGTGTGTTTGTGTCAGTGTGTGCGTATTTGGGTGCATGTATATTTGTATATGTATTTATGTGTGTGCGCGTGCGAGCGTGTGTGTGAAAGAAAATTGGTCCCTGCACACCTACAATTGTGGGTGTGAGAGTGATGGGAAGAAAATTAGAAGTTGACGAAGACAGAGAGGAAAAGACACACGCTCACAGAGAGACAGAAAGACAGAGAGTGAGAAAGATGAAGCTGACTTTAACATTCTATTAGAACATTTTTTTCAAAATCAGAAAGAGGAAAAAAATAGTTCACTTTAAAAATTATCAAAGCTTACAAGGATGAATTTTATAGAAAAAAAAGGCGAACGGTGAGGCAAAAAAATCAGTGTAACGATTGAATGAACAGAACCCCTGCATGTCGCTTTAATTAATATTCTTTTTTATCTTTACAAAAAAGCAAAAAAACAAAAGTCAAAACAGGGAAATAA
>CM060318.1:62865230-62867730 GCA_030674155.1 Stramonita haemastoma | reverse complement strand
GAGGCCCCGTGTACGAACGCACGCAGAACATCTTGCGCACACGTTAACTCCTTTTCCGCTTTTCGTAAGAGTAGGCTATTGTGTGCCGGTGGGAACAGATGACATTTACAAAACTGCATACATACGGGGACTGGAATTTTTAAAAAAGCGCAAGAGTTCTTATTCCATTATCCTCGATATAAAAGAATAAATCAAAATCAAAACACACACACACACACACACACACACACACACACACACACACACACACACACACACACACACACACACACACACACACGCACGCACGCACGCACGCACGCACGCACGCACGCACACGCGAGCTCGCATAAAGGTTGTACATTTTGGAAGGGTGATGGGGATAGCAGCTGTTGAAGGCAGGGACAGATATGAAACAGAAGGCGAAAATTTTACGTTTGGAATGAATACGTCTGAAGCTGGATTCAAAAGTGTCATAAGCAGGCATTTGCCGAAGGGAGAGAGGGAGATCATCCGAGATCGATGGAGCAGAAATAGAGAAAGAGCGACAGACAACGGTAGATTGATTAAATCTTGGCATTTTGTAAGCACACTGGATCTGCAGCAGAGCGGAAGGAGCGAGAAGGAGTCTGCATGGGAAAACATTCACAGAGGTTGGAAGGATCTGTTTTGTGGAGACATCTGTAACAGAGAATACTGACCTTGTAGTTTACTCTCTGTGGTAAAGGCAGCAGGTGGAGTGATTGCAAGAGAGGGGTAATGTCCTCGGAGTTACATTATCTTTCTGAGGACTACACGAGCAGCAGAACTTTGTATACGTTGAAAGGGGTGGATAAATGATGCTGGCAGACCAGCCCAAAGAGAATTGCAATAGTCCAGACGTGAACGAATGAGACGGCAACTACACTAATACGCCGTAATTGATAGTAGCACGACTAGCAGGTCTGGGTGATTCATTTTTGCATAGAGAGCGTGCTGTCAATAACGACTCCTAGATACTTCACAGCAGTAGATAGAGAGACTGACGTATTGCCGAATTCTATTTCAGCTGTTGTAATAGAGGATATATAATTTTGTGCTTTGTCCCTACAAGCGTGGCTTCAGTTTTATCTGAGTTTGGCTGCAGCTTGTTCTGTATCATCCAGTTTTGGATATCTTGAAGGCAGTAGGCCATACTGAACAAGAGAAAAAGGCAGGCTTCTATGAGTACTAATGCTCTGAGTCTGAGAGTCATCTGCAGAAAACTGATGGTTAATGTGATGACGGTTTATCATAATTATGTGACAGTGGATATGTACATAAAGAGAGTGAAAAGATTAGGGCCTAGAACTGCTCCCTGTAGGATCCCACATTTCAGTGTGGTAGGGGTTGATTGAAACTTGTTTACTGGAACAGTCTAGAATCGGTCCGTAAGGAAGGAACAAAACCAGGTTAGGGCTGTGCCATAACACCAAACGGTTTTTGACGACTGGAGAGAGAATTGAGTGGTCGATAGTGTCGAAAGCTGTAGATAAGTTGAGTAGAGTGAAAAGGAAGATTTTCTGACTCTGAAGCAGGTAGAAGCATATTTAAGGTGTGGACTAGGATGGTTTCAGTGCTGTGGTTGACACGATATGCAGACTGAAACGCAGGAAGAAGACTGCTGGGGAGAATGTGGTTATTGAGCTGTTTTTGAACTACCTTTTCAAGGACTTTAGAGATAAAAGGTAGGTTGGAAACAGGTCTATAACTATTCAGAATGTTAGAGTCCAGGTCATGTCTTTGAGTAGAGGTGTGATAATAGCAGTTTTGAGAGCTGGTGGAATACTTCCTGAAACAAAAGATGGATTTACTATTATAGTGATAGTAGGTGTAAGTTGTGGCAGGCACTATGCGAAAAAAGAATCAGGTACGGGATCGAGGTCACAATTTTATGTTTATTCCGTTTAGAATTGTTTTAATTTCTTTCTCACTCGTTGGATGGAAGGACAGGAGAGGAGTGTCAGTGAATCGGGGATCAGGAATTGAAGGCTGGGAAGGAGTTGGATCCGATCTGGAGAAAAGAATGCAGAAAATATAGAAAAAAAACAGAGTGTTTTGTGGATGGAAGGCAGAGAACTTGCCTTCACAGATCCAAGAAAAGAAACGTAAGGGAAAAGAGAAATTTCGTGAACGTGGCATCAAGATCATAAAAATAGGAATACTTTACTAAATGAATTAAAGATTTCACTTTATTTCTTTTCGGAAAAGCTGCTTGTTGATTTCCGGGTTTTTTTTACCACTATCGCTCTAGTTGTATGCGTTTGCACTTTGCGACCAGGATGTCATGGGTGTACCATGGCGTAGAGGGCCTGTCAGGCAGGAGATGAGATGGTCAGTGGGAGGTGCGTGTTGGTCAAGCAGTTGGCTGAGAACAGTAGTGTACTTTGTCAGAGGGGTCAGCCTTGTCAGAGGTTTGTGATGGGCGTACGGCAGCTTGGGAAGAGAAAGTTTGAAAAACTATGACCTCCACATTGCGACTTGTGATATACTTCTTCTTTAT
>CM060318.1:62855230-62860230 GCA_030674155.1 Stramonita haemastoma | reverse complement strand
ACTCAACCCAACAGTACATCATACATACATACATACATACATACATACATACATACATACAAACATACATACATACATACATACATACATACATACATACATACATACATACATACATACATACATACATTGCCAATCAGTTAACTAAGCAATTCTTTTTTTTTTAATAGGATTAACAACAAACATCAATTAACTGTGCGCAAAAACTGCCGGAGATAACTGTGTTACTTTTAATTGAGTTCAACCTGATCATATCAATAAACTTTTCCCCAAAAGAGCTTATCACTATAATTATATTCCCTTTTACAACTACGCAAACAAAACTTCTTTTGCCAATATTTGTAAGTTTTCCGAAATAGACCATTGATTTAGCTATATGCACTGTGTCTGGTTTGTATCACATAAAACATTTCATGCAATAATGAAGAAGACAAGCTCTCTGCACACAGCTTTTAGAAGAAACAGTGTGTGGTTTCATTGGCTGAAATAACCAGGCACTGCTTAGCCTGATCCTGAATGCTGACCATGATTTTATTTCAGTGCAATAGGAAGGAGTTTGTGTATGGATCAGTCATTGTTTTTTTTTCTCTTTATAGAATAAAAAAGATCAGTTAAATAAACAATTGAAAAAAAACATGCAGGCCAGACAAGTTTAACGAAAGCTAAAAAATATTATATTCTATTTATTCAAGAACCCAAAGGAGAGAAACTTTTAATTAAAAAAAACGTAATAAATACTTACATACAAACATACATACACATACATGACAGGACAGACAGACAGACATACATACGACATACATACATACATACATACATGCATAGTTGACTAGTTTATTAGCTAGTTAACTAGTAGCTGGTTAGTTAGTTAGCTAGCTACTTAGTTGGGTAAATAGATAAGTAGGCAGTTAGTTTGGCAGGTAATTTGCTAGTTGGTTTGCTAGTTTGATAGTTGGCTGTTCTTAGTTAATAGCCTTTATTTAGTTAATTTTTAGTTTAGTTAGTTAGTTAGTTAGTTAGTTAGTAGTTAGTTAGTTAGTTAGTTAGTTAGTTTAGTTAGTTAGTGTTATGTGTTAGTTGTTAGTTAGTTAGGTTAGTTAGTTTAGTTAGTTAGTAGTATTAGTTAGTTAGTTAGTTAGTTAGTAGTTAGTGTTATGCAGTGGTTGGTTGGTTAGCTGTTGGTTGGTTAGCTGTTTAGTTGTGGTGTTAGCTGGTTATTAGCTTTAGTAGTTATTAGTTGTTAGTTAGTTAGTTTAGTTAGTTAGTTAGTATTAGTTGTGTTAGTGTTGTTAGTTAGTTAGCTGGTTGTTTGGTTAGCTGGTTAGCTGTTAGTGTTACGTACTTACTTACTTACTTAGCCATCTAGCTAGTTAACATGCTTTTTGATTAATGTTTTTGCTTTGTTTCATTAGTTTGTTTCATTAAACGCTTGTTAGTCACTACGCTAGGGTGCTGGTTGACGGAATAGTTTGATTTGTTAGATGGGTTGCGAGTTAGTTCTTTATATCAGATATTTCAGTGCTCAAGAAAGAGTTACAGACACATGAAAGGGTAGACACGGTCGGAGTTGAGAATCAAAGTTTGATGCTCATGGGTCAAAAAAAGAACAAGTAGCCTACGTCTTAATATGTTTTGTTACTGGTCAGTTTCAAAAATTCTTCTGGAATGACTGAACTGTTTGTCTACTAATAATGGTTCATTCCAACTGTCAGGTGCTAATTTGCATGCAATCGTCTTCTCTTTGTTTTTTTCTTCAACTTCCAGTGATGCTGAAGTCACTGACGAACAACTTAGGATGGTGAGTGTCTACTGATGACGCTCTGAACACATGGGCTATTTTACAAGTTTTGTTATGGTATTTGTTAATTGTAAATCTGTGTTACAATTTCTTATAAATAAAAAATCCTCAGTGTAATATTGAAGGGGATCTTATAACTGAAATAATTATCTCATAAACTATTTTTTTAAGAGGCAGTAGTGTCACATTTTGCTTGGTACAATCTCGCTGCAATGTTTGTTTTCTTTATGATGAAAAGGTTGGCAGAGCAGCTAAAAATGCTGACTGTTCATATATCTGTTTGTCTTTCTATCTATTTGTCTGTCTGTCTCTCTGTCTGTCTGCGTGTACACGTTTGCACGTGTTTACAAGAAAATTTTAAAAAGTTAAAACAATGACAAAATAACAAAAAGACACCATTAAAAAACTTTCATCATATCGTTCATCTTCTCCTCTGGGAAGCTAGTTTTACACATTCTACTTATGAACACACGGAAATTGGTTCCTCAAGGGGGAACAGGCCGGAGGTATGACCACAACTGCATGCTCTGTGTGTTGGCTACCACAGCTGCTGGCCAGTAGGTGCTATTTTCCAATGCTAAATGAATCAGACTGGATGGGGACAGAATGGGAATATTTCCCTAGGTAGCTTAGCAGGTTTAGAGGACAAGGAGATGATTGGTCGGTGACCTTTCGGTCCCAGTTTTTAAAAGCAGGTTCTGGATGAATGAGGTTTCACAATTCTTGTAAAGTGGTGGTTTAGAGGTTGCGCTTCTGCCTACATAGCCAGGAACCGTGTGTTTGAACCTGAACATTTTCTATAGCCATTATAGGTGTAGGTGTGGTTGCTAGTTTGAGGTATGATAAATGAACTGAGATCCTGTGTACAATACACATTTAGTGCCGGTAAAAGAACACACAGCAACAAGACAGTTATCTTGGAAAGTGTCTGTAGACAAAAGCCATTCATATAAGAAAACAAATAGACTTGTAAACAGATGAAAACCAAATAAGGCAATATGAATGACACTGCTCCTGCGGTGACTTCTGACATAAGTCCTCTCTGGATAGAAACTCGAATTTTAAGCAATGAAATCTCCCGTAACTGAAACGTGTACAAGACAATGCATACTCATGAGGTCCAATTATAATCCACAAACAAACTCATCATTTGATTGTTTGATTAATGTATCAGCCATTAGTTAATAGAAAAAGTGCCTTAAATTCATTCACATTTTGGTGAAGAACAAAACAAAGTTGAATAAAGGCGAAGAGGACGATGAAGAACAACAAAATAGAAAACATAACATGAATGGTAATTATAAAATCGATACATTCTTACCTCACAATTTCGCAAATTCACCAAATTGATTTGTGAAAAGTAGGTGATCTTTTTAGAAATACAAACTCAAATTAGACCATTATTATTTAATCCAATACATAAACAAAGGATCAAGTACTCTCGCTATCTGTCTGTCAGTCCCTCTGTGTGTCTGTCTGTCTGTCTGTCTGTCTGTCTGTGTGCCTGTCTGTCTGTCTGTCTGTCTGTCTCTGTCTGTCTTTCTCTCTCTCTCTCTCTCTCTCTCTCTCTCTCTCTCTCTCTCTCTCTCTCTCTTCTCTCGTCTCTCTCTCTCTCTCTCTCTCTCTCTCTCTCTCTCTCTCTCTCTCTCTCTCTCTCTCTCTCTCTCTCTCTCTCTCTCTCTCTCTCTCTCTCTCTCTCTCTCTCTCTCATGGTCTTTTCTCTTTTCACTGTTCCTTTAGTCATCATAAAGTAACACCGATATCAATCCTGTTGAGTGCATGCATTCATGAAGTGTTTTGAGCCTCACAGTATGGTTTGGCCACCTCCATTTTCGGACAAAGATAGCCCACTGACACTATTTTAGTAATATAGAAACTAAAATCAAACAGCATTACATTTCCAGGAAAGGGTTCGTGATATAGAATACCCCAAATGAACTCCGGTTCTTCCATTGCTCTGAAGACTATCCACACATTGAGGTGCTGCAGTATAAACCTGTGCCTAAAGGCCTGGCAAGGTCATTTTTTTGTATATATAAAAAATAAAAAAAACCTCGTGATGATCTGATTTTAGTCACCTTCCAAAAAGAACGTTCTTGTGCCTGGGTGATCAAGTTGTCTCCCTTGGTCCAGGCGGTTTGTTATTTTGGGCTATTTTCTGACGGAAAGCTGTAATACGGATAAATAATAAATTAGGGTGGAAATGTCAATTGCTGTGGATGCAGCAAAGAGGATGATGCTTGTTGTTATGGAGCCGTTTTCTCTGTGTGGTTAACTTTTTGTTGTTTTACAGTTAATCTCATTTCCAGTGTTTACTTTGTATGTGTCTGTTCTCTTTTCGTTGTTCTCCAGATCATCGCCTTACCACTATACAGAACAGGTTTTAAGAACAGAAAGAGAGACAGGTCTTAGAAATGGGAAAAGACACTTGTTATCATAAAGAGGAATGCAAAAGACATAGTTATTTCATCAGAATCATATTCACGACATAGACAGGGCT
The DNA here is from genome assembly GCA_030674155.1 of Stramonita haemastoma. Taxonomy (NCBI): domain Eukaryota; kingdom Metazoa; phylum Mollusca; class Gastropoda; order Neogastropoda; family Muricidae; genus Stramonita; species Stramonita haemastoma. The sequence continues at coordinate 62,855,932 of CM060318.1, read as the reverse complement.
ATGTCATTCAAATGGCTAATAGATAATGGGTACAAGAATAACATGGGGTACAGAGGTTGCACTTGACACAAAATACTGTAAAGTATAGTTTTATTCAGGGGGAATGGACTAAACATGTGCAACTTTAGTATGAGTTAATCATTTGCTTGGTACTCAGTATCATCTAGAATACAGATAAACAAACGCAGAATTATGCAGAACGTGGGAGGAGAGAATACGTCTTTATTAAAAAAAAAAAAAGATTGATAGAGGTGTAAGGGTAGTGGGTGTAGTCGGAAAGAGGAGGTGAGAGGGAGGGTGGGGGCAAAAATCCACAAAAGTTGTAAAAATTAAACATATAGTGTTCTGATATGAATGCAGATTCTAAATGCATGCGTGCAAGGGAGCATAAGCTAAAGAAAACAGATGGAAGGATTATTTTATACCAAAAATTATAAAGAAAAACATAAAGCAACGAAATCTAGCAAGCTAAAAATGACTTAAAAGAAATGAGATAAAAATTAAATTGACTGATATAATCTTCAACAAAAAATGATACTGAAAGAAGAAATGAGAAACAACTGAAAGATTACCAAGGTGAGGTTGGAGAGAGAGAAAGAAAGGACAGTGAGAAAAACCGAATACATGATAGATAGATGAAGAATAAGATCCAAACAAACTGAAATTCACACACACACACACACACACACACACACACACACA
>CM060318.1:62840230-62850230 GCA_030674155.1 Stramonita haemastoma | reverse complement strand
AAACAACCTTCAGAATGATCGGAGTTTGATCCCCTCTCCACTTTCTGACCCCAGATAACAAAGTTATCTGCCCGTATCCGGCCGTTTGCAGTTTCGAGCTATTTTCTGTTGAAATGCTGTTAACGGATAAATAATATATTAGAGTTGAAAAGTGTATTGCGGTGAATGTGGCAAAAAGAATCGTGTTTGTTGCTGTGGAGCTGTTTGTCTGTGTGTTTGTACCATTGATGATATTCTGCGGGGAACGGGATATCTCAGTGGTCAGAGTAATTGCTTTCCCCAAAGCTCAGTTTAAGCGGCATTGAGCGTGGTTACCAAGTGGAAGGGTGACCTGCTTGCACGGCCTTGCTTCAGCATAGTCCGCAAGTTCACAGAGCTGTAAATGGGAACCTGCCCTCCTTAGGACCAGGAAAGGTAAAACAACTAAAAAGAGGAGTAGGCGCTGTCCTAAATATGCTGACTCATAGAGAAGCTGAGGTCTCTGATGCCTCACTCCCCTACGACCACATGGGTTATTGGACACCTTTACTTTGTATTCTGTTTGCTTTGCATGTTCGTTCCTTGCGTATATTATTACGACATCAATGTCTAACTATCATTGAATCATACATGACAAGTTATAAAATGAAAAGAAAGACGTTTCTAAAATAATAAAATAAACTTTTATAAAAAAGAAAAGTATCCTGAAAAAGATTAATACAGACTCCTCCTCTTTCTCATCAAGCGCTCAGACAGCAACTATTGTCAGGCCAGCACATCTGACTCGCTGGTATTAAAATTCAGTTTTTTTTCCTGGGAAGAAAGGGCAGGAGAAAGTACAAAGAGGCAAAATATAGATAAAAAGAATGTGACAGGAAGGAAAAAAAACAAGGCAGACACAAAAAGAAGGATGGAAAAGAGGAGCTCTTCCCATTAATGTTCCAGAAGATGTGGTGGGGGTGCTTTTTAACTGACGGTCACCGGCATCCCAGCAGGGAAGAGACTGCCCTGCGAGACTAAAACCTCCTCAGTTCACTTTGCTGACTGGCAACACATCCAGTCTGTCAGCTGACATATACTGTACACATTGTCATCCTCAACTTGTTGTTGTTGTTGTTGTTGTTGTTGTTCTTCTTCTTCTTCTTCTTCTTCTTCTTCTTCTTCTTCTTCTTCTTCTTCTTCTTCTTCTTCTTCTTCTTTTTCTCTTCTTCTTCTTCTCTCCTCACTCTCTCCTCCTCCTCCTCCTCCCTCCTCCTCCTTCTCTCCCTCTTTTCTTTATCTTCTTCATCCTCTACTTCTCTTTTTTCTTTCCTTTATTCATCTCCAACGCCGTCTCTCCGTCGCCGTTGTTGTTATGGCCGAACGATCAAACTGCAACTATTGTTGTTTGTTATATGAGCGAAAATGCGTTAAATACCTGACAAGTCAGGCCCCGCGCATCTGACTTCGATGAGACTGCATCTTCCCATAAATTCTTATCACAGACTGTGGGTGAAATGGAAGAATGTTCGGGTCATCTTGTTTATTGACAAAACATCCAACCTGCCACATCTCCCCCAAAATGTCCAGACAGACAATTTCTCCTTTACAAGATTAGTTTGTAGGGATGACTTTTGATCCTTTGGATCTACCCTTATGGTCATAAATATTTTTGAAAGCCATGTTGACACGAAGCAGACGTTGTATAATATCTAGTTAATTAGAGAGACAGATCAGCACATTGACCTTAAGAGAGAGAGAGAGAGAGAGAGAGAGAGAGAGAGAGAGAGAGAGAGAGAGGAGAGAGAGAGAGAAGAGAGAGAGAGAGAGAGAGAGAGAGAGAGAGAGAGAGAGAGAGAGATTTTTCTTTTTGACATTTTTTGTGAACACAAGCTGTTTTTTCCCCTATAATTATAAACAGTTTCCTTATAAAAGAGTATGAACACTGGATGTTTGGTGACTAAGCACACATTTGTGTGTAAGCTAAGTAAGCAGACCATATCTTTCATTTCTGATACGAACCAGGTAATATTTAAAAGTCATTAAATTCGCTGTAAATTACGGACTGTGCTAAAACTGATGGCATTTTCCTGAGCTAATCTCTTTTTCGAAAAGCAGAACGCTAAAGAATATTTTTATATAGGTCTGATAGCATTACTCTGTTCTACCAATCAACGTGAATTTTTCAATTACAAATTGCGGAACAAATCTTATTCCTGTAACAGGAATGAAGATACCACTGAAGAAACAGACACCATCAGGTTGCACCGTTAACTACGCTACTCATTCAATCCATCTTCTTTACTTTACAGTCTCCTTCTGGTGCAGAGCACACAGCACTCACTCATCAAGGCTCTGGTCTGGATTCCACCGGACATCTCAGTCTGGACTTAGTTGCGTGCTTCTTTTTGTTGCCTTCAATCCTGGTTAGACGCTGGGTGCTACTTTCCAACGCTGAACGAGTCGGACTTTACGAGGGAATAGCGTGGCTTCTTTTCCTTGGCTGTAATTTCCCTGGGCAGTCTGCAACCTTAGGGGAATAGTTAGGAGAATGGTCAGTGACCTTTCCATCTGAGGCCTTTTATCACTTACTTCACACTATACAACTATCGCCCACTCACTTTCCCCAATACAGCAATTTGTAAACCAGTCCCAGCCAGTATTCCCGACGTGAATAATCAGCACGGTAGATTAATGTTTGGAAGATTTTGGGTTTTATAAGTTGGTTTTCATTTCAAGGAAATTGCTTTTTCAGTTCGAGCGAATGTCGCTTTAGTAGGTGTGGCTTTTTTTGTGAAGAACCTAGAGGTATTTCTTATTTGCGGTGATTAGGTAAGATAGCTGCGCATAGGCGAATACTTTTTACTTATTAGTGGAGACATTTAGGAGATGCTGCTCAACACTGCTGGTGTCTGTACTCATAGACTACTGTATTTATTCTGCTTTTTTGTATTGTCTTGTATTGTCATCAAAGACTGGACCGCCCAACCCCTGCAACACCTCCTACTAGCCACACAGGATCGTGAAGCATGGAAAAAGATCTCTGTTGCGTCTTCTTTCATGTCCCCCCTACGTCCTTTGGGACATGGGACTGAGTGAGTGAGTGAGTGTGTGTATTGCATTGCATTGCGTTGTATTGTAATGTATTGTATTGTATTGTATTGTATTGTATACTACTTTCTAAGTTGTGGCAGATTTCTCTGCGTGAAATTCTAGGAGCTTTCCCAGGAACAGTGCGTTGCCACAAGAGCAGCGCCACTCGTTTTTTTGTTGTTGTTTTTGTTCCTTTTCCTGTCTGCATGTGTATTTCTTTCCTAACCAAAGTAGTTTTTTTTCCTCTGAATTTTGCTAGGGACAACTCTTTTGTTGCCGTTGGTTATTTTATGTGCGCTAAATGTGTGTTGTACACGGTACCTTGGTTGATTGTCTTATCCAAAAGTCTAGTACTCAGACCACCACACACAGTCAATTAGATTGGGGAACAGTTCTGGGCACAAACGGGAACTAAACAACAACACACTTTGAGCCTGGACTGTGTGCTTTCTTGGCAGGCGCGTTGCCTCTAGACCACCGATCAACCATTAAATAAATGTTCACAACTGGTATGAATGGAAGTGTTTAATAACTTCACGGAAACATAGCCTTGTCACTAACTATACTTTTATGTCATCATCACTGTTATTGTTTCCTACATGGACCAATGCACAAGGAAGATACCAGCTGACATGCACTAGCCTTGTGGTGGTGTCTGTTTTAGTTTGGGCTTTAATGCCTTTAAAGGGCTCTTCTTGTCCAGGCCTTTCAGTATTCTCAGTATCTGATGAAGGTGGTTAGCTCAGTCTGCTTGTCGATCACTGTTTGCTACCACACAGTCTGTTCAATAACTTGCCTCCTCTATCGACTCTCCATTCTTTTGCTTCAAGGGCATGAGCAATAAAAACACTCTAGGAAAAACTATAAAAAGGCCCTGGAATAAAGCACAATCCTGACGCGCGTCTACTGTTATTATAGCATCCTTCTTAGATAGATAATACCTAAACCAACTTCAGTTACTTTGAAGTTTCATGTTCATCTTCTCTCTCTCTCTCTCTCTCTCTCTCTCTCTCTCTCTCTCTCTCTCTCCTCTCTCTCTCTCTCTCTCTCTCTCTTCTCTCTCTCTCCCTCTCCTCTCTCTCTCTCTCTCTCTCTCTCTCTCTCTCTCTCTTTTCTCTCATGATGTAGCATTAATATCAACAACACCTAGTGGTCTTCAGAATCAGTTAAATGTCTTAAAAACTTGCTGTAACAAAATAAAGTTAACTGTAAACATAGATAAAACAAAAGTTATGGTATTTAGAAAAGGGGGCTTTTTGGGTAGACATGAGAAATGGTTTTATGATGGTAAGAGCCTAGAGGTAGTAAACAATTATTGTTATTTAGGATTTAAGTTCACAACTATGGTTAGTGCAAAAAACGGTACATGGCATCTAGCAACAAAAGGGAAAAAGGCAGTAGTTCAACTAAATAGAGTCTTTCGGAAATATAAAGAGATGACAGCAAATACTTTTTTCAAAATTTTTGACACAAAAATACAACCAGTATTGCTATATTCTGCTGAAGTATGGGGAACAAACCAATTAGAACATTTAGAAAAAGTTCACATGATGGCATGCAAAAGATTTCTAGGTGTGCCAACCAAAACACCAAATAAAATGGTATATGGAGACTTGTGTAGATATCTACTTTATGTAAATTCATACACTTCCTGTTTAAGATATTGGTTTAAATTATCAGAAATGGATAGTGAACGGTTACCACACAAGGCCTATCAAATGTTGTTGCATCTAGATAACTCTGGAAAACAATGCTGGGTTTCGAATATAAGAGAACTATTATGCTTAACTGGATTTAACATTGTTTGGTTACAGCAGGGTGTTGGGGATGTCAAAAAATTTCTAAGGATATTCAAACAGAGACTTATTGATATGTTTATACAAGAATGGTCAGGAACTATAAGAGAACGTGATAGATATCAACAGTATAGATCATTTAAGACTATTTTCGAAAGAGAAAGCTATGTTCTAGATGTAGAAAATTATTGTCTTCGTGTTGCTATTACACAGTTAAGGTTTAATGTACTCCCACTTAATAGCAATGTTCATCGCTATAGTGAATCTGTTCATGATAAATTCTGTCCATTTTGTAAAAACCAGATCGAAAATGAAAAACATTTTGTATTGATTTGTGTTACGTACGAAGATTTACGGGTAAAATTTCTGAAAGAATCAAAAGACCTTTCTCTGCATGTGTTACTCAGAGCCACTGATCCTATCCACAGATATAATTTATCTAAATTTGTGTTTCATGCAATCAATAGGCGGAAGAAAATACTTTAAATGTATTAGGTAATCCAGCGATGTATATTTGATGAAGCATGTTCACTATTGTTTATATTTGTGTCTTTTCAAGAATTCGTGGCATAATATGATTATGTCTTTCCTTATTTCTCATTTCATACTACTGTCTCAGATTCTGATTACTACAGTAAGAGTGAAATGTAAACCATGGTTAGACAACTGTTCTGTAGGTTTAAAATGTAGTGGGTATGAGGTGTTTATGAGCTTAAATTAACCAGTAATTGTAGAATATAGATTGGTGTTATATCAGATATTTTCCTTTTTTCTTTTTATATTGTATTGTGGCCTAAGGCCGATGTGCAATTAAACCATTTCAGTGTTCAGTGTTCAGTGTTCAGTGTTCTCTCTTTCTCTCTCTCTCTGTCTCTCTCTCTCTCAGTCTATCATCTATCTATCTATCTATCTATCTATCTATCTATCTATCTATCTATCTATCTATCTATCTATCTATCTATCTCTTTATCTCTCGATCTCTCGATCTATCTATCTCTCGATATCTCGATCTATCTATCTATCTATCTATCTATCTATCTATATATCTATCTATCGATCTATCTATCTATCTATCTATATGTACCTATTTTTCTTTCTTTGCTGAAGGAATTAGAATCTGAATTTGTTCTAAATCTAGCAATTTGTCCTTTTTGTCTGTCTGAGAGAAGTATCTCCAGCATCTGTCTGTGACAGAAGGGATGAGTCTTTGAAAGGCAGACAACTCTGGGTTTTCGTTTCTTTTCAACATACCAGGATTTGTAATGCCCATCGTCTTGCACAATAGACTTCACAACTGTGCCTTCATCAGTTTTGAGCGTTTTCTTACCTATTGTTTTGTTGCTGTCTTTTTTGTCTCTCACTCTCTGTCTGTCTGCTGCTGTCTGTCTGTCTGTCTGTCTGTCTGTCTGTCTGTCTGTCTGTCTGTCTGTCTGTCTGTCTGTCTGTCTGTCTGTCTTCTCTCCTCTCTCTCTCTCTCTCTCTCCTCTCTCTCTCTCTCTCTCCTCTCTCTCTCTCTCTCTCTCTCTCTGTCTTCTGTCTGTCTGTCTGTCTGTCTGTCTGTCTGTCTGTCTGTCTGTCTGTCTGTCTGTCTGTCTGTCTCTCTCTCTCTCTCTCTCTCTCTCTCTCTCTCTCTCTCTCTCTCTCTCTCTCTCTCTCTCTCTCCTCTCTCTCTCTCTCTCTCTCTCTCTCCTCTCTCTCTCTCTCTCTCTCTCTTCTCTCTCTCTCTAATGATCTGCACATTAAAAGAATAATGTTGAGGAAAAATAAAAGCCTAAGTCTAAGAATGTGCCTGATTTCGGAAACACAATAAAGCTTTCACAGTAAATAGTTTTAACCATCATTTTCCTTTACATTGCCCACTTGCTAGTTGTTGAATTTGCAATTTTATCTGTTTTTGTTTGTTTCTTTGCTTGATTTTTCGTTTTTTTGGTTATGATTTGTATAGGGTTTTTTTTTGTTTGTTTCGAGCAAGTAAGAAATGTACTTTCCAAGAAACTATAATTATACTATTTCAGCTGTGAGTTTGGGGGCTTTTTGTGTCCCTCGACTTAAGCTCTAAGGTTCAACATGGTGAGAATTTGTGTATGCGACCTTTTAAATTTAACCCACCATTTATGTAGCCACATCTCCACTCGGAGGTGATATTCAAACACGACACTAGTGCGCATGTGTTCTTTTTTTATTTTTTCATCTTTTCCTACTGTCACGCAATAGTTTAAACATGTGCATAAGATATTCTGCATATTATTATTTCACACACTGGATCTTGGTTTATAGACTCATCTGAATGACTTTCAGCGAAGTAGGGTACATACTGATGTTAACTCCAGAGTACAAATCCTCTTGAAGAGGTGCTTTGAAGGTAGCTTGATTCTGGGCCGTCAGATGACGAGTTCAACCCTCTTACCACTCGGCTAACCCGCCCTCTGAGTCGGGGTGATAGCGTGCATTGTGTGCATATTTATTCAAAGACATTCATTTATGTTTTGTGTGCTCCTTTTGGACATTGCGATGACCTCTAATGTCTCCTTGCCTATAAACTAAAAGAGATAAAACCTATTTCAGATGACGATGTCCTGACACACTTTGAATCTTTCAAAACTATAAGAAAAAATGCTCCAGGCATAGAGTAAATTATATGTTATTTACGGCATACATTTCAATGATAAGAACGCCTCTGTGATGGGTGAGTTTCAGGGATGATATTGTCCATTACTTTATCACATGAATTCTGCAGATAGCTTTTTACCCTTCAGGTCAGAATTTCTACTCATAGCACACATTTGTTATTTCTCTTCGATATAAATTCACTGATACCTTGATCCTCGAAATCATAAAACTAACTGATGAACGATGTTGAATTTTATCTCCGTTGTGAATTTTCTGGCACAGTTTATCATGATGGTTTTGCGGGGTTTACACATTTTCTCTTAATGATTTTTTGTTTTTCGGCTAGAGGTCCGAGTGTTACCAATGATAAGGGTTTGTGTAGGTCATTTGTTTGCCCAGCAAGGTAGCTGTATTCCGGCATCGGGGGTTTCTCTTGATTTGATTCCACATTCAAATGATTCTAATGAACAAAGGACAGAGAGAATCTTTTCGAACAATAGATCTAAAATGCAAAGAATCATACATGCACTTGCTGTGTTCGCTTCTGGGAGGAGTTAATAGTTCGATAATTCATTAATATTTTTCGCAGTTAAGACTGCTTACAAAAGCACAATTGCACCAACATCAAACCAATGAGTGGGCTTCCTACTGCCTTTAACACTGAAGATCATACGTGAATCAAAATGCTTTGGCACATTTCTGCCCCAGGAGACTCGCTCTCCATTTATCAGTGTGAATGTGTTGAGACTGTGATTTTTTTTCTATTTTGCTCTATTTAGATGACAAAGTAGTCTCTCCTGGAGCACAATTTATGATTGTAATCTGTTGTTTAGGGAAACCTAAAAGGATAAATGATAAAGTAGTTTTTGAAAAGCCATCGCATGCATGCAAGTGGTTACGATAGCGTTAGTGGTTTGGGAGCTATTTGTTTGTGTTTGATGTGTTTTTACGTTTGATTGAGGTTTCAGGGGCTTTAAGTTTTATTTTGTTGTGTTCAATTATACTTTTCTTTTTAAAAGCTTTTTTCTAGATATTGTCTAAGCATTCTGAGTTTAAATGACAGAGGGTGTCGTTGATTAAAAAATAATTATCCTCTGCGTCTTCTTTGTCGAACACACTGACAGCATGTAAAGTTGTCTCTCACTTGAGCGAAAATGCGTTGTGGTGCCGTTAAGCACTTGACAAATCAGGTTCAGCGCATCTGAATTAGGCGTGCAGAAAAAGGAATCTTTGTTATCGTTATTTGTATATATGAAAATCAGAGCAGTCACCAATTGTGCATTTTCTTTTCATGTAATTATTCATGGTACAAGTGACTGCTGAAATCAGTATCTTTAGCTTGAGAATTCAGTGCTACATACAGTAGACTACATTCACATAATAGTAGGCCTAAAGATATGACATGGGGTTTTTTGTGTTTGTTTTTTTTTGGGGGGAGGGGGCTGTTTTTTGAGGTTTGGTATACTATATCAGAAAAGCTCCAGGTCAGTTTTATTTTTGCAAGACATACTGCCTATAGAAACGTATCACGCAAGCCAGAAAAGGTAAGGGGCACAAATGAACATATAATTATTATTATTGACTGTGCATGGGACTTCTTTTGCTGTTGATACAATAACTGCTGAAAATGTTTACATTGATTTTTGTGTTAATGGCTTTAACCTGTGGCATAATTAACAGCCATGAAGTGCAGTTGAATCTTTCATATACAATCCATGATCCAATAATTACAACACTAATCATCACCTTTAGCATTGCCCCAACCCTCTCCACCCCCGTGAGAATGCAGTGGAGGGGAGGGGCTGTCAGTATATGTAGCACCCCTACTTCTGGGAATTATGTGCTTGGCATTTCCTGGAAGGATTGGAAAACAAACACCTATGTGCGAGTCAAGTCGCACTGCTGGCTGGTCCTCAGGAACCCATACTAGCCACTGTCAAGAAAAGGAAGCTGGCATGGTTCGGCCATGTCACACGCCACAATACCCTCCCCAAGACAGTCCTACAAAGAACGCTAGAAGGTGGCAGACGCCGAGGCAGACAAACCAAAAGCTGGATGGATAACATCAAGGAGTGGACCCACCTGGACAGTCCAACACTCATTCGGATGGCGACGGCTGGCTGCAGAGTCGTCTCTCATGTCTCCTCCACGACCGTTCCGGTCATGAGAAAGAAGAAGAAGAAGAAGAAGAAGAATTCCCTCATTTCTATTCCTCACTTTGTTTCTGCTTTGCACCTTTTCGTCCTGCCATCCCCTTCTTGTCTGTTATCTTCTTTCTGGTCTATTCTTTTTTCCTGTTTCCAGAAAGATTTCAATTTTTTTAAAAAATCTTTCCCATTTCCAATTCATATGTGTAAAGCCTGACTTTTCAGCAGCAGTGCAGCGCATTCTCGTTTATATGACAAGCAACAATAGTTGCTGTGTAAGCATTCCATGATCCATGAAGAAGAGAATTTCTAACATGAAGAGACGAGGGTATTCTCCATCAAGTAGGCAGTAACAGGTCACACAGGTTGTCATCAGTGTTGTGTTAGAAGATTGCT
>CM060318.1:62832730-62835230 GCA_030674155.1 Stramonita haemastoma | reverse complement strand
CAATATTTTGACCACTAGTCTATTCCGTTGTCAATCTTTCTGTTATTTTTCAGTGTATTAAGATATCTTATTTTGAAAGCAAATCAGTTACTGTTTTACTGTCACTGATGCTGTTGTTACTTTAATTTTGATTTGCTTTAGTCTATGTTAGTTTGATGCAAAAGTATTCGTGGAAGTATGTCAGATAATATAATAATGTGTTATTTGCACAGATAGCACAACACAGCATAATGTGTTGCTTTACTATGCTTGTTATAAGCTGAAAGCTCTCTGATGACATTACGTGATTCATTCTTTTATCCTTTGGCTGTATATTTAATCCTCCACATGTAACCTAAGTGAATTTATCTTTTTAGAGAATCCGTTTTTTCGAAATTGGAATAGGAATTATCTGTTTATTTGTAAATTAGGTGGTTTTTTTTAACCTTGATCTTTTTCCCAGCCTTTTCAATTATATGTTTGCTTTAGTTTAAATGATGTTTATTATTTGTTTTGTTCTTGTTCTACTTTTTCAAAATGTATACCCTGCTTCACTTCTAGAAATTGTACTTCTTTTTGATAAACATTATTAGCAATAAATAGTTTTTTACTATGGCTTTTTATATTGCTTCATCATAAACGAACAGTGCAAAGAAGAGCCATTCAAAAGAGAAGCATGAACACGTGATGCCGTTTTGAGTTGATTACAAAATATATCCAGGAGGGAAACTGAAGTAGTGGGGTTTCATTTCATCCATTTTCCTTTATATTTTTCACGATGTAGCACACGTATCTTCTCTGACAGGGTTTGCCGTCTATGTTTATAGACTAGAGAAGTGTAGATGTGTCTGTGATGTGTGTGGGGTTTGTCAGGAAATGACCCCCCGCCCCCACCTCTCTCTCTCTCTCTCTCTCTCTCTCTCTCTCTCTCTCTCTCTCTCTCTCTCTCTCTCTCTCTCTCTCTCTCTCTCTCCTCTCTCTCTCTCTCTCTCTCTCTCTCTCTCTCTCTCTCTCTCCTCCATCTCATCTCATCTATCTATCTTCTATCTATCTATCTATCTATCTATCTATCTATCTATCTATCTTCTCTCTATCTCTCTACTCTCTCTCTATCTATCTATCTATCTATCTATCTCTCTCTCTCTATCTATCTTCTATCTCTCTATCTCTCTATCTCTCTATCTCTCTCTCAGATGGGGCAGAGAGGAGAAAGACATGGTTTATAAGAAGTAGAAAGATAAAAAGTTGATAAAGGAGAGGGAGAAAGAGACAGACCCAAAGACAGAAACAAGGAGAATGAAGCAGATAGATAGAGAGATACATAGACAGAGAAAAAGAAGGAGAGAGTTAGGCATTTGAGAGCCAGAGGGAGAGAAAGATAGCGACAGCAAGAGAGATAGAGAGAGGGGAGGAGAAGGGGGGGGACTAGAAAAAGAAAGAGAGACAGAAAGAGAGGGACAAGAGAGAGAGAGACAGACACACAGACACACAGACACACAGAGTGAGTTAGAGAGATAGAGAGGGGGATGAGAGAAGGAGGGGGAGAGAGATCTGTTTATTTTTTTTATTATTTAATTTCGACGATAATGGAATATGCACACATGGGCATTTTTTACCTCTAGTATCCGTGTGTATGCAATTTGTAAATGTTGGGATCCTTTCCCAGAGAGAGAGAGAGACAGAGACAGGGAAACAGAGACAGACAGACAGACTGACTGACTGACTGACTGACTGACTGACTGACTGACTGACTGACTGACTGACTGAATGACAGGAACATAGAGATTCAGAGAGACAGATCAACAGAGAGACCGATGTAGACAGAGAAAGAGAGCGAGAGAGAGAGCGGTGGAGGGGAGGAGAACACACACAAACAGAATGATAATGCATTCTTTTTCATATGCTTGATGCAGTTTTATGTCTCTGCCAAAAATGTACTGTCTGGCTTCCTGTGAATGTGAAATGTATGGTCCCCAGGAGTGCTGTTTGCATCAATGCATAATGAATCAAGCTCCACAGAATGCATCTGCTATCACAAAGCACCCAATGTGCAAATGCTCAGCACTCATTTCCTTACGAAAGAATAATGTGGTGTTTTTTTTCTGGGACGGACTTTCCTAAGGGTAGTGTCTGACTCCTCTTAAAGGAAGCAGAGAACATCACTCTGCTTTCGGGGAACTTTTCAAATAAACATTTAGGCTATACCCCTTGTTTTAACGGTTCTCAACCAAACACACATTAACTTCTTAAAAAGCAAAATGTTTTGCATATTGTGAGGCCTTAGTTTATATGGGTATACACTTTTCTGTAAGATTGCTAGTCACGTGAAAAGATGGACACGGGCATTCGCATGTCTATATTTCTGAATTGTTTTGCATTTCAATACCATCTATTCAAAACAAGTTTGAGACCAAATATTCACTACTTACGATTTTTGTTGTTTTGTTGTTGTTGTTGTCGTTGCTTACTCCTAAACTATAGCTACGAGGTGTACCGCTGGAGAGATCTTGTATATGAAACA
>CM060318.1:62802730-62827730 GCA_030674155.1 Stramonita haemastoma | reverse complement strand
GTTTTCATCTACCTGGCCTTGAACGAAATATATACATGAGCACCATTGTCCGTATTGACCTTTGCTGTTATCGGTATAGTAGCAAAAACTACTTCTTAAACTTGAACTGAAATGCTTTTAATCTGTACAAAAAAAAGAATAACCAATCCATAACACATACTACAGACATATACACGTGCACCCGGGCACACAGACACACACATACAGACAGACAGGCATACATACATATACATTACACACATACGCACTTAAACACACTTATCCACAAATACACACACACGCACACACGCACACGCACACAGCACACACACACACACACACACACACACACAGAGCTGATCAGTCAGGCTGAAAGGTATACCTACCGTGCTGTCACCTAGAAGACTGCCCATACATCAGTGTGCTCTGAAACGCACCTGTCCTCGGAGACTTGTCCTCCATTTGTCATTGTGAACTTGCTGACGATGTGCTTTAGGCCATTTTCCCTCTTCTTGGGTTGATAGTCTCCTTTAGTGTATATAATTTGCCACTGGGTTTTCTTTTTGTTTTAGGAAAAGCAAGAGGATAACTGATGACTGGTTTTGTAAGGAAAAAAAATGGTAAAGATTGTATTGATGGAAATGGTGCGGAGCATTGTTTCTGAAAAGGAAGGTCTGTCTTCTTCTCACATCTCTTCATACTATGCTCTGGTTCATTCAGTGTAATGGTTCTTATTTACTGTTGATGGGCTCATCATTGAAATTTAGTATACTAAAATAGACTGATTTTCTGACTTATTTAGACACAGTCCATTATGACAACAACATAGATGAAAGGTTTCGAACCACATTAATTTTGGAATACACCAAAGATGTCTGCTCTCCTCGACCCTTTTCAGCATCTTTGTAGAGAGAGAACAATGGCTGACTACTTGAACACTATGAGGGAACAGTCAGCGTTGGAGACAGGACAGTTACAAACTTGCTAATGCCTAGCTAGAAAAGAAAAGAGAAAGAGCTGGCCCACTTGGTGAATCACCTTCAGATGGAACCTCGCTTGGCATGTAACAGTAAGTTAGTGCAAGAAAACCCAGTTGGATAATTAATAATGCCATTGGCATCACCCCTGACATTACAATAACAACAAGATACGGTATAGGTGAAGGTGAAGATGAATAGTTGTTTGCCCACACATTGGTTTTTTTCTGACATAGCTTTCACTCAAAACTCATTTATTTCCTTTACTTACTTTAAAATTTTGAGCATCGTTTATATGCTCTCTTCGTCCAGCTCATTTCTTTTTGTTTTGTTTATAATTGCTTGATTATTTGTCGTTATTGTGTAAGATTGCAATGCGTGAATAGAAGTTAAACTGAAGATATCCATGAGAGAGAAAAAAAAACACCAAAAGTAATAGCATATAACTGGCACGATTATTTTGAATTGTTGGAAGCTAAGGGTAAGATTGACCTGGGGGATCTAAACACACATGGGACCCAGACACTCTATGATCCACGACACATGGAGCCCAGAATGAGACACACCATGGGAAACCGAGAACATACGGGGCCAAGAGATACACAGTTGGCTTCCGGAGGCCCGTGGGCTTTGTGCTGCTGTCACTTGCTAAGGGTCATGTGACACTTCAGTGAAGAACAAAAAGCAGACGACATAGGAGACTCATGTTCACACCTGAGTCGATTTATAGTAATAGCAGTGACCACTTAACTGACTCCAGCCTTTTTTGTACTAAAAACCTTTTTCTCTAGAGTGAAAGGTGAGTCTCTCATTTTGGAAAAAGAATGACAACAAAAAGTTCAGCTCAGGACTGGAAAACTTCCTGTCAATGCTACTTTTTTCTATCTGCCTGCCTTGGTGTTTGTCTCCATTTCTTTTTTTTTTCTTATTTTATTTCCCTTTATATCGAGATAAGATACATCTCTGCGTATCTGTTTAACTTTTCTTCTATGTTTTGTTTCTTCCCTTCTTTATCTCTGTTCTTCTTATGTGTTTTATTTTTTTAGTTCAATAATTCATTGCTTTTTGCGTTTGATTCTCAGCTTCAGCTTCAAGGTTTATCATTTGTGATATTCTACCCTTGACACCGTACTTCGGGAATGATAATATCTAAACACAACACCAATATATCTACGTTGTTTTCTTAAATTTGTGTCACTTGCTCTCACTGAGCTGTAATGGCCTACACTTTCCGGAGTCGGAAAGGGTTTTAAAGTGTGAGCAAGATCCTCTGCGTGCGTTTGTACACGTACACGCGACCTCACTTTTAGCCTCATCCGAGGGACAGTCAGAGGAGTGGAGGTGGTACTGATGTTAACTCCAGGGCAAAACTCCCCTCCAACGGTCGTGGTTCAAACCTGTGCCGTTAGATAGTTAAGTCAATGCCTTGACCACCAGGCTATCCCGCCACACGTAACACATTAAACATGATGAAATTTTTACTGCGTCATTCCTCAAAGATTCTGCACAAATGGTTTCATTCAAGATGAGCGTTTTCATACATACATAATTCTTTCGTCAGATTCCATGAATACAGGGTAAAGGTTTGATGACAGCTGAAAGTCATATTATCATCGTTGTTGCATTCATGTATTCATTGATCTCCGAAATTGGAATGAATCTACCTTAAAGATGGACAAAAATGGTCACATACGTAAATATCTTACCATTATTTTGTAAATCTTGGAGCTCTAGCCAAAAGAAGAAGGAGATCAACAACAACAACAACAAAATAATTATATAATATATATATATATATATATATATATATATATATATATATATATATATATATTTGTGTGTGTGATGTGTGTTGTGTTGGTTTTGTAGTGTGGTGGTGGTTGTTGTACGAAGAACCACAAGAAAATGCTATTCAACAACAAAAACTAAACAATAACAACTATAGCAACAACAACAAAAAAATCCCCAAAACCTACAGCGGTTCGTCTCTTAGGCAGCATACTCTTCACAAGAGACCCCATCATTTCCAGCAGCCTGGCCGCACTGACAAATGGAGAGACACTCCCCACAGACTAGACACACTCAGACAGAAGCACTCACCTCCACGCTAGCTGTCAAAAGAACAAAAGACTGACAGAAAGAGAGTAGATGCGTTAGGAAAGAGGAATTAGTATATATATATATATATATATAAGTGACTGTGCCACACAATGAATGATATCAGGAGGATGTTCGTTGTTATAGCTGAAGTTGGGGGAGGGGGGGGTGGGAATGACTTTTTTGTACCACTTTATGTCACAGCAGATTTCTCTGTGTGAAATTCTGGCTGCTCTCCCCGGAGAGAGCGCGCCGACACAAGTGCAGCGCCACCCGTTTTTTTTCCCTTTTTTTTCCTGTCTGGTACTGTATTTGTTTCCTATCAGAGCGGTATAGGGATGGTAGTGTGGGTATTAGTTAATCTGGTGGGGGAACGATCGTGATTGTGTGGTTTTATCTGGGAGGATTCAGTCGAGAGTTTGGTGGTGCCATTATGGTTAGAATGGTAGTGACGGCAATTTGTAGTGTAGTGTAGTGTAGTGTAGTGTAGTGTAGTGTAGTGTAGTGTAGTGTAGTGTAGTGTAGTGTAGGTGTGTAGTGTGGTGTGGTGTGGTGTGGTGTGGTGTGGTGTGGTGTGGTGTGTGTGTGTAGTGTGTGTATGTAGTGTAGTGTAGTGTAGTGTAGTGTAGTGTAGTGTAGTGTGGGTGTGAGGTGTGGTGTGGTGTGGAGTGTGTGGTAAGGTGTCGTGTCGTGGTGTGTGTGTGCTGTTGCTGTAAAAAGGCTGAAGACAGATCAACCTGGAGTGAACTACTGACCAACGCTTCCCATAATTATGTCTCACAGATGACCTGTCTTGGTCAATGGACTGCTGGCGATAAGAGGGATGACTGTGGTCAATCCTGTGAGCTGACAGAGCATGCAGCGGCAGCTACCATCAAAAGGGATGTTGCCAGCATGTGCACAGATGGTTGAACGTACGTGTTTTTTGTGTTTCCATGCATTGTCTGTCTGTTGCCTGGCCATGAACAAAACGCACAGACGAGAATACAGGGAAGACACAGAGAGAGACACAGAGAGAGAGAGTTGTGTGTGTGTGTGTGTGTGTGTGTGTGCGTGCGTGTGTGTGTGTGTGTGTGTGCGTGCGTGTGCATGTGCGTGTGTGTGTGTGTGTGTGTGTGTGCGTGCGTGTGTGTGTGTGTGCGTGGCTGTGTGGCTATGTGTCTGATGTGTGTGTGTCTCTGTGTTTGTATTTACATGTACATGTACGTGCGTGTGCGCATGTGTTTGAATGGTTCTGTCGTCTGTGTGTCTGTGTGTATCTGTGTTTTTCCTTTTGTCATCCTTTTTTGTCATATTATCCTCCAAAGACTCTCCTTAATTCCATGGCTTAGAGAAAACACCCTTTCAATTTGGAACATGAAATGTGTCAGCAACACATGCTGGACGTCTTAGCATTTCCTCACCCCTCACCTTTCACTACAGCCTACATGCCTTTCTCCATCTCTCCCAGTGTGACGGATTTTTTTTTGCCGGTCTGTCTGTCTGTCTGGTTTTATGTCTCATTAGGACTGCAAACTTGCGTGTTATTGCGTAGTCTCGGGCTGTCACGATAAATTTGTCAGGGTTACATCTGGGCTGCTTCCCATGGGGTAAAGATGTCGATGCACATTAGCACCACCCGTTCTGTCCTGTGCGTTTTTAATTCGTGTGTCTGTCACAGTGACCTTTCTAATGAATACCACGGTGAAAGTGTTAGAGATATCTTAGTTACCCTGCTAATGCATTGTTGCCGAGGCTAGAAGATAGTGTTTCTGTGAGCTGAAGTGCGATGTGCTTTGAACGTTGCTTTTTAGAATCTTTTCCTTTGTCATGGAACGCTCAGACAGCAGCCAATGTTTTCTGTTATATGATGGAAAGTGTGTTGTGCTCCTGTAAAGTGGTGATAAGTCATACCACTACATCCGATTTCGGTGTGAGAAGGATTTTATTCTTCTAGGTCTTTCTGGAAAAGGCAGGTTAATAACACGAAAGCAGAAAATAGACAAGAAGGAGGTTACAAGGAAAAAAAAGGAACAAAACAAAAACAAGAGAGGGAAGAAAAGATGGAATTCCTCGAACACAGTATCTCGATTGTGGGGAACTATCATACTAACAGGCTCTAGCAGATGTTTTAGATCAAGGATTAACAGTCAGAACACATCGTAGTATAAGCTAGAGAGCACTTTAAAATCATATTTTTGATTCAGTCTAAGCCTATGTGTTTTCATTATTACAAAACGATGACCCATTATCAAGAGTACTGCTACACCAGCACATTTCTGCTTTTCTCCTTTACAGAACCAGAACAAGTACCATCCTAATATCTGAAAAAAGGACATGATGATAAGATGACAACACAAGGTATGTGGTAGAGAACAAAAAAAGAAGCAGAAAACATTTTCGAAGTGATCGTTTCTTTTAACAAAAATACAATGTGATCAGAACAACAGTCGTACAGTCATTTATACACTATTTTTATCTGCAAGCTTCTTGTGGTAGTAGCCAATGGTAATGTACTGTACTGAATGGCCTTTCGTCTGAAAGGAGATGGGAGAGCTTAGCTGTCAGACCATTTGCTCTCTTCAAGTTACATTTAGGCAACATTGAGCAAGGCTAATTCTTAAAAGTGTGAGGGTTCCTGCAAAAATAGAGGAATGCAGTGAACTGATAATTTTGATTAACATTACAAAGAATCACGAAAACAATGTCAATAATACCGAGATAGGTACTGTAAGTTTTTAAAAGATTGATTTTCACTGTGTGTTTAGTGAGAGGTTAATTTAATAGCAATTTAATGACATCAACAATATTTTCACGAAAGGAAGGTCTTTTGTGTTTAGTAACAGGATGCAGGTATTTGAACAAGTTGTGAAAAATATTTCCATTTTCTACAGTTGTACAGAATTTGCATGTAGATAAATCTCCTGGTAAAACATTTGATCTAGCACACTGAATAGGAAAGTTATCATAACATATTCCGAGTTCCACTATTTCTGTTCAGCAAATTAGTCAGGAATGCAAAAAAAAGCTAAATGACTCCCTCATGAACCATCTTAGGATGTGTGACACGAGCAAAATGAATGTCAACACAATCTAGAAAAAAAAAAATCACTGGAAAATCTCCCAGTACATGCTGCTGCCATCCTTATTTTGATAATGCCATTGTTCTCGTCGCTGCCATTACTGCCCTTGCTGCAGCTGCTATTACTTCCATCGATTGTTGTTATTGCTAGGTGCTTTTGTTGTGTTGCTGCTGCTGTTGCTGTGCTTCTGTTAATGCAGCTTTTACACTTTGTTATGATGTTGCAATTGTTCATGCCGTTTCTGTTTTGTTTTGTTTTTTATTTATTTTGTATGTTTAAGCCCCACTCTTTGGCCTACACGACTGTGGTACAATGCTGCATTGGTAAGGAGACATGTGTCTTCTTTTCTCTAGGCCTTTGCCATTGCTTAAAGTCAGTTCTACTCCTTTGTGCGTAAAATAGGCAGCAATCTAAGAAACTGTACATGGCACATCGACTTTGAAGATGTGCTTGATAGTCACATTAACTTGAAATCTAAACATTCAAAGATGGATTACTTTGATGTCGCTGTTATCTCCTATAGCAACACTGCACTGTCCTGCTAACAGGGACACAGACTTCTGACTGGCTATTTATATAGCTGTCTAGGTGGTTTATAGATAATAATGCATCTGATCAAAAAGCAAGAAGATGCGAGTTTGATCCCTAACTGAACCCAAACATTTTCCCTATCCATTACTTCTTAAAGGACCATAGGAAAATTATATTTTCTTTTGTTTAGATCTAAATTATGTTTTTGTTTTGAGTTTTATTTGTCTAGGAGTGCCAAAATGTTCAACTGATGTCCTGTGTGTGATAAACATTTAGCTCACGTAAAAGAACCAACATTAAGAAGGAGAGTTGCTCCTATAAAATTCTGTTCATAAAAGTTGCTCTCATGATATGATAGTTAAAGCTTATAAAACTGCCAAAAGTTCTGGATTTTAACGTCGTAGATGCAGACAGAAAAATGTTGCTTCAGCTTTGTGGGCATCGATAGTTTCTCCTAACATCTCCCAAGCTTGATTATAAACCAGTTAACGCAGCACATATATGCAGTCTTGAGACACATAACAATATTTATTTATATATATATATATATATATATATATATATATATATATATATATATATATATATATATATATATATATATACATATATACCGTAAAATCCCTAGCATAAGCCCACCATCTAGCAAACGCCCACCCCCCACTTTGGGCCAAAAGTTGTGCATGAGGGTAACTACCTAGCAAACGCCCACCCTGCTTTTTTCAAAGAGACTATGCTTACTTTCACTACGATTTGTGCAGACTGTTCTAAAAGTCATCTTTTTCCCCTCCTTTACCTTTTCGTGTTTCCTTTTTTCTTATTCTTTGTCCCCTCTCCTCACTCCCACCCATCCCCAAAAAAGTGACATTAAAATTACGTAATGCTTTTTCCATTGACGTCTTTCGTCTGTCAGTGACGTACCGGCACTTTGACGACGCTTCCTGATGGCCGGAAGTTGGTTCTTGAATATATCTGTGCCATTTTTGCAAAATGCCGAAGCGACAGTCTTACACTGTATCTTTCAAATTGGAAGCCCTCCAGTATCTGGATAACGAAGCAGGTGGAAATGTTTTGGAGTGTGCCCGTGAAAACAGAGATAGACTTGAACAGCAGTACGGAAAAGACAAGCAAAAACAAAAAACTCTCAAAAGGACCAGCAGTTAGATCTGAACATGTCGACCAAGGTGTGCTGCATTATCTGGAAGATGAAAGATCTGAAGGCAGGGTATTGGGAAACAAGGACCTACAACGGAAAGTGATGGAACTCATTGGCCTTCTTTGCCTCAAAGTCTTTTTTTTCTCTATTTTCTTTCACTTCTACTCACACGACCTAAGTTAAATGCTTTCGGGGTTTGTATTCTCTCAATTACATGGTTGAGCACAAAAATTACTTTCTGCAAAGGGGTCTATCCCTAGCAAACGCCCACCCCCCAGTTTTGCCCTAAATCAGTGCACAGGTGGGGTGGGCGTATGCTAGGGATTTTACGGTATATATCTCTGTGTGTGTGGGTGTGTGTGTGCGTGTGTGTGTGTGTGTGTGTGTGTGTGTGTGTGTGTGTGTGTGTGTGTGTGTGTGTGCGTGTGTGTGTGTGTGTGTGTGTTGTGTGTGTGTGTGTGTGTGTGTGCGCGCGCGCGCACAGAGAGAGGCCACTGAACACTGAAATGATTTAATTGCAGAGAGGAGGACATAAAGAGTGGCGACATAAAATGCATCACAGTTTCATCATCAAAATCGACATTAATTCTCTAAATGAATAAAAGCGAGAAAGCCATTTCTGTATTGACATGACATTAGATTTTTAAAAGTCAGATAGGCAGACAAAATATCAATCTTTTTGGATTATCAAAGATTTTTTTTTATTCCAGGTTCTGCTGGTATTCAAACATAAAGGGGCTGACAGCGTTGCTGTTAAACCTCCTGAACCAATGGCGATGTTTTAGCACCCGACACCCTACACCCAACTGTCCTCTGCACATTTTCTAGGAGGCACTTTTACTACACAATCCGTTGTCTGCGCACAGCTTATAGCTGCAGTCCACGTAGGTGACTCATACTAAAGACAAAACAAGTAAAAACTGGACAGACACAGCGATACCAAAATAGCCACCAGTAGCGCTTGTGACATAGATAGGTGAGTTCCCTTAAAGGATGTGTGCCTGTTACCATACCTAGTGATTAAAAGTTGATGAATCAATATGTGGGCGACTGTGTAATTTCATGAAAATCTTTAGTGTTTAATTAAAATACCAAACCTATGCAAGATTAAACCATAATTTGTAGTAGTTGGAATGTGTGATAATATGTCTCCTTTAGGCTAAGTATCTTATGCCTACTAGCATACCTAAAAGATAAGAGTTGTAGAGTGAATGCATTAGTGATTGATAATGCAAATTTGTTTGTGAGTATGTGTGTATGTATGTGTGTATGGTGGAAAGAAAACACAAAGACACACAGACAAACACAGACACACAGACAGAGACAGACAGACAGACAGACAGACTGACAGACAGACAGACAGATAGACAGAGAGATGGAGAGAGAGACAGAGAGAGAGAAGAGAGAGAGAGAGAGAGAGAGAGAGAGAGAGAGAGAGAGAGAGAGAGAGAGAGAGAGAGAGAGAGAGGAGGGGGAAGCTCAACATTATTGATTCAAAACGCTTGTTTCTTTGCAAGAGTGGGCAATGATTACTAAATCTGACAGATGCCTTAGAGATATCAGCTCTAACAATACACAAGCTGTCACATCACCCCTGCTTCATTACTGAGCTGTCAGGCTCCATCAAAATCCGTATGGAATCTGTGATGCACAGTGACAGTATGTGAGCCCGTGAACCATGAAACAGAGATAAAGGCAGATGCTACTTATGATTGTGTGTGTGTGTGTTCTTTCCAATTTATTTATTTATTTATTCTTTTATATCGACGACAATGGAATAAGCACTCATTGCCTTTTTACATCCAGTCCCCGTGCGTATGCAGTTTTGTTAATCTTGTCATCTGTTGCCACCGGCACATAATGGCCTACTCTTACGAATAGCGGTTCAGGGTTTACGTTTACGTGTGGGCAAGTTGTTCTGCGTGCGTTCCCACACGGGCCTCGGTTTACAGTTTATGGTCTCATAGTCTCATCCGAAGGACTTTGAGTGTGTGTTGTGTGTGTGTGTGTGGTGTGTGTGTGTGTGTGTGTGTGTGTGGTGTTGTGTGTGTGTGTGTGTGTGTGTGTGTGTGCGCGCGCGCGCGTGTGTGTGTGTGTGTGCTATCTTTTTGTCACTTTTCCCCCTCAGTTACTTTTGCGATAATGTTTTAATGCCATAGTTTAGAGAAAGCATCTCTTCAGTTTTGAACGTGAAATGTGTCTGCCACACATGTTGGCAGCCTTGGCGCTTCATCATCTTCATCTTGGACCACAGCCTATATACTTACTTTTCTCCATCTCTCCTAGTGAGAGTAATTTCCCGGTCTGTCTTTCTAGTTTTACGTTTCATTAACACCCACAGTCTTGTGTTTTATTGCATAATCTAGCGCTGTCAGGACAAATATGTCTGTGTTACATTTGGGTTGCTCCTGTTGGGGTAAATATGTCAATGAGCATTAGCATCACCAAGATGTGTGGCGTTAGCTTATTAATTCTTTTGTCCATCAGAGTTACTCCACTGATGAATATCAGAGGGAACACTACTAATGACATGCTACCATGGGGGAAAAAGATTTTCATTTATGAAGCATACATTGTGTTGTGCTTTGGGCTTCCGTTTATAGACTGATCCCAATGAAACAAAAAAAACACGAAAAAATCTTCTATAATAATTAGAATTAGAAAGCCGTTTTTTAAACGCTCATTACACAAACATAACATATACACACACGTATACACATGCATGCATGCATACACACACACACGCGTGCGCGCACACACACCGCCCCCACCCCCATCCCCCACCCCCCACCCACATACACATACACACTCACTCACATACACAGAGGGTGAATTATAAATAGCATCTGCCTGTAGGCCTATTTCTGTTTCGTGATACACTAGTTCACAGACTGTCACTGTTCATCGCAGATTCCAGACAGTTTTATGGAGCCTGCAGATGTTTCTTGGCATCTGACAGCTCTGTAATGAAGCAGGCGTGATGTGTAATCCTGTGGGTTATTACATCTTCTAGTTGTTAAGGCACGTATCAGACACACATAGTAGTAAGTGCCCACTCTTGCAAGGAAAACAAAGTTTTGAACCAAAATATTCAATTTTGAAAATAGCACTGTTTGTGTGTGTGTGTGGGGGGGGGGGGGGGGGGCGTGGGCGTGCGTGCGTGTTTGTGTGTGTGTGTGTGTGTGTGTGTGGTGTGGTGTGTGTGTGTTGCTATAACTCCATCCTTTCCTTTATTTCTTTTTGAATCACACACACAAACGCACACACAAACACACACACAAACACACACATACACACATAGATAGGTGCACACCCGCACTCGCTCATGCACACACACGATACACACAAACAAACAAACACACACACACACAAACAAACACACACACACACACACACACACACACACACACACACACACACATCTCCTGAGTCATACACTCACACATTGCGCACCGTCCTTTGATTAATAAATATGTTAGCAGGCATAGCAATACCCAACCTTAAGGAGACAGATATGTGACGACATATTGAGGACTACAGATTATGGATCATTTCTGAACAGATCTGGCATTCTTTCATACATTCAAGATTTCCATTAATCATGACCATTAACGTAATGCATCTATCAAGGTCTCTAGTGTAATAGGCGGTTATTTTGCTTTCTCTGGGTTCATCAAACTGTTAGCTATTCCTGTCTTTAGTTTATGCTGCTTACATAGACGATCCATTCTGTAGCTGAAGTGCCAACAGGGAAAAGGGCGGTCGAAATATTGGGTGTCGGGTATAAGATATGTTCACCTGTTTAGGGGTTGTAATAGCAACGCTGCCCTGTCTGTCTGTTTATCTATCTATCTATCTATCTATCTATCTATCTATCTATCTATCTATCTATCTATCTTCTATCTATCTATCTATCTATCTATCTATCTATCTTCTTTCTTTCTTTCTTCTATCTTCTATCTATCTATCTATCTATCTATCTATCTATCTATCTACCTATCTACCTCCTATCTGTCTGTTTGTCTATCTTCTATCTATCTATCTATCTATCTATCTATCTATCTATCTATATCTATCTATCTATCTATCTATCTATCTATCTTCTTCTGTTGTCTATCTATCTATCTATCTATCTATCTATCTATCTATCTATCTATCTATCTATCTATCTATCTATCTATCTATCTGTCTGTCTAGTCTGTCTGTCTTCTGTCTGTGCCTTAGTCTGGCGACCGTGGAGGCACCCCTAAAAGACTTGACAACCATTTTGTCTCCATTCCTTTCTTTGTTCTGCTTTTTTTCAAAATTTTGTTGAGTTCTCGGCCTGTCCATTCGCTGTATGCTGTCCTCCCATTATTTCCTTGGTCTACCTCTTTTTCTTCTTCCTTGGAAAAATGCCTTGCAGTTTTGTTTTTGAAAGTCCATTTGAACTTGTGACATGCCCGTACCATTTAAGTTTACGCTGCTTTACCTCCCCCTTTGTATGAGATGAACTTCGGGAGGGGGGGGGGGGCAGCTTTTAGCAAATAAAGTACAAGCAAGACGTATAGTGGAACATATACTATTCTCAGACAAACACATCAACAGGATACAGATAAAAACTAATGCAAAAATATACCAATTGAGTAACATATTTAAACATACTAGAGTTACATCAACCCATAACAACTGTCTAAATGAATGTTACATGGAATCAAAACCACATTTTTAATATAACAGAAATAAGCCTTTTAAGTATTAAAGATTTGAATTTCTTTGTGTGATCATTAAGGGGTTAGTTTTAATACTATTTGGATGACATTGAGAAAAGATGCAATAAATTTAAAAGTGTTGTGTTCATAATCATGCAGATAGTCAATTTGTTTACAAGCAATATGGTTCGAAAATTCTTCTCTAATTTCTGTAGTTTATCAGAAAACTATGTTTACGTTTAGTTTTCGGTACATTATTTGATACATAACACTAAATAATAATCCCGTCTGATATCTAGCTATTTCTGTAAGAAAATTGGTCATAAATACCCGAAAATAATTCTACATGACATAGCTATGAGTATTATAGGATGCGCAACAAGTGCAAAATAAACATGAACACACATTTAAAGAAAGCACCTAATCAGTCAGAAAATCCTTTGGTACGTGTTGTTGTTATTCTTATTTTGATCATGCCATAATCTCCTGTGCTCTCATCACTGCAATCGCTGCACCTGCTGACGTTTCTGATCGTTGTTGTTGTTATTGCGAGCCACTCTTGTTGTTGTTGATGGTGATGTGCTCGCTTCTGTTAACGCGGCATTTACGCCCAGTGATAATACGGCAGCTTTTAACGCCTTGCCTGCTTGTTTATCATTTATGTGTATCCTTTAGCCCCCACTATCCAGCCCTACACGGCTGCACTACGAAGCTGCTCTTGCTAGAACGATGTATGTCTTTGACTTTTGTTTCTTTGGCAATCCATTGGTGAAGTGGGCCCAATCCTTTATGCTGTAAAACAAGCAGAAATTCTACGAAATGTTACACTGGCTCCTGCACTTTGAACATGAGTTTGAGTGTCACATAAAGTGGACATCTAAACAAGCAGAGATGGATGGCCTCAGTCTTGCTGCTCTCATCCCCTCTGTCCAGATCTGTTTGGCTGTGTGGGTATTAAAGCTGCCAACCCGCTGGCTGTCTATACGTATCTATCTGTCTTACTGCTTATCACAAAAGTTCCCTTTTTGTGATGCTGCTTGGATGGTGGTGGTGGTGGTGGTGTGGTGTGTGTGTGTGTGTGTGTGTGTGTGTGTGTGTGTGTGTGTGTGTGTGTGTGTGTGTGTGTGTGTGTGTGTGTGTGGTTGTGTGTGCATCCATGGTGTGCGTGTCGGCTTACATGTGTGTGTATGTGTGTGTGCATTCGTGCGTGCGTGCGTGTGTGGGGGTGCTTTTGTGTGTGTTATGTGTGTGGGTGTTTGTGCGTGTTTGTTTGTGCGGGGAGGGGGTGCGGGTATGGGTTTGGGTTTATGTGTTTGTCTGTAAGTCTCTCTGTCTGTTTGTATGTTTGTGTGTGTGCGTGGCTACCTGTGTGCATATTTGTCTGCATGTCATGGGGTGTGGTGGTGGTGGAGCTGTTTGTGCACGTGTGTGTGTGAATGCTTGTATGACAAAGTTAAAAGAAAGCAAGAGGAAGACAGGTGTACAAACAGATACACAACAAAGACGCCTATAGAAATGCATACACA
This sequence comes from Stramonita haemastoma, assembly GCA_030674155.1. Taxonomy (NCBI): domain Eukaryota; kingdom Metazoa; phylum Mollusca; class Gastropoda; order Neogastropoda; family Muricidae; genus Stramonita; species Stramonita haemastoma. The sequence goes on along the minus strand of CM060318.1, from coordinate 62,813,711 downwards.
AACAGAATGAAAGACAAACAGAAAACAAATGAATGAAGAGAAAGGCATAGAGAGAAAAAAAAAACAGCAAAATAGACGAGAGAGTGAGAGAGAGAAGGGGGAGGGAGGGAGATAGAGAAGGGGAGAAAGAGAGAGGGAGTGACAAAGAGGAGGAGAGGAGGAGAGAGAGAGGGAGGGAGGGAGAGACAGACAGACTGACAGAGAGAGAGACATAGAGACAGAGACAGAGAGAAAGAGAAAGAGAGAGCAGACAGAGACAGACAGAGAGAAGAGACAGAGACAGACAGACAGAGAGAGAGAATACAAACAAACGGATCAACTTTTTGAAGAGAGAGAGAGAGAGGAGAGAGAGAGAGAGAGAGAGAGAGAGAGAGAGAGAGAGAGAGAGAGAGAGAGAACTGAACGCTCAGTGTCTGAGAGAGGAGAGAGAAAAATGAATGAATGAATGAATGAATGATATGAATGAATGAATGAATGAATGAATGAATGAATGAGAATACAAACAAACGGATCAACTTTTTGAGAGAGAGACAGACAGACAGACAGACAGACAGAGACAGAGACAGAGAGACAGAGAGAGAGAGTAATTTCCTGTCAAACATCACACGCTAGAAAACATCAAGAGGTCTCTAATCTATAAACAGAGAGAGCAAACACTGTGAGAATGGACACGTTCGCTAGCGCATGAAAACAATGGAAAGTAATTGAATTGCTGATACCACCTAGCCCACCCATACTCGTACTTTTCTCCTGGAGATTAATAGGGTAGGGGTGGGGTGGAAGCAGAATATCAGATTTGCATCTTGTGTTTATGCTGTGTTTGACATTTTGGCATCAGGCATTCTCATTTCATTGCTTTTTGTTTACATGGTGATTGAGAAAGAAAAAGAAAAAGAAGAGATTAAACAAGCTGAATTGAAAGAAAGATGTGAGAAAAATAGCAAAGAAACAAAAAAATCAACAACTTACAAACAAGGAGATTGACAAAGAACAAGCATCCAGTCCTCATAAACAACAATGACAACAAACAAACAAAACAAATACAGAAGCAGTAACAGCATGAAAAAACAAAAAGCATCAAAAACACATAACTACGTCTGATATGCATTAAAAGGACTAAAAAGTGTTGCAAGGGAACATTTTTAAGCTTTCTATTTTCAGGGAGAAATGGTTTAATGGATGTAACGTCCACTACTTTAGACTGTGATTATATCCTCTTTACTTTCTAAAATCAAATGTACGTACTTTAATAGTGAGCAAAAATTGTTGCATAATCAAAATCACTATTTCTGAACCTTGGAGCCTTAGCTGAGAAAGCAAAAAAAATGCTCTGAAAATATTATAACTAGATGACAACCTATTCAGCAAAATACAGAGATATAGACCTCACAGTGTATAACATTTACAGACCTTAGACTATACAGTGTCCACAGGCCTTAGACTATACACTCTCTACAGACAATATTATATTATGTACTATCTGCAGACCTAAGACCACACACACCTACAGACCTTAGACTATACTCTATCTACAGACTTTAGACTATACCTACAGACGTTAGACTATACTCTATCTACAGACTTTAGACTAAAATAATACTAATATAATACATGGAACTTATATAGCGCTATATCTTGTAAAACAAATCAAAGCGCTTGCATTCGACCTATACATCACACAGACTATACCTACAGACGTTAAACTATATTTCTCTACAGGAGTATGCAGTCATTTCTTGCAGCGCTGCATTCAGCATGCTTCTAAGCGCACTAGGATACGTTTCTACAGCCATTTCCAATACAAACATATCTGGAAATGCGAAAATGGCGTCTACCACTGACTGTAGAGGAAACCAGTCTTGTTGGAGACCAGGAAAGGAAGCTACCAGAGAGAGAGAGAGAGAGAGAGAGAGAGAAGAGAGAGAGAGAGAGAGAGAGAGAGAGAGAGAGAGAGAGAGAGAGAGAGAGAGAGAGAGAGGAGAGAGAGAGACATCCTGAATAGTAATGGTCAGAGATCCCAGCAAAGGCGGAAGCTTAATTCCCCCATGTAACTATAGTGAGACACTCTTTGAATTTTTAGAAGCGTCTTGTGCATTCATTAAAAACAAGTTTGGTGGTGAGATAGGCAAGTTGTTAAAATGTTGTACTAAACACCAACCCAATATTAGGTCACCATGGGAGCACCACACACCAGTGCAAGAGTAATTTTCCTCTGATTTAATACCAGTGTCAACTCCACTCTCACAAAAGTCCTTTGAATGAGACTGTACGCCAACGTCTTGTGTGTCAGCTCATGCATAATATCTTCTTGCACACATGCTCAAACTCATACCACCTTTCAGAATAATAGGCCATTAAGTGCTGGTATGAAGGGATAATGTTTTTAAAAGCAGCATGCATAATGTTTTCATGTTTAGACATGACCCTCAAAGCCAGAGGGAGGCAACCTTAAAGATTTGTAAAAATGCGCTCATATGGAAAATCTTGTAATTGGTGAACTTTAGAGCTCTGGTTGAGGAATGAAAAAAAACAATAAATAAAAAAGGAAGAAACAAATATAATTTAGCATTCCTATGTTCCACCAAAATATAGTTAGATGCAGTCTAGTTGATATGCAAAATCTGATTGTGGTTCTTTATCCATGTTTTGGATTAATAGATGGAGACATACGATTGAGTTCATGTATGATATTAGATTGCTAATACTTGATTTGCTTGCCAAATATAAAAGCTACTTGGCTAAAGACAAAACCACTTTCATACATTTAAGATTTTTAAGTACTATACTTCAAGTCAGCATATCCCTGTAAATATCGGAATCCTAAATGTGGATTTTCTTGTATCTCTATGTCTGGTTCTATTTTTGCTGCTTTTGCTTCCAGTTTATGTGGCTTTCATGCATGACAGCTTTAAGCTGTGAGCAGACAACACATTCTTAGGTTGAAGTACCCCCATGGGAATATGCAGACGACAGTTGGCCCTAGGAGTGCTAAAATGTCGTCACCTTCTCAGGGGGTGTAGAAACAGCATAGTGTCTCCCTCTTTACTCTTGGTTCCCTGGGTAAACATTTTTTTTCTGAATCCAAGCTGAAAAAAGCAAAATCGGAAACAAAATTAAATGTTTGTAACTACTCATGTGAGAGATAGGTAAACAGATGAAGAGAGACAGAGACAGGGAGACAGAACAGACAAAATAACGGGTGGGAGGATGGATGGATGGATGAATGGATGGATGGGTGGATGGATGGAGGGATGGATGGAGGGATGGACGGAGGGATGGACGGATGGAGGGACGGATAGATAGATAGATAGATAGATAGATAGATAGATAGATAGATAGATAGATAGATAGATGGATGGATGGATGGATGGATGGATGGATGGATGGATGGATGGATGGATGGATACATACATACATACATACATCATACATACATACATACATACATACATACATACATACATACATACATACATACATACATACATACATACATACATAGACATATAGATACATAGATACATAGATACATGGATACATGCTCAATGTCCAATAAGTATAGAAGTGCAGGAGCTACTTGTGCATTTTTATACCAATCAGCATCAGTAGTTGTGTCACCAAAACCATGGAGAGTATATTCAACGCCAGGTTACTGTGCCACCTGGAGACTTACATCATCCTGGCTCTTGAACAAGCAGACTTTCGGAGATTCTGGAGCACTGAAGGTCAAGCCTCATACCTATCACAAGAGACAGAAGAAACCTTTCAGGAGCAGAAGCTTGTTTTTGCTGCCTAGATATACTTACAGAAGGCATTCATCCAAGTCTACACAAATCGCCTACTTGTGAAGAAACAAAGAAGTGGAATTGAAGGCAGCATGTTCTCCTGGATCCAGTCTTTCCTACATAAGCAAAGAGGAAGGGTGACACTTGACAATCACTACAGCGAACAATGCTGATTAGACACAGAGTTTCTCAACTCTTTTCTTGCTTTTTATCAATGACCTGTTTCCTGAACTGCCAAGAGGGGTCAAAGCATCCCTTTATGCTGATGACCTTGTGATGTGGTGCACTGAAGAATGTGCTACTACAACAGCATATTGACTACAGATGACACTTGACATGATTGCAGCCTAGGCTGAGGTTTGGTGTGTGAGGATCAATGCAGAGAAGTCATCTACAACTCTGTTCACCTTCTCCCCAAAACAAAAACCACAAACCATTAAACTTGAGAAAATAAGACTCAAGAATGGCAATGAAGTAGCCTATCTTGGTGTCACAATAGACACATGGTTTTGACATATGAAAAAATTGCACAAATCTTCTTCTTATGAAGAAGAAAATTTTCGCAATATTTTCATATGTTAAAAGTCAATACAGGAGACTTTAAAACAAATACTGGGATACACTATAAGGTCTTCGTTATTATGCATCATGTGGCCTTTAGTTTACATCTTCCGGAAAAAAAAGTTTCAGAGAATACACACACCATGATTATGAAAGATAAGCCTAAGTTTTGTGCTATAATTATGTCAGTCCAGTGTCAATATTTATGTTAGTGGTGGTGATTTTGGTTCCTTTTACTTATCTTTTTATGACTGTTTGTTTGAGGAATATTTCGGTTTTGGTTTCTTGAGTGAGGCTTTTTTGTATAAAGAGGGGCCTCGCTTGACTTTTATTTTCACATCTTTTTAAATGATAATGTATGAGAATGAGGAACAGTTGGAAGGTTAACAAGATACCTTCTTTTGACAGTTTTGAAATGCTTAATCACTGCGTAAATGTCAGCGAAAGATTTTCCCCAAATCATCCAGGGAATAAATCAGACAGGGGAGGTAGTTTCCTTCTTTCCGCAGATTTGCATCGCTTGTCGCACGATTTTAGGTGTGTCTATTCTGACAGTGTGTGGCTTCTCTCTTCAGATAACAGTGAGACGTCTGTACATTTGTGCAGTGTGTGAAATTTGTCAGGACATCTCTGTCTGTCTCTGTCTGTATCTGTCTGTCTGTCTGTCTGTCTGTCTGCCTGTCTGTCTGCCTGTCTGTCTGTCTGTCTGTCTGTCTGTCTGTCTCTCTCTCTCTCTCTCTCTCTCTCTCTCTCTCTCTCTCTCTCTCTCTCTCTCTCTCTCTCTCTCTCTCTCTCTCTCTCTCTCTCTCTCCATTACATTAGTCTGGAGAGAAGTTCACTTTCTTTTCCATTGTATGGCATATTCTGATAAACGCAGAAACTGTGAGGCGCTAAGTGTGTTTAAAGGCATTGCTGATATGAATTCTGTTGCAAATATTCTATCTGTCAGCAGTGAAGAGAAAATAGAAAGTCTAGCTAAATTCATTGGAGAAGCAATGAATATTAGGAAAAAGAGAACGGAACAGAGTAACTAGTCCTTAGATGGTCCTTTAATGATTCTGTTAGTGTGTGGGGGGGGAGGGGGAGGGTGGGAGGGAGAGAGAGAGAGAGAGAGAGAGAGAGAGAGAGAGAGAGTGTGTGTGTGTGTGTGTGTGTGTGTGTGTGTGTGTGTGTGTGTGTGTGTGTGTGTGTGTGTGTGTGTGTGTGTGTGTGTGTGTGTGTGTGTGTGTGTGTGACCTGCGTGGCAATTAGAATGTGTAGTAGTATATGTAAGTGCGAAGTGAGAGGAAAATTTGAAAAATGTTATTATGTTACACAAATTTATCTGAAGTTGTTACTCCCCCTTGTCTACAGGGCTGTAATGCTGTATGGACAATAAAACTGTGTCAGTGTCAGTGTCAGTGTCAGTGTCAGTGTCTCTCTCTCTCTCTCTCTCTCTCTCTCTCTCTCTCTCTCTCTCTCTCTCTCTCTCTCTCTCTCTCTCTCTCTCTCTCTCTCTCTCTCTCTCTCAAACACGCACACGCGTACACGTGCCTGTACACGCACACGCACGCACACACACACAGACACACACACACTTACATACACACACATATCAGGAGAGAGAAAGACTAACAACCAAACAAAACAAAAACAGAAAACAAAGCACTCATCTTCTTTTTAACTGCTACAAAGGTGATGCAGCTTTTCAGATTCCTAGAATTGCCCTAAGAAAGACGAACAAGGAAACAAACTGGCAGAGAAACTAGCAGTGAAAGTCATTATCTGCCGTAGCATCACCTTCCTTCTGCTGAAATCTGCATTATCAGAAGTACAGCAGCAGCAACAACAAAAGAACAAAAACAATCACAACAATGAGAAAAATACAACCAGCAAAAACAGAAGCATCAGCAACGAAAACAGACACTGACGAAGTAAGCAGAACAACAATTAAGTAACAAGTAATAAAAACCCTTTTTAATGAAAACTTCGTACAGGATTTAAACTTTTCTGCACTTATGTAGTTACGCATCTATGCATGTCTGCAAATGTATATGAACACAAATAGTGGAAGAAAGCCTTCTGGACCAGCACAAACAACTCGTGTGTTATAGGATTTAACCACATTGAGGAGATTTCAGCTGTACAAGAAAAGCATCTTAAATTTTAACAACACCCAACATTGAACAAGATCCACAGTTTTTACAGCATAGCACTGACAAACAAAAATTCGAACTCCTTTTATGATCTTGTAAACGTGACTGCCTTGGACCTCTCAAAGAATAAATGCAAAGTCAATAAATTTTGTGAGGTACTTTAAGCACAAGGTAGGTCTACTTGAAGATGAAGTTAAAAACCGCAAGCAGAAGTGTTATTGATTTTAATCTTATACGTAAGCATGGAAAAGTGTGTAATAGACTGATAGTCTAACCAGTCTTGATCCATATGTTTTGCTTCACACACTCAGCTTTTATTACTGCGTTGAGAAACAAATGTCTTGAGATGTTATCATTTCATGGTTCTTTCCAAACCGAAAACTAAAACAAAATACAATCTACTTTATTAAATTTCGAGGTTTTGATGTTGTTGGGTTTTCTTCTAGGGGCCCGGAGGAGGGGAGGGGAGCAGAGCTGTTTCTTTTACAAGAAAAACAGTGTAGACTATCCCCAAACGATACTCTAACTAAGCAAGAGAGTGAGATGCATCCCTGCTTTTTCAAAAGCTGAGTGCGATGTTGTTTCACAAGTTACCTTCTTTGATGTTGTTGTTAGGTGTTCCTGGGTTTGATACTCTAATGGATCACTAGCAATATGCCCTCTTACTCCCTGATGCCTCATGTGAAATCTTTAGTACACACTGGACGAGCAGTTTGTGTGCATAGCTGATTTCAGGTAAATAGCCATATAGGCATATGGGCATACATACTCTAGTTTCAGAAGATTTTCCCCCTTTTTATGGAGTATACCGGTTACTTGTTATGCTAAGTGTTTACCTGGGCTGAAGAAAATCCTTACAAAAGCTTTCTAATGCCTCAAAATAGTTTTATGTAACCTTGGCTCTTTTGGCTTGCAATGATGACTGGGACAGCTTTTAGCTGCATGGGCTAGCTGCATTTTCCATTACTAGGTTTTTCCTGCTGCAAAATAAAATGTATAAAGCCTTTCTGCCCAACATACACAAGTTTATTTTATTTTTGCTTTTGATGAGTAAAAAGTTCCGTAAAATGCTATTGGGGAAAATTCTTCTTCTTCTTCTTCTTCTTCTTCTTCTTCTTCTTCTTCTTCTTCTTCTTCTTCTTCGCATTTGTATTTGCATTTCCATTTCCAGTTTTTGCATCCGCATTCTTCGGAATTATTTTTTTTTATTTGCATTTTAATTTTTCTGAGCATTAATCATCGCATTCTTTTTATATTGTTGTTCTTGTTTGAATTTTTCTTCTTTGTATTATTAAAAAATTCTTCCTCTAATTTGTCTTTTCAAAATTATTTTTCTTTGCATGTATTTTTGCATCTTTCTTTGCATTCTTTTCATAATTCCTCACATTGTTTGCATTCTTGTTGGCGTTCTTCTTCGTCATTGCACTCTTCATGTTCTTCTTTGCATTGTTTGCATTATTCATCACATTCTCCTTATCCTTCTTTGCAATCGTTTTCACATTTTTTCTGGTTTTTCTTCGCATTTTTCTTCTTCTGCGCATTTTTTTCTTGTTTAATTGCATTCCGCTTCTTCTCTGCATTTGTTTTCTATGTCATTTTCTTCTCTACACTCTTCTTCTTTGCATTCTGTTTCTCTCCAGCCTTTTTTTATCCTTTCTTAACTTCAAATTAATCTTGTCTAGATGCTTAGATGCCATGTTTATGAATCTCTCCTGAAATAAAGATTCTCCTTGCCAGGCTTTCTGTGCAGAATGAATGGTCCGGAGGGAGAGTTGTTCGCATCAATACATAATGAATCACACTTCGTCAAGTGCATCTGCTGTTACGAAACACCCGGCATTGTAGAATCGCCAGGCACTTTTCTTTTTCCTCAAATGGACAGTGCAGAGAAAAAGGAATAAAAAGAAAAGAAGAAATTCTCAACAGCAGCTAAAACAGGCTATGATGCAACTGCAGCAACAACAGCAGCGAAAGCTCTCACACAGAGTAAAGGAACTAAAAGCAGGAACTGAGTCATTACTTGGGAGTGCATGCAGGTTACGATGTAACTGCAGTAACAGCAGCAAGAACAGAATGGGCCTGGAAAAGAGTAGAAAAACCAAGAATGATATTATCAATAACAGAAAGATAAACAGCAGTATGAATGAAAGCAAACCCTTTCTCGTTGTGTGGTACTTAACACCAGGATTTGGAAATATTGTAAAAACCAAAAGGGAGTATTGTCAATAGCAGTGAGACGAACGACGGCATGAATGAAAATGAGATGCTTTACATCGTGTAGCACTTTACTGCAATATGTTCAACTCGTTTTAAAACTTCTATAAGAGGTGTTAGTGATATGACTAACGTTACATTTTTTACCAGACTGAGCTTCATTCCAAGCTATAAAAAAAAAGATTTTTGTGAAAAAATCCAAGAAAAGAAAGACACCCGTTTCAGAAACCATAATTTTTATACCACATTATGTCACAACAGATTTCTTTGCGTGAAACTCAGGCTGCTCTCCCCAGGTAGAGTGCGTCGCCACAAGTGCAGCGCAACCCATTTTGTTTTCTTTTTTCCGTCTGTAACTGCATTTGTTTCCCTTTTGGTATGGCTTTTTTGTACATAATTTTGCCAGAGACAACCCTCCTGTTGCTGTGGGTTCGTTTACGTGTGTTTGATAATGGTGTGTAACACACGGGACCTCGGTTTATCGTCTCATCCGAAAGACTAACACCTAGACTTCCACTCATGGTCTAATGGAGGGGGGGGGGGGGGGGGGGAGTTTTGGGCCCAAACGGGAACCATCGCACAGTTTGACCCGGATTTTCGTTTTCTAAACAGGCGCGGCACCTCTACACCACCGAATGTTTCACAACTTCTGACACCCGAACAAAGGAAAGTTTTTTTTCTTTGACAATTCGTTCATTTTACTCAACATAATTTCACATGTTTTAGGTAAGAGCAAAGAACGTTTGGCTTTTTTCTCCACCTGGTAAAACTACTGCACCAACTAAACATAGAAACATTATCATTTCATAACAGTTTCCTTAGAACTAGGGCGTAAGAATGAATAAATAATAATAGCCAGTTTAACACAAGTGAAGAAGTCAAAAGTATAGAATGTTCAACACATAGAATTAAAGATTCTTTACAGAAAAAGACAAATAATTCCTCTTATTTTTTCAAAAAAGTTTACGAGATGGATAAAGGAAAGTTTTAACCCCGTATCTGTGAGAAAAAAAGTGTTTTACTCAATTTTCCCTTCTAACCTGCAGTCTGATGCATTTAGACTGCTTCTCTGCTGCAGTGCTACTTTTTTGCATGACAAACTTAACAGAGTTCACAGCTTTTACTTTTGGAGTTGCAGGATCCCAGGAACTTTTGTAAAAAGAAAGGAAAAGAAAAGGGCACGCACATATACATGCATACACGCACTCGCACACACGCACGTACACCCATGCGCACGCACACACACACATATGCATACACACACGGTCGCAAGAGTGGGCACACACACACACACACACACACACGCGCGCGCGCGCGCGCGCGCGTGCGCACAAAGAGAGTGCTCGCGCATGTACACGCAGACATTCATACGCACATAGACAGCCACACACACAGTGATGGTGGTGGTGGTGGTGGTGGTGAAGGTGGTGGTGGTGGTGGTGGTGGTGGTGGTGGTGGTGGTGGTGGTGGTGGTGGTGGTGATGATGATGATGATGATATGATGGATGATGATGATGATGTGATGATGGTGGTGGTGGTGGTGGTGGTGGTGGTGGTGGTGGTGGTGGTGGGTGGTGGTGTGTGATGGTGATGGTAATGTTTATGGTAATAGTAATAGCAATGATGATGATGATGATGATGATGATGGATGATGATGATGATGATGATGATGTATAAAGTGTTTCTTGCCTAGCGATAAAACTGTGATGTCAAATGAAGTTGTGTGGTATGATCAAAGATCAAACTTTTTTTATAGATCGATGTTATAAACAAAGCTGTTTAAGAATATTTTCTTCACCTTTTTCATCACTTGCTTTTTCTCAAATCATTTAAAAGCCTACAAGAAAACATATCAAGGCACAAAGCATAGCTCTACAATAAAAATTATATAATTTGTGGTAACGTACACTGCATAAAATCCATCACCAGTTTTACAGATAATGCACATTGAAGTAGCTTTTTTATGTCTTTTCTCATTTTAAACAGCCATTTTTATAAATGTTCATTTACCTCCTTTACATTGAGTGCATAATTTAACATGTGTTGTATGTTTCAAATTTATTCAACAATAAATTCTACTTCAGTTTTTTTTTTCTTTTTTTTTTCACCAAAATGAAACCATAAAAACTGGCTATTCAAAGGTCATATTTATCTTCATATGTTAGCCAACACTTCAGAAAAAACCGTTGTAAATTTAATTCAATTACTGTACAGTTTTTACATTGTTCTTCTTCAAATTGCCCCCACCCCACCCCCGCAGAGCACTTAGCAAATTGACTGTCCATA
>CM060318.1:62787730-62797730 GCA_030674155.1 Stramonita haemastoma | reverse complement strand
ATATACAAGCACATGCAATCCACACACATACACACACAAACACAAACACGTACGCGCGCGTGCAAACACACACACACACACCACACACACACACACACACACACACAACACACACATATGCATGTCTGGTATTGATACAGTAGAGAATGTGCAAGAGCAATAGAAAAGTGCAACGCACAGGAAGACTGCCAAGCTGCAAATTAGACAGGCAAGCAGAGACAGCAAAAGCAAAACAGTAACTCCATCTTTACTTGTTTATAACTCTAGACAGAGGAAACGATGGGAAAACAATATCAGAGAATAGACCAGCCTTGAGTGGAAGGACATACTCAGGAAAGCTAAGAACAGCAACCAGTGGAGGAAGCTGGATGCAAAATCTTCAACTGTGCTCCGACGGTCAACTCGACTACGGACGTGTGAAGATGATGAAAGGACGTTCAGTTTCATAATTATGTTTCTGAAACACATCTTTTAAAAGCATGTGCGATATACATCTCCTCTCAGTGCTGTTTTTCTCACAGCGCAAAAAAAAGATCAGACCTCACTTTTGTGCTTCTTATGGCTTCAAAGAAAAACTAGTCAAACAAAATCAAGACACCTGTTTCCTTAAGAAGATCAAACGGTGATGCAAGTTTGTGTAGACACTAGCTGTAGGGCTAAGATGAACAGACACGAAACAACAACAAATGAGCAAAGAAACAATAAGAAAAGGCGTCACCTGTTGAAGTAGCCTACTTGGGTGCCAACAGCTGCATTAGCAGGAGCAGAGCAACGACAACAACAACAACGACAACAACACCAACAACAACAAAAGCAGCAATTACACAAACAGCATTAACGAAAGGCCATTACAACAATAACATCAATAGCAGCAACGAAAGCATTAACTCTAACAAGAGAAGAAAAAACAAACAAACAACAACAACAACACCAATATTGCGAGACGTCTTGCAAGTGATGAGACATTTCCTCCCAGAGTGTTCTCTCATCCAATTGCACATTTTCACACCTCCTGTGATGCATTACGGATCAGCCATTAACTGTTTGGGATTTCTTTTTTTGTATATTTGCAGATACTGAATAAATGGAAATGCTTTCCTTAACAAAACATGCCTTGCTCAGGGGCTGTTGCGTACTAAAAGAACAATGGTCCTTCGCTGTTGGTATGCATGTCGGATTTTGATAACCTGACAGCTTTAAAACAAAAGAAGCATGAAGTTCCTCGACTTTTTGGCATCGCAGATTTCAATGTCTTGGATTTTTTTTCTCAGAGATCTGAATGCCAAACTGAGTGACAATTTGAATACTGAATTCTTAAACATGAAGTTCAGACATATTTTTATATTTACATCAAGAGTGCATCATCTGATTCTCATCATTACATAACACCGATTGCGTCACTATAAAATAGTCAATTTGATTTATAAGAAAGGGAGAGCACTTTGAAGAGTGATAATATTATTACGGTTTTGTTTTAGTTGACATCAATTTTTTCTATCCTCTTAGAGTTGTTTTCTGAAATTTTCAATAAAAGAGTTACCCTAGATTTCGCAGAGTTCTTTAGGTCAGTTCTTCAAACAAGCATAGAAGGCACAATTTCGCATTCGTAAATATTGCTTTTGCTTCCTTAATTTCGTGCTGTATGTTGTACGATTTTTTTTACAACCAAATTTCGCGATTTCTTGGTGAAAATCAAGTAAAACATTTGTATTATCCCCAAACTATAAACATCTTTTCATAACCTACATCAAAATTTTAATAAAGTGCCTGTAACAGAAAAAAAGCTTTGAAATGTGACATTTTTAGTTCTTATTCCATTGCAACTTTTTGATTTTCCTATCCTTAGAAACTTACATATAACACAGAAAATTGATACTGTTGCAATGCATAACATCTCAGCAATGCATAACATCGATTGCTTCAATCCTTTATCATTTCGTGGTAGGAAGCCTGCAACAGTCCTAAACACCATGCAAGTGTATAAACAATAAACTGAGGAAAACCAAAATCAGCATAAGCAAGAAATTGAAACAAACACTTTACCTTCAACTGTAAGATGCGGACAGTTTAACATGTTTGTTGATTGAATTTTTCAAAAGCGTTCCAAGTATCTAAATTTTATTTTTTGCCAAACGAATTATCCAAGAGATCTTTTGAGTAATTAGGATAAAAGCATTTCTGGCATCAGTAAGTGGGACGTCTCTCTACCTTTATCTCTGTCTGTCTATCTGTCTATCTGTCTGTCTGTCTGTCTTGTGCTGTGTGTCTGTGTGTCTGTGTGTCTGTCTGTCTGTCTGTCTATCTGTCTGTCTGTCTGTCTCTCTCTCTCTCTCTCTCTCTCTCTCTCTCTCTCTCTCTCTCCTCTCTCTCTCTCTCTCTCTCCTCTCTCTCTCTCTCTCTCTCTCTCTCTCTCTCTTCTGACTCTCTGTCTCTCTCACACACACACACATACACACAATCACACACGCACGCATGCACCACCGCGCACACACACACATAACACACACCATTTTTTCAACCAACATACACTTGTAAGTCACTGACGGACAAAAAAGACAGGATATCTCCTGCCCACAAAAAGAGAGTCAGACAGACAGACCAAGGCAGAGAGAGAAAAGGGGAGACATAGATAGAACAAGAGAGAGAGAGAAAGAAGAGAGAGAGAGAGAGAGAGAGAGAGAGAGAGAGAGAGAGAGACAGACAGACAGACAGACAGACAGACAGACACAGACAGCACAGACACACAGACAGACACACAGACAGACACACAGACACACACACACACACACACACACACACACACACACACACACACACAACACACACACACACACACACACACAACACACACACAGACAACAAACAGACAGACAGACAGAACAGAGACAGAAGACAGAGAAACAAAGACTGAAAGAGACAGATAGACAGACAGACAGAGAAAGAGCAATTTCCTGTCAGTTTTACAAGGTTGTCATACCATTCTCTTAAAATGTGTGTCTGGCTTCCTGTACAAACTATGCAAAAAGTACGATTCCCACGAGTGCTGTTTGCGCCAATGCATAATGAATCAGGCTTCCCAGGCTGCATGCATACATCTCCTGTCATGAATCGTCCAGTCCACGAACGTCAGGTACTTATTTTTTTTAACAAGGATAATGCATAATGCAGTTTATGTGTACATACACAGAGAGAATGAAAGCAAAAACAAAATAATTAACGCCAATTGAAACTGGTTGTTAATATGCAGCTGCAGTAAAAGCAGGAATACAACAAGAACCAACAATTTCTTGGTTATAAATCAAAAATTAATAGCGACACCACCAACAACAATCTTATAAGAATATAACTAACAACAAAAGCCGGAAGCAGGTGTTTTCTTACTCCTTGCACGATTTCTGATGGATTTCATGGCGCAGTGGGTAGATCATCGGACTTCCACCTTGTAGGGCCATAAAGTTGTGGTCTTGAATCTTGGCTATTGCATTCAGTGAATAAAGGGTGGACATTTTTAATATTTCCCAGGGAACCTAAAACAAATCAGACCTGCCGGTGCCTTTAATTCTTTCTGTGTATATTTGAGTGCTGAGGATCAAATATGCACAGCAAATATCTCGAAATCCACGTTAACATTTTATGGGATATGGAAAGACAGGATAGATTGATAGGTAGACAGACAGACAGACGGACAGACAGACGGACAATAATAGATAGATAGATAGATAGATAGATAGATAGATAGATAGATAGATAGATAGATAGATAGATAGATAGATAGATAGATAGATAGATAGATAGATAGATAGACGGATAGACAGACAGACAAACAGACAGACAAAATAGATAGATAGACAGACAGACAGACAGATAGATAGATAGATAGATAGATAGATAGATAGATAGATAGATAGATAGATAGATAGATAGATAGATAGATAGATAGATAGATAGATAGATAGATAGATGAAGAGACAGAGACAGAGACAGAGACAGAGACAGAGACAGACCAACAGACTGAGATATACTTGCAGACTGATAAACAAACAGACAAACAGACTGACAAACACACCAAGAAAAATTTTGATCGAATCTTCTTTTTGTATTCATAGATACTACTTGCATCTCTCTACCTTGTCTACTTTTCTATGCCTGCAGAGGAGAGCGGGAAGGAGCCATGCGGACATAAAAACAAACTAACAGGCAAACAGAGACAAAAAACAAAGGAGGAACATTAAAACGAAAGAACTGTTTCTAATGCATTTTCTTCAACTCTGTAAGGATGCCAGTTTTATATGCCTCCCCAAAATGCACTGTCTGGCTTCCTGCGAATGTAGAATGTATGGTTCCCAGGAGTGCTGTTTGCATCAATGCATAATGAATCAGGCTCCCGCTGGCTCCATCTGCGGTCACAAATCAGCCAGAGAGGAAGCGCCAGACACTCATCTCCTTAACGAATGTAATGCACAGCCGAAACAGTAACAGCAAAGCAAAGTCATTAGTGGATGCAGTAACAGGCTATTCAGTCATTTCAAGTACACTAATGTCAGCAACTAAAGCTGAAACAGTCATGATCCAGTGGTCTGGCATTTCAAAGCTAAAGGGTCAGAGGTTTCGTCCCATTTTGAGTTAAACACTTCTCTGCCATAGCATGTGTGGTCGTTTGAGCGCTAGTATATTTTGAACAATGGGTATGCATGTTCATGGGGATTCAATAATGCAGGATATAAACCTAGGTAAAATTTCCACACACTTTGCTCATTAATTTCAGTATGTGCAAGCACACGAGTGTGATGGTAGAGAGAAGGGGATTGGAGAGGCCACGAGACCTGGAGAGAGAAAGAGAGACAATGGAGAGAGGCTCAGAAAGAAAGAAAGAAAGAGAGAGAGAGAGAGGGGGGGGGAGAGAGGCAAACCGATTGACAGACTGACTTACAGGCAGACTGAGAATTTTCAATGCATTTCTTTGGTAGTATGCCTAGAGGCCAGTTGTATGTACTTCACTTGTCTGATTCTCCAGGTGTATGGAAATAGATGAACGAATACATACAGAGCAAACACAGACAGAGAGGAAACGACTAAAAATGCAAAAAAGAAATGTAAGCAAGTAAGAGAAACTTATAATGTAAGAGACGTAAACAAGTAAGAGAACACTTTATAATGCAGATATGTAAACAAGTAAGAGACACTTTATAATGCAAGATATGTAAACAAGTAAGAGGACACTTTATAATGCAAGATATGTAAACAAGTAAGAGAACACTTTATAAAGCGTTTTCTTCAACGCGGCTTGGATGCCAGTTTTATACGCCTCCCCAAAATGCACGGTCTGGCTTCTTGTAAAGGTAGAACCCATGGCTCCCAGGAGAGCTGCTGGGATCAATGCACAATGAGCCAGGCTCCGCGCCTGCATTTACTGCCACAAATCAGCCAGAGAAGAAGCACTCGGCACTCATCTCAGTAACAAGTGTAATGCGCAGTGTCTGTCTCTCTGATGTACATAACGGGGCAGCAGAGAGACATCCAGAGTCATGAACTGGATGTGGGCGGGCCCCCCTAGAGTGTAAGGAAGATAAAAGGCTGAAACACTTGTCTGAAGGGGTTTTCCTCTCTGAGGACTCTGCTGCCATACTCTATGTGAGTTTCTTGCCACCCACAGTGGAAGGGGTAACAGCAAAACAAAATTATCAAATGAAGTAGTAACAGGATTAACAGTGATTGCAACTACACTGATGAATGACACAAACACTGAAACAGTCAGGAGTCAGAGGTTTATCAGTTACAAGGTCAGGGGTCAGAGGTTCCATCCCATCCTGTTATGTTCAACATTTGAACCAGATCATGAGAAGTGGGTTAAGTGTTACTCTTTTAGATAAGATGATAAACAGTTGTTCCATATACATTCAACAGAAATCAAAAAGAGTCCACGACAAGAAGAGTTGGCTCTGAAGAAATTCTGTTGAAAATAGTTACATTGAAAAGAAATCAAATATAGAGGACAGCATTTTTCAAAACTGCCTGTAGCTGCTGTATAGTAGCAAACCCTCCCTGAGCAAACTGCATAAAGTGCATGCAGATAAATCAGTCACAACACGATGCATCAGAATACAACACATTACGTTAGCCAAGTAGGCATCCTTCAGTATCATAAGACTATGGAGTTGCACTCTAGGGTTTTTTTTCTGGTACAGTGTTAGGTGTGTTTTGCCAGTCGACAGGGGAATGACAGTCCCTATGGCAGAGGGCACAGATGAAGTCTGACGCTGGTCTGTCTGCCTGGTCTGCAGCCTTTCTTCTCATTCTCTTTGCTTTGTGCTGCTGAGCAATAAATTATGATAGTGAATACTTTAAAAAGGGAGAAAACTAGTAAAGTTACGTCCACTTTCTAACAAGAAAATATGTATAGATAAATTTGTTGCAAAATGCGACTTTGTTGCTAAATGTTATATATTCCTTATTTAGTACAAAATAAACTTTCTTCTCTTTTTATAATACTTTCTCCTCACCTGCTGTTCTCATGATTTAAAAAAAATTATCTCCCTCAAGTGACAAGCTACTTGCTAGCTCTCAGTTACTTCTTGCATGAGTTGGTAAGGTTCCCTCTGATGCCAGGTCCTTATTTCTTTCTTATGAAACAGCACCGGCAATTATCAGGGATCCTGGTCACAAACTTCTTCTTGGAAACCTGAAATGAAACCGAATGCCTATTAAGTTTGCAAAACAATTCCTCCTGTTTTACCTCATACGTAATGTAGTTTACGAAGCAATAGCAAAACAGGTCCATGTTCGCGTCAGCTAAAGCTACGGATAGTATCTGGATTTACTCACTGATTTATACAGGCTGTGAAGGCTCTGAAATTGCGGCAGAAAAGCACCCTGAGCTATGATCTTAATGCGGCAAGACTACCCATCCCCTTACCTGCATACCCATCCACCCTCATATTGTTATCATCTCCACCCCTTGCACTTCTGTCCCAAAATGTCAGATATTAGGAGCTAAAACACTTGCTAGAAGGAGGATTCTGCTGCAAAGACCAGCTGTCCTCAGAGTGCCTTTTCAGTAACACATGGCTAGTCCATTGACTTCCACAAACACTCTGGAGGACGTCTGGCTAAGACTGCATGACAAAGAGAATGACTAGACTGATGCACTCAGTGGGTGGCTCCCTATCCAGCTGTATTCAGCTAGGTTTGAGTTATTAATGAAAGATGCTCTAAGGATTACCCAATATGTAAGAGAATAATGGCTCCATCAGTTTCAGCACATTCACAACTGGGATTGCACAATAGACTGTCTTCTGGAAAAAAAAAACTGTCATAACCATTGCATGAAGCTTCCCAAAATGAAATACAGCTAAATAAAAATGTGTGTAATCAGCAGCGGTGCGGTGGAATATAATGTTGAAAAATAAATGCCAAAAGTCAATCCAGAGCATAAATGTACTGTTCAACCGTACTGATGACTCAGATAAGCAATACTTTTATAAAATTAAATGTCAAAATACTGAAATCAACATTTAAACACATAATACACATAAAACAAATTGGAAAGCATAGATAACAGTTGTTTAAAAATACATAAAATAAAACAGACGCCGATATGAATATGAACCTACCACAAAACAAAGACATGTAAGACAGTATCAGAAAAAAGCAACAAAACGAAAACTATTCCAGAAGTTGTTTCCATTTGAGAATAATAATGATGACACAATTACAATGATGACAACTACTGACAGTGATATTGAAGATGATTCTATTTCTTTTTATGGTAAAGGCAAAAAAGCAACATAGGAAATAGGGTGATTGTTCGAACCTGCAATTTTACATCTGTCTTGCTTCCTTTGATAAGTTTGCCTGTTCAAATCAGGAACTAAACCTTTTCACTTTTAAAACATCTCATCACCCATTATTTTTCACATTAAATTTCAAACTTATCAATAATTCTCACACAAAGTCCCTGGAGACAAAATTAAATACTGTGCAGCTTGTCAAGTGAAAAGCAGCCAATGTTCTGAATCAGTCAGGGAGAAAACAGTCTCTGAGAGATGGAAAGCACTCGACCCATAAATTGATGATAACCAAATGAGGATAGCGCCACATGGAATATCTGCCTCTAGGAAAATCGATGCTGGTCATTTCTGCTTGTCAATTATAAAGCTCTCCCCTGGAATCAGGCGCACGCTCCTATAGACTATCGATGACATTTTGCCCTGACTGGGTGAGAAGGTGATTAACGTGAAGATAATGGAGCTGTCCCTCGCTGTCTCTTTATCTTTGAATCTTTCAATTCTGTGATCTTGTGTGTGTGTGTGTGTGTGTGTGTGTGTGTGTGTGTGTGTGTGTATGTGTGTGTGTGTGTGTATGTGTGTGTGTGTGTGTGTGTTTTCTTCTTCCTTCTTTAGATTTTACATGGTTTCACTATGAGTTTTATCAGAGAAAGGGAAAAAAAGAGAAGATAAGAAAGAAAAAAAACAATTGTTTGGGTGTGACTAAAAGTTTGTGTTTATCACTTGTAATCTGTGTGTATGCCTGGGTTAGTGCTTGTGTGTGTGTGTGTGTGTGCTTGTGTGTGTGTGTGTGTTTGTTTGTGTGCGTGTGTGTGCGTGTGTGTGTGTGTGTGTGTGTGTGTGTGTGTGTGTGTGTGTGTGTGTGGTGTGTGTGTATGTAAGAGAGAGGAAGCAGGGCACAGACAAACAGACAGACAGACTCTCTCTCTCTCTCTCTCTCTCTCTCTCTCTCTCTCTCTCTCTCTCTCTCTCTCTCTCTCTCTCTCTCTCTCTCTCTCTCTCTCTCACACACACACACACACACACACACACACACACACACACACAAACACAAACACAAACACACACACACACAAACACACACACACATATACACACACACGCACACGCACACGCACACGCACACATAGACAGAACAGAGAAAGAAAGAAACAGAGAAACTAAGGAACAGTCTGAAAGACAAAGAGATAGACAGAAAAACAGAGAGTATCGTACTGGCCAGGCGTTCAGATGTTCAGTTTCATGTGCCTTCCACACACATTGTGCTAGTCCCAGTATGTTTCCCAGGGGTGTTGTTTACATCAATGCATAATATATCACAATCTACGAATGCATTGCCTCTGGCGAATAGGCAAGCCTCTGGGTGCCAGACACTCATTTCTTAACAAGTATTATGGGGTTTTACTGAATGTTTAGGGGGAAATGTAGAGACAAAGGTTACACTGATCCTATGTTATAAACAGAAAAAGGAGAAAATTAAAAATGGTAAAATCAAAATCTTACATAATCAGTAAAAAAAACAAAAAAAGCAATATTACTATTAGCCTGCATAGTTGTTAATGAATGTACTAAACATTTCAGACTGAAAAGAATCTTTTAACAGCCTGTAGACAAAATATTGAATATGCCATTGTCACTGTTAAAAGCAAAAGACATTATTTGGCAGGTGCACTTAGAAAGGTAGAATAGTTAATAGCGAAAAACATTTCATTAGAAAAGCTAATGTCACAAAAAGGCAAAAACAATAAATTGAACACGGAAAACAAATCTGCAGATACAAACAAAGGTTTCTTCAAAATTTGAAAAAGTTGAGCCAAAAGGTAGCAAAATAAAGACCATTGTCCTGGGTAAGACCCAGTCAGCAAGATAGAAATGGACACAGCAGTCATAACTGGTGGAAACCAACTGCTTTATGAGAAAAGTTGAATCTTCATTTTCTGCATTTTACTCTGCTTTAGTACAGACAACTTTTATGTTTATCTGACTGAACAAAACATTTGTACGTTGAAGCTGTGACATCTACCCAATAACTTGTTACTCACATGCAAATCATCCGTTGTTGTTGTTTTTTCCCTCTCATCCTCTGTTTCTCATTTTCCAACCCTAATGCTTAAAGTAAGACTTATTGAACTTTTGTTTATTGGTAGTTTTCATTTGAGCTACTCGCCCTTTATTCAACTGTTTTGTCCACTGCTGTAAACTGTTGCAAACAATGA
>CM060318.1:62760230-62780230 GCA_030674155.1 Stramonita haemastoma | reverse complement strand
CTAGCATTAATTGATCTCTGCCTGAGATTTGTTCTTGTATGTTTGAAATTCATTAACGTGTTCCTGTATATCATACCCTGCTACCCTGTTAGGTTTGTATTGTGATCAGAAGCCGATAAAATCAATAAACTATTTCAGAGTTCCTAGTTCTCTCTCTCTCTCTCCTCTCTCTCTCTCTCTCTCTCTCTCTCTCTCTCTCTCTCTCTCTCTCTCTCTCTCTCTCCTCTCTCCTCTCTCTCCTCTCTCTCTCTCTCTCTTGTGCGGGCGGATGAGACTGTATTCAAATTTGTAGACAAGTGTGTGTGTGTGTGTGTGTGTTTGTCTGTCCGAGTGTGCGTGTGTGTGTGAGTGTGTGTGTGAGTGTGTGTGTGTGTGTGTGTGTGTGTGTGTGTGTGTGTGTGTGTGTGTGTGTGTGTGTGTGTGCATGAGTGTGTGTGTGCGTGCGTGTGTGCGTGTGCACCTTAAAAAAGAGGTCGAAGAGAAACAAGAAGACAGGCCAGGAGATGGGGATGAGGAAAAATAGTGAATTTGAATAAAGAATAATGATACATACACAAAAAAGCAACAACATTATTGGAGTCTTCAATATTCATAGCTGTCTTTTGAATTTCATATCAGACTAAGCCGTCTCCGGTTATATTGATGAGAAAATAATAAAAAGGATGTGATGAATATTCAGCCAGACACACTACAATCAAAACAAAACATAAGATACACTTTTCAGATTATTTGAATACACGAAGATCCATTACATTAGCGGGTAAGGTTTTGTTTGTACACTGTTATCTGAATACCATAATTTTGAAAGTACAAAGCATGGACAAGCTTCGAGAAAGTGTGACTGATAATATGAGGAATACAGACACCTACAAGATTACAATGATAAACAAAGGAACGAAACACATGGTATGTTGAAGTCTAGATTGGGCTTATGCTTGGGGTTTTCGTTTGATTGTGAGACAAAAAGAAATGAAAAAGAAATTTTATTTCAGGATCATGTCCTCAATAGCTACTGACATTATTTTTCGGATTAACTTTTCAAAAGGAACGGACCAGTAAAGATGTTTGTTTTTTTAGATTTAATTTTAACATTTAATAAAACATTTATCCCTGCCCCTAAATATTGTTATGGCTTTAGAGCCTTACGTGTAGAAGCCATATATAAACGAATGTAAAAGAAAGCAATACGGGAAAATACAACAATACACAAGATCTTTTGTAACGTAGCATAATATCATCCCAAGGGGTGTAATATGTTACATTGAAAAATGCCATACACTCGATGCAAGAAAGAAAACTTTAAAAATCATTTTGAAAATCAGCACATGCTGTCTGCATTCTTTGCTAATCTTGAAAAAGTTATGGTTCATTACACTTGATATTAGACAGTTGATACAAAAAAGATAACAGAAAACAATGCAAACATATGAAAACAAGGGAAAAGAAAAATGTTTGTATAATCTACATCACTGGCAATTACAAAAACACACACTTACAAACACGCGTACACACACGCACGCAAGCATGCACGCACACACATACACATACACATACGCATCTCTCTCTCTCTCTCTCTCTCTCTCTCTCTCTCTCTCTCTCTCTCTCTCTCCTCTCTCTCTCTCTCCTCTCTCTCTCTCTCTCTCTCTCCTCTCTCTCTCTCTCTCTCTCTCACACACACACACCACACACACACACACTCACACACACACACACACACACACACACACACACACACACACACACACACACACACACACACACACACACGCACCACCACGCAGATGATAAGGATTTGATGTGTCTTATTTTCAGGCCAGATATTGCCAACGATACCAATGCCCTGTCACAGATCTAGGGAAGGTGGTGCCAGACAGAGCTGACAGATGATAAGTGGATCCTTTTTATCCGCCATTTATCTGCAATGCTGGCTATTTCCCTTTTTTTTTTTAAATTCCCTTCTTCCTTTTCCATTTCTTCTATACTCTTTACTTCCCTTCTCTTCTCTATCTGTGAAGTAGGTTATTATTTTTCTTTCCTTCTCTTCTCTTCTGTCTTCCATTCTGTTCTGTTCTTATGTCTTGTCTTGTCTTGTCCTGTCTTGTCTTGCCTTGTCTTGTCTTCTCATGTCTTCTCATGTCTTCTCTTCTCTTCTCCCCATCTCTTCTCTTCTTTACGCTTCTATTCTCTTCTCATCTTTCTTCTCTTTCTCCTCACCTCTCCTTTCTCTGCTCTCTTCTCCTCTTTTCTCTTCTCTTTTTTTCTTTTTTTTCCTGTTTCCTCTTCTCTCTTCTCTCTTTCTTCTCTTCTCTTCTGTCTGAAGTCCCTCAATAGCCATGATGGCAAGGTACTGACTCTTTGTTTTTTAATGTACATCTTGGTCAAGTTAAACATAACAGGAAACCATAGTTAGAACTATCTTGGCGATCTTACAATCATACTGAAAAAAAAACCAAGAATGGGACCCAAAACTTCAGTGACAAAAACACGCTGCTGTCAAAACGCCCAAAGTGACAGTGATAAGCCAACCGAAAAACAAAAACAAACACCAAACAGAAACAAAACATATAAAAAATAAGACTAAGTAATCAGCATGCTTTTCCCTAATGTTGCAAACATATTCAGTTCTACAAAACTTCCAAAACACCAACAAAAAGATAGTAAAAAGCACAGTGCATTTCTTTCTTTTTTTTTAAACCCATTTGCAAAGTTATAGCAAAAAAAAATCATTCATAACTTTGCAACTGCTAAGCGAAGAAAACAACAACATCAACAACAACGCAAGCTATAAAACAATGCAAACGATTTCTTTATTAAATACGTATTGTACAAGGTATCAGTAAGCAGAATGAAAACACAGCAAAACCCTCAACATAACCCCCACTTTAACCCCAATCCCATAACCCACCCACGTAAAAATTACTTGTGTTTTCTTTTTCTTTAAAACTAAAAGTTTTCCGGGCGGTAACTTCATCTTACAGATAATGAACACTAAAAATACTACACAATTTGAAACAGCAGCTGAATCATAAAAAATGTGCGTTTGAAGAACATAATATTTGTTTTTTTATATTGAAAAAACAATACCTAAACAAGAAAATTATCAAAAGCAGCTTGGTTTTACAAAACAAAATAGAATGGGAAATATATACTCACAGGCCTGAATGCACTCATTCACATTTGTACATGTATGTACATGCGTGTGTGCACATACTCATGCTTGCATGCACACATCCACGCAAACACACACACACACACACACACACACACACACACACACACACACACACACACACACACACACACACACACCTCGTTTCAAAACCAATCATTCAACCCACAACTATATCTCTCCCAAAATCTTTTTTCTTCTTGGAATCTCAAAATCCGTGCCACCTTGCCAGGCCAGTACAAGTCTAGCCAGCCCTGTAGTACATTCAAAAATTGATCCCATACTGCTGTACAAATTCTAATTATCTACTCCTGATGCATTTAAAGAAATGGCCCTGCAAAGAGTTTCATGCATGATCAAAATATACCAAGCCACATACAAAAGTATCTAAAAACAATGGGTGGTGGGGTTAATAGTAACCAGACATATCATGGCGTCTACAAGCAGTATAATCAACAAAACTCACATGTCAAAAGTCAGACATGTCCTGTACACTGACAGAAGTAGATTAATTTTGTTTCCATGGATTTGAATAGTCAGACATCCCCAAAATTGGAATGTGTGTACCCTAACGGTGGGCATCCAAAAGAAGTTTGCACACGCACAATCTTATCATTGGTGACCCTCGGAGATCCAGCTGAGAAAGAAAACCAAACAAAACTAAAAACTGGTCAGACCTACCTTCCCTTAACATTAAAAAAGCGCTGACCAAACAGCCTTCGTAAATTTTTACAGACTTGCAGGAAATCAGACTATCCCAATGTCCGAAACGAAATTGAGCTCGACATTTCTGAGATGCATGAAAACTTTAGCGATTCAACAAAAAAAATAGTCAGAAGGATCCCCACTGCTTTTAGAATTAAGTAAAACAAGACAAAAAAAATCCAGCGAATTACAAAAGCAGTCAGTATCATCCCTGATATAAAAAATAAAACAAAACATTTTTAGCTGTGCATTTTCTTGATGCTGAAAAAAACAAGTATTTCTTTTTTTCTGTACTAAGAAAAACTCTTTTCTTCAGCATTCACCCCATATGTTTACAAATCTACACAAGCATTTTTTTCAGTCAAAATATCCTGATGTATATAAATGTTCAGCTTTGCTTTGTTTTTCTTTCTTTCCTTTTTTATACTTACTTCATGTGTGTCATTACACACAAATAAGATATAAAGTTGGGGGGGGGTAAAAAAAAAAAAGGGGGGGGGGGTAACAAAACCAAATATCACCGAAATATTTCTCTAAAAACTTTCCCTTTTCCAAAATATAAAACAACACGTAACGAAATACTTCCCACAATAACCCCCCCCCCCCCCCCCCCCCCACTTAAAAAATCAAAATAAAAAAATTCCTGGCGCTATCAGCCGAACGAAACTTCTCAAACAAGCACCCAGCATCAACAACACTTAACACTTAACTAGACAGCTCCCGGATGTTCCAGGCATCTCTGTTGGGCGGTTCAGCAGCCATCATGTAGCGGTGGGTTTCAGGGGTGGCCATGAGGTAGGGGCCCGGGTAGGCGTGTGGGTAGTCCATGGCGTACATGGGCTGGGGTTTGATGACGTAGGGGTCCTCCATGCCGTACCTGTGCTCCATAGGGATGGGGTAGTCACGTCCGCCCCTGTAGGGATCCTTCTCCAGACGTTCGCGATCCTGTACGTAGGAGAGTAGTTGTGTGGGTCATCTGGTTATTGAGTGATCAGGTCTTGGGTGGGGTGGGGTGGGGGTTGGGGTGGGGTGGTTGGGGTTAGGGGGGGGGGCGGTTGGGGGGTAGTTGGAAGGTAGAATGTAGGGTTTGGGTTGAAAAGTGTTAAAAATTGTTGATGGTGATGGTGTGTTGTTTCATACTCTCCCTGTGTCTCTCTTTGCTTTTCTCTGTCTCTCTCTATGTGTCTCTCTGTGTCTCTCTGTGTCTCTTGTGTCTCTCTCTATGTGTCTCTATGTGTCTCTCTGTGTCTCTCTGTGTCTCTCTGTGTCTGTCTGCCTCTGTTCTCTCTGTCTGTCTGTGTGTGTCTCTCTGTCTGTCTGTCTCTCTGCCTCTGCCTCTGCTCTGTCTGTCTGTCTGTCTGTCTGTCTGTCTGTCTGTCTGTCTGTTTTGTCTCTGTCTCTGTCTTCTGTCTCTTTCTCTCTTTTCTCTCTCTCTCTCTCTCTCTCTCTCTCTCTCTCTCTCTCTCTCTCTCTCTCTCTCTCTCTCTCCGTGTGTCTCTGTCTCTGTCTCTGTCTCTCTCTCTCTGTCTCTCTCTCTCTCTGTCTCTCTCTCTCTCTCCTTTTCTCTACTGTCCAGTCAACTTTTTTTTCTCTATTTCTTCCTTTCTAATGTGATGTTGCCATCTTGCAATCTTCTTTAGTAAAAATAATAGACAGACACACACACACAAACAGACAGACAAACAGATAGAAAGAATAAGAGACTTACAGCGATACAAGGAAGAATATACACTGATCAAGAATAGAAGCGATAAAACAAAACAACAGAAGTAGGAAGAAAAAAAGATAGAAAGAAAACAAAACAAAACAGAGCGACACGAAACAAAACAAAGTGGAAGAAGGATGCTGTATTATGATTATTATTATTTCAAACCTCGTATCTTGATGAAGCGATGCAGCAGCCAGCCACAGAGTAGAAGGTGGCAGCCAGGGTAGCCATGATCATACCCACCCAGCCCAGAGCATACGACCACCCGTAACTGCGCGTGGTGGCGTTTTGGATACTCTGAAAAGACACAGGAAGAACAAAATACATTACATGCTCACTTGTAAAGGTATCCAGTGGAGGCGTTCATAATTATGCTTAGATAGACACACACGCTGAAAATAATCATAGGAGTGCGTGTGTGTGTGTGTGTGGGGGGGGTTATATACTTACACATAGATACACTTGTTCGAATGCATGTGCAATCAATCGTGTGCACGTGCATGTACACACGCCCCCACACTGTAACCACACTACACACTACGCACACTACACACTGCACACACATCCATACACACATATGCACATAAACACATGTACACATATGCACATGAATACATGGACACACTACACACACATACACACGCCTCCACCACCACCACCACCAACACAACAACAACAACATCAACAACAACAGCAACAACAACAACATTAACTACTACTACTACTACTACTACTACTACTACTACTACTACTACTACTACTACTACTACTACTACTACTATGTGGTCGGCGGGGCTATAAGCAACATCATTGGATTGGACGACTACTACTACCACCACCACCACCACCACCACCACCACCACTAGTACTACAAGAACTAACAACAATACCAAACTAAAAGACAGTCTAATGCTCTTGCCTTATGGTAACTTCATTATCGGTTCCACATACAATTTTTTGTGTTATGTGGGGAGTGGGCATTGAAACATTAGGGATCAGAGGTTCATGAGAGAATGGCGTTGAGCGGATGTTGCAATCATCCTCCGAAGTGTGTCCCTGACCCAATCTAGCTCTGCAACTAAGTTATTACGGTCGTCTCTTTGAAGGGTTTGTTGTCGATATTTCGAGGATATTACCTCAGAATAGGCATATCACTCAATACCTAGCTTTATGATCAGAACATTGCGCTCGCAATTTGACGACCCGGTTTCGAGTCCCGTTCGAGGGGATTTTTAGGCAGCAAAAATCGATAGGTTTGTTTCTTTGTTTTGTTTTGTTTGTTTGTTTTTTTCTGTTTTTTTTCTATGTGGGTTTTATTTTAGAGAGGGAGACAGACATACAGACAGACAGAAACAGAGATACATAGATACAGAGACACAGAAAGAGGCAGACAGACAGACAGACAGACAGAGACAGAGAGAGGGGGAGGGAGAAAGAAAGGAGAGAGAGAAAGAGAGACAGAGACAGACAGACAGACAGACAGACAGACAGACAGACAGACAGACAGACAGACAGACAGAGACAGACAGACAGACAGACAGAGACAGACAGACAGACAGAGACAAACATACAGACAGAGATACAGAGGCAGGCAGGCAGAATAGAAATGTCTCACCGCAGGCCACTTCATGTAGAAGCCCGCATCGTTCAGCTTGTTCCGTTCCAGGTACTCCGCTCCGTGGAAGAAGGCAATGGCCGCTGCCTGACTGAAGGCTGTAACGAAAGGAAATGGTACCTTAAAAAACAATAAAGTAACGATGTCCCCATAACCTATGCGGTCGTTGGGCAGCGAGATGTTATAGACCTCAGCTTCTACAGGGGCCAGCATGATGAGGGCGGCGCTCAACTCTTCTCCCTCACCTCCCTAACCCTACAGAGGGCTGGTGCTTATTTACGGCAAGGTAACCTGGGGGACTGCACTAAAGCCAAGGTGCACAAATGGTCACCCAACCAAGAGGTAACAACGCTCAACGCTGCGTAGCCTTAGCTTGGGAAAAACGAGGACCCTGACCACCGAGCTATCCAATCCGGAATGGTACATTACAAGGCAACACAAGATGTGGACGCTCAACATGGCAGAATGGACAGGAAAATCTTGTGTGAGTATTTTTCTTTTTGGCGCACAGCAGCAACAAGACAACAGTGTACAGCAGCAACAAGACAACAACAGTCGATCATCGTTGTTCGTCGTTGATCTTTGCGCCTGGTGGCAGCATGATCTGTGGCTCTGTAGGTCAAATGCAAGCGCTTTGATTTGTTTTTACAAGAGATAGCGCTATACAAATTCCATGTATTATTATTATTATTATTATTATTTTATTATTATTATTATTATTATTATTATATATTATTGTATTATTATTATTATTATTATATTTTATTATATTCTTCGTTGGTGTAATGTCCCATCGCGGCAAAACTGATTTTGGTAATAAGCTATACAAATCCAAAATGAATATAAAAAAATAGGACACATGTTGAATGGTGGGGAAAAGAGGAGTGAAATACGCCCAAAAGATAAATTTTATAGTAGCTCTCTTTCCACTTGCTAAAAGCATTATTCGCCAACTACCGTTCTTACAGCTTGATGGAACAATTCAGAGCACATTGTACATTGCCATATATCTCACTTACGTCTACTCCCTTTTCCATGGTAATGATAATGATAATGATGATGGTGATGGTGATGATGCTGATAGTGGTGACGATGATGATGATGATGATGATGATGATGATGATGATGATGATGATGATGATGATGATGATGATGACGACGACGACGACGACGACGACGAGACGATGACGATGACGATGATGATGATGATGATGATGATATTCTGCTGCTGATAATGGTGAAAATGAAGCTGTACGAAGACGAACTACTACTACTACTACTACTACTACTACTACTACTACTACTACTACTACTACTACTACTACACTACTACTACTATTTACTATCTACTTCTACTTCTACTGTTACAACTGCTTTCACCACCACTGACCATCCCCATTTCAACAACAATAACAGACTGCCTACGACAAAAAAAAAACATTATGACATACTGACCAGCAATATAAGCCAGGAGGCCGGCCACATAGCCCCAACGCGAAGTACGCCAGCAACACAGCACCAAACCGAAGACGAAAGCAGCGACGTAGAAGACAATAGCGATGATGAAGAAAGCCAGGAACAGACGCAGCAGATCTGGCAATCATATAAAAAAAAATTTGAAGAGAAAAAACAGGAGGTGAGGTAATCAAAGATATGTGTAGTTGTGAGGACGTCTGTAAAGATCATGTCCATCTATGTTAAGCTTACATTTTATCGTGTTTGAATGGTTTATGTGTTAAGATCTTTCTTGAGAATAATTTGCTCTTGTCATTGAAAATTGATCTCGGGTTTAAATCTTTTTTGAAGTCCAAATTGTTCTTGGGTTTAAGTCTTCTTTTAAAGTTGAAAATGTTCTTGAATTTAAATCATTAGTAGTAATACGTTGCCTGGGTTAGACACTGTTCGGTGTGTGTGTGTGTGTGTGTGTGTGTGTGTGTGTGTGTGTGTGTGTGTGTGTGTGTGTGTGTGTGTGTGTGTGTGTGTGTGTGTGTGTGTCTGTGTGTGTGTCTGTGTGTGTGTCTGTGTGTCTGTGTGTCTGTGTCTGTCTGTGTGTCTGTGTGTCTGTGTGTGTGTGTGCGTATGTGTGTGTGTCTCTCTCTGTCTGTCTGTCTGTCTATCTGTCTCAATCCGTGTTTGTCTATCTGCTTTTGTATTTCTATGCCTCTTTGTCTCTTTCTCTGTCTGTCTGTCTATATCTCTGTTCGCCAGTTTGTCCGTCGGTCCGTGTGTAAGTCCGTTTGACCCCCCCCCTCCTCCTCTCTCTCTCTCTCTCTCTCTCTCTCTCTCTCTCTCTCTCTCCTCTCTCTCTTCTCCTCTCTCTCTCTCTCCTCTCTCTCTCTCTTAATTGTGTGTTTATACACAAACATTCCTGCCTTCCAAGCCCTGTTGATATTATCTTTCAAAACACACGCACGCGTTCTTTGCCCTTACGCTTGTAATCCTTTTGCTCCCACTCCCACTGACGTGCGTGTACGCGCGCGCGGGCACACACACACACACACACACACAACACACACACACACACACACACACCACACACCACACACACACGCGCGCGCGCGCGCGTGCGCGCGCGCAGAAAGACAAAGAGAGAGAGAGAGAAAGAGATAGAGACAGACAGACAGACAGGCAAACAGAGACAGAGACACAGAGAGAGAGAGGCAGAGAGAGACAGAGACAGAGAGGGGGCAATTCTTTTTTTTTTGTTTCCGAGGATAATGAATAAGCATTTGTGTGCATTTTTACACCCAGTCCCCGTCCTATTTAGTGATTACGTCAATTTAAGAAACACCTCTAACAACAATAATAATAAGACAGACAGACAGACAGACAGACACACCGATACAGACACAGACACGGACACAGGCAGACAGACAGACAAAAACTTTAGGTGACAGAGATCGAGACAAACACAGAGAGGAAAAGCAAAATCACAAGGGGCAGCAACTATTCGTCATATCATAGTCCACCGTACTACAGTTCTTTCCCTTGGATAGATTTCAATTCGCCCTATCGACGAAAAAGGAGTTTAACTATGAGACATTTTTCTACACTTCATTTTATTCACTATTTCGTCAGAACAAAGTTATATAAGGGCATACAGACTATCATTATGCACTAATGTGAAGTACAGGTTCTTGTGTTTGATACATAATCATGTAATACAAAAATCTCATCGTTCTGGTAATATGTCTTCTATGGTATTCCTATTTGTTTGCTTAGTTTACATTTCCATGGTGATGAATATGACGGACGCCAGAGCCAAGTGGATAAAACCGTTTGGTTTCAATCCCATGAGTTTGTGAAGCCCTGGGTTTGAATCTCTTGGTGCCAGCATCTGGTGACTTTTACAATCTTCCATGTCGACTTCAAGCGTAGACCTGCCAGTGCCCTAATTCCGTTCACGTATGTACCATGCAGAAGGTCAAATATGCACGTTAAAGATCCCGTAATTCATATCGCCGTATCTGTGGATTGTAGATTCACAGAAATACCCAGCATGCAGCCTGTACAGAGAAAAATGAACTACTTTGAAATGTGTTGGCTGAGGCTAGAAGGCAGACCTGCAAAATCTCAAACACCAAAGAAATTGTAGTACATGCCCCGCCCAGTAAGGAAACAGAGAGAGAGAGGGGGGGGGAGAGAGAGAGAGAGAGAGAGAGAGAGAGAGAGGAGGGGAGAGAGAGAGAGAGGGGGGGGGGAGAGAGAGAGAGAGAGAGAGGCAGGCAGAAGACAGACAGACAGACAGACAGACAGGGATCTTTGCCTATGCTTCATTCTTTCTCTTGCTTTTAGTCCATAATCACAGCTAGACTATTATCTGTGCACAAATATAATTGTCAAATCAGGTCAGGTCGAGTCAAAAACAATTATTTTAATCATCCCTGTAAAGTAATTATAATACTAACAGGCATATTGATAAGAATCGTACTTGTAGAGAATTCGTCTGTCAAACACTCACGTATTCTGACGAAATATTGATCACTCTTGTCGGAAGTTTTGTCCGGCATCTCGTATTTGAACGGCACGCAGAAGTCATCCAACACTTCTTTCTGGTTGTCCAAGACTGCAACATAGACACATCAGTATTATGCTCATTACAAACAATTTTATGCAATCTCTCTAAAACCGGAATGCAGCTACCTTCATGATGGGCAAAAAACGGTCGCATACGCACAAATTTCACCATTGTGTCTACATCGAAGCTCGAGTCCAGGAATGAAAAAAACAAGTATTTATTGAAAACAAAAACATAAAATAATACATTCATATAACCTGTGTGGTGTTTGGGGAGCGAGACGAGATGTCAGATATCACAGCTTCTCTAGGGTCCAGCACTTTTTCTTCGCGCTGAAACGCGAAGATAGCAACTGTGGTTGTCTGTGACATGAGCAAGCATGCGTTGCGCTACCGTTAAGCGCCTGACAAGTCAGGCCCTGCACATCCGACTTTGGTGTGGGAGAGAATTGATGGGGGGGGGGGAGGCAAGAGATTGGAGCAAGAAGACAGACGATAGAGAAAAATGAGATGACAGGGTAAAAAAACAGAAACAAAAAGAGAGATAGAAATGGAGGAGTTTCTAGCACCGAATTTCCAGAGGATGGTGATACTGTTTATACTGGTAGACCTTCGGTATCCCCACCGAGGAAGCACATTTATTTGTAATGAAAACAAAGAGGTAAGGTGTTCTCATAACCTGTGTGCACAGTAAATGGGGAGCAAGGTGTCAGTGACCAAACTTCTCCAGGAGGTCAGTAAATATGAGGAGGGTGCCCATCTCTTCTCCGTCGCTGCTTTACCTTCCCTGACCCTACAGAGGGCAGGTATCTATTTACAGCTGGGTGAACGGGGCGACTGTACTGAAGCCAAGGTCCACGAATGGTCACCCACCCAATAGATAACCACGCACGCACGCAAACACACGCATAGAAAGTCACATTAAACAATCACAAACACACGTATACACAAACATTACACACATACACACACACACATTACACACACACGCATACACACACATCACGCACGCACGCACACACACACACACACACACACACACACACACACACAATCATTCGTCTAATATCAGTTATAGTGTAAAGACTTATATTGGATCACACGCGCGCGCACACACACACACACACATAAACGCATACACGCACGCACGCACGCACGCGCGCACACACACACACACACACACACACACACACACACACACATTGGGGGGAAGGGGGAGGCAGCAAACCAACTAACGACAGAAAGACAGAGATGTATAGAGACTCCTACTCATCTCCATCCCTCTATTCATTATAATTACACCAAATCAATCTACCTTGTCACAAGTTGTCCAGCCCGGAGAAGTTGAAATACCAGTTTTTCCAGAGAGAACGCCCAAAGAGGCTTCCCTTAGTAAAAACAAAATCTATGTTCAGTCATGAACAGGGGGGAGAAGAGGGGGTAGGAGGGCAGGATAGTCTAGTGGTTAGAGCATAGCGCTAGCCATCATTTTTCATGACAGCCGAGGATCGAGCCAGTGTTCGAACCACTACTAAAATGCCCTTTCAAAGGTATTTTTCCCCAGAAGTAAACATCAGTACTTTTTCCACTCACTCGAAAGTCGTTTGGATGGGTTTGTAAACAGATTCCCTTTATGCGAACACTCGGCAGAGCATACTGTTCGTGTGTGTGTGTGTGTGTGTGTGTGTGTGTGTGTGTGTGTGTGTGTGTGTGTGTGTGTGTGTGTGTGTGTCTGTGTCTGTGTCTGTGTGTCTGTGTCTGTGTCTGTGTGTGTATGTGCGTGCATGCGTGCGTGTGTGCGTAGGTGCATGCGTGCGCCTTTTTATAATCATCATACTATTAAAACTTCAGAACTCGCAACTACCTCACATACACCTTTGAAAGGTTTCGTGTAAGGTTCTATTTCACACTGACACAAGTCTAAGTGAACAGGTTTTGAACGATCCTTCCGAGTCCTAGGACCGAAAAGGGCCGTCTGTCGGCACCTTATGTCATAGGTGACATGAAGAAAGAAGGAGAATCATCCTTGACTCAACTGGTCTAACTTGAATGCGTGCAGTGGGTTACCTTGTATGTGCCTTGATGTTACCACACTTTTGCCTGGCTGCTCTTGTGTTTGTTGCTGGTTTTAGTTTTCACTTTTCGCATAGATTTTTTTGCAACTTTGTCGTGTATTTTGCCTCTTATGTTTGTAGCACTGTTGGGGATTTGTCCCTTTTATTTTGCAACGCTGCTGTGTATTTGTCTCTGATGTTTGTAACTTTGGTTTGCGTTTGTCTCTGATGTTCATAACTTTGGTTTGCATTTGTGCTTGATGTTTTTCACTTTGGTTTGCATTTGTCTCTGATGTTCATAACTTTGGTTTGCATTTGTGCTTGATGTTTTTCACTTTGGTTTGCGTTTGTCTCTGATGTTCATAACTTTGGTTTGCATTTGTGCTTGATGTTTTTCACTTTGGTTTGCATTTGTCTCTGATGTTCATAACTTTGGTTTGCATTTGTGCTTGATGTTTTTCACTTTGGTTTGCATTTGTCCTTGATGTTTTTCACTTTGGTTTGCATTTGTCCTTGATGTTTTTCACTTTGGTTTGCGTTTGTCTCTGATGTTCATAACTTTGGTTTGCATTTGTGCTTGATGTTTTTCACTTTGGTTTGCATTTGTCCTTGATGTTTTTCACTTTGGTTTGCATTTGTCCTTGATGTTTTTTCACTTTGGTTTGCATTTGTCCTTGATGTTTTTCACTTTGGTTTGCATTTGTCCTTGATGTTTTTCACTTTGGTTTGCATTTGTCCTTGATGTTTTTCACTTTGGTTTGCATTTGTCCTTGATGTTTTTCACTTTGGTTTGCATTTGTGCTTGATGTTTTTCACTTTGGTTTGCATTTGTCCTTGATGTTTTTCACTTTGGTTTGCATTTGTCCTTGATGTTTTTCACTTTGGTTTGCATTTGTCCTTGATGTTTTTCACTTTGGTTTGCATTTGTCCTTGATGTTTTTCACTTTGGTTTGCATTTGTCCTTGATGTTTTTCACTTTGGTTTGCATTTGTCCTTGATGTTTTTCACTTTGGTTTGCATTTGTCCTTGATGTTTTTCACTTTGGTTTGCATTTGTGCTTGATGTTTTTCACTTTGGTTTGCATTTGTCCTTGATGTTTTTCACTTTGGTTTGCATTTGTGCATTAAGTTTGAAGCTCTGTTATTGTTGTTGTTGTTGTTTTGCCCCGTACGTTTGTACCTTTGATCTTAGTGTTGTTAACTTTTTTTTATTTTATCAGTGTTCATTGTTTGTTCCTCGGCTTCAACTCCGAGGTGCACTTATTGTAAGATTTCACATACGTGACCTTTTTTATTGCCCACAAGGAACGTAACAACATTCTGACTGCGAAAACAGTTGTTATAAGTTATGTATACTATATATCGGATGAGACTATAAACTGAGGCCCCGTGTGCGAACACACGCAGAACATCTTGCACACACGTTAAAATCCCGTTCCGCCTTTCGAAAGAGCAGGCCATCGTGTGCCGGTAGGAGCGGATGACAAAATTATTTTAAACACAAAAAAACAGCATGCACACAGGTGTCGTGTTTAGACACCATCCCTGAGAGGGGAAAAATAATAATGGGTAGGCGCTGCACTTGAGGCGACGCGCTCTCCCCGGGGAGAGAGCAGCCTAATTTCACGCAGAGAAATATGCTGTGACATAAAGTGGTATAACATAAATAGATAAAATAAAATAAATATTGGTTACGTGGTTATCTATTTGCTCTATCTTTTTTTGACCGTTAATTGTTCTCTGTATAATATTGCACAGCACAATACAATAAATACAATCGATACAATGCAGTATAGAACAATAAGATACAACACAATGCAATACAATACGATACATTACGACACAATACCACACAATACAATACAATACAATACAACACAACACAAAGCAACGCAACAGAATACAGCACAACATCATACAGCAACAGAATACAGCACAACACAACGCAATACAACACAATAAATACAACTGAACACAACACAAATTCAATAAAATACAACACAATACAATCCAACACAAAGCAATACATTCCAACACAATACAACACAATACATTACAATACGATACAGTGCAATACAACACAACACATCCTAATATCACCCTAGGGCCAGGGCAAAGAAGATGGCGGTGAAGTACACAGCTAAGGGAGATAGTTATAATCTATTACATGACAATGGAATAATAGCAACTCATGCGTGACGTGACGTGACGTCACTTTATCAGAGATGGTTATCTCACGCATAGAGACTGACTGACTGCCAATCGCCAAGGATCTCATGTCGTTAGAATTATCACCCCACTGAGGGGAATGTTTTCGCCTTGGCTACAGTGTTTTACACATGGTTCTTCCATTAACTCAGTGTATAGACAGGGTTTTATAATTATCAGCGTTATGCAGTCTGTCGTGTCTCTGGGATGCTGTGTTGTAAATTTATTATAATGGAGTGATGACTTCAGCTTGAATGTGTTGGAGAAGTGTTTTGGAGAGTTTGGGGAAATGTAGAGCTCTTTGGGATGATACGTTGTTGCAGTAGTAGCAGCAGCAGCAACAGCAACAGCAGCAGCAGTAGTAGTAGTAGTAGTAGTAGTAGTAGTAGTAGTAGTAGTAGTAGTAGTAGTATAGTAGTAGTAGTAATTAATTAATTAATTAATTAATTAATTAATTAATTAATTAATATAGTAGTAGTAGTCGTGGGAGTCGAAGGAGTCGTAGTAGAAGTAGTCGTAGTAGTCATAGTAGTAGTAGTAGTAGTAGTAAGCAGTAGTAGTAGTAGTAGTAGTAGTAGTAGTAGTAGTAGTAGTAGTAGTAGTAGTAGTAGTAGTAGTAGTAGTAGCACCAGCACCAGCACCAGCACCAGCATTATCAACTTCATTTGTATTTGACGCAGGCACAGCAAATAATCAATAAAATTAATTCCTCCTTACTAGCCTTGGCTAATAGCTTCGTCAATTTTTGATGTAAGCCAAAGTACGATGGTCTGTTTTAAAAAATGATAATAAATAATGTAATGCTATTCGTTGAAAATTAATTCTAAGATTGTAGTCCTCCTATCTTAACAACCTACATTCTCAAAGTACGATGGTCTGTAAAAAAATAAATAAAAAATAAATAATGTATTGCTATACGCTGAAATTTATTTTGAGATTGTCGTCCTCCTAGTTTGACAACCTTTTTTCACCAGTAAGGAAGAAACAAAATCTTCTGAAGTTGGACTATGGCTGCCTGCAATGCGAGGTGTTGGAATATACACACCAGACTTCTCATCAGGCGCGCATTCATATGGCCTGACAGTGGATTTCTTGGTAGAGGGCAAACTTACTGTGATCCGTAGAGAGTGCTTAAAGCTGCGGAACGCCCAACACCAATTGTACTTCCTTTATAAAAATTCTGCAGTTAACCTGGCTGTATAAATCCTATAAGAAGAAAAGTGTATGCCGGAGTCGGATGCACTCGACATGACTTGTAAGCGCTCAACGGCAGAATGACGTATTTTCGCTCATGTAACAGACAGCAATATTTTGCTGTCTGAACATTCGACGAAGAAGAAAAGGATGAGCAAAATTAAGATAACATGATTCGTAAATTTTATAATGCGCTGATTTAGGCAGGTAGAGCTAGAGAGACATGCAAGAGACGACAAAATTTCTTCTTTACTTTTTAGTACAACGTGTGTTTGGACATACAGGTATCAGCCTTTTGGGGGCTTCACACACACACACACACACCACACACACACACACACACACACACACACACACACACACACACACACACACACACACACACAAGGGTGTAGTTGCTTTTTTTAAGAGAAAGAATAAAATTTTGAAATAAAAAAGCTATCTTCACACGTGGCCTCCATTTAAAAACGCTTTTACAGCACCACATGTGAGAAGCCATCTGAATAATTTGCAGCGGTGTTTGCTCTGTGTTTGTGTGTGTGTGTGTGTGTGTGTGTGTGTGTGTGTGTGTGTGTGTGTGTGTGTGTGTGTGTGTGTGTGTGTGTGTGAGTGAGTGAGTGTATGTGATATATTTGTGTATGCGCATGCGTGCGTGCGTGCGTGTGTGTGTGTGTGTGTGTGTGTGTGGGTGTGTGTGTGTGTATGTGTGTCTGTGTGCGTGCGTGTATGTGTGATGCATGGGGGGGGGGGTGTAAGCAATGCATACAGTAACTTTTTCTTGTTATTTTTTTCACTTTTTATTCAAAAGAAACTGAATGCCTTATAGATTGTGAAAGTTGCTGTGCATGTTTTTTTTTTTTTTAATTTAGGATGTTTATATATCAAACATTCTAATATATCCTTTTGTATACTTGCTATCCCCTTTTCCATTTTACGTAATATGAGTGATTTGTTTGAGCATATACATGAGGTGCGTGTCGCTCTGTTTGAGATCCCTTACAACTCTCCTTATTTTGAAATCGTTGAAGAAAGAAAAAATATAATTATACTTGTGGGTTTGACTGAACGTGATGAGGAGGGACCAAGGAGAGAGATGTGGGGCTCCTTGATGCCGCTTTTGATGGGAAACAAAATAAATAATTGCGAAATTAATTATACATCATGATGATTACATTGCTTTCTTCTGTATATGTTGATAGTGCAGCAGATGTTGTTGTTTTTTATCACGTAATTCTTGGTGCGATAACTGTGTGGGAAAATGCAACCATTCCATCATAATGGGGTTTTAGCTCGTTTGTTTTCTCTTTTAAGTGCAGGGAGGGGGGTTGTTTCTTGGTGAGATCTCAAGGTTCGCGAATGGTGGGACTTTTGCATATACGACCGGTTTTGTTTTTTTTTTTGTTTTTTTTACCAATCATTAAGGAAGCTTCGTTACAACCTCTGGGGGTAATATCTTAACAGACATCAGTCAGGATGCCGGTTTTTTTCTTTATCTAATATAATTTCTTCCTACCGGCACACAAAGACCTACTCTTCAAAATGGTGGCACGGGTTTTAACGTATGCGCAAGACGTTCTGCGTTTGTTCCCACACGGGACCCTGGTCAAGATAGTCTCATTCGAAGGATTTTCCGAGGGAGTGGAGGCGGCACTGGTGTCAACTCCAAAAGAAAAAGACTTAATCCTCTTGAACGGGTACCTTCGTGGTGACTCAGACCTGGGCTGTCAGACCACTTGCACAATGCTGTGACCATTAGACTATTTCTCCCTCTCCCTCATAATGGTTTAAAAGGAGTGAATCGCAGGGTCAAATATCCATAGGACCCGATGGATTAAAAGTAAAAATGTCTTTACTATCAACAAGATCGACTTATCTCCACATTTACCTATATTCCATAATAATTATATGTATAAGCATGGGCGGAGGGTTGCAGAAACGCAAAATACCCAGCATGGATCCAAGGCTACACCAGCTCAATGCTAATGGTATGTCGCTGTTCAGGCATCATCAACGTGGAATGAAGAATCTTTGCAGAGAATTACCATATAGTGAATGTGAAATGTTATGCACGCTGTGATGTGGTGGAACACTAGAGTGTTAGTGGCTATTTTATGCCATGGGTGTTTCAATTCTTTATTTGACTGCGGTTAATGTCACTGGACAGCTCAGTGGTCAGAGCACTCGCTTTCCCTAAGCTAAACTTAAATTAAGCAGCGTTGACTATGGTTACCATGTGGATGGGTGACCGTTTGCTCGCTCTCCTTGGCTTCTTCAGTACAGTCCATGGGCACCAGTTTACCCTGCTGCAAATAGGTACCTGCCCTCTTTAGGGTCAGGGAAGTTATATAAAGCAGTGATTGAGAGGAGATGGGTGCCACCCTCAATATTCTGGCCCCTTGAGAAACTGAGGTCTCTGACACCTCGCTCTCTAACGACCGTATAGGTTATGGGAACACCTTTACCCTTAATCTTACATGTCACGTCGGTCTCCTGTTCTAATCATAATTCGCTTATGATTATTTTGTTTGTGTGCCTACATGTCTGTCCGTCTGTCTGTCTGTCTGTGTCTGTCAGTGTGTCGGTTGGTCTGTTCGATGCCTATGTT
Organism: Stramonita haemastoma; assembly: GCA_030674155.1. Classification (NCBI taxonomy): domain Eukaryota; kingdom Metazoa; phylum Mollusca; class Gastropoda; order Neogastropoda; family Muricidae; genus Stramonita; species Stramonita haemastoma. Next base: position 62,760,956 of record CM060318.1, on the reverse strand, counting down.
ATGCTGTGGTGACACCCGTACCACCACCTTTTCAAACAGAAGGCAAGATCTTTATCTAAGCAGGATTTTGACCTGTAAGGATACAGGGTTCTTTTGTTAAGTAGCGACACAAAGAAATGTGTGCGCGATGCGGGGAGAAGAGAGAGACAAAGGTAGACAGAGACAGACAGTCGGACAGACAGAACAAACATACAGAATGACATACAGACGGGACAGTAAAACAGACAGAGAGGCAAGAGCAAAACTCCTAAATTAGAGGACATTACTATTACTGATTTTATCGTGATATCATTATTAAACATGATACATGAAATCCCACAAGATATAACTAAAATATGCGAAAAGGAACCCCTTTCAAAATTAGTCATAAAAAAGCAAAACCTCAAACAAATAAACAAACGAAATTCAAAATGTTCAACATAAAAGGAGAGGGAGATAAACAGAGACAGAGACAGACAGACAAGTAGGCAGGTACGCAGGCAGACCGACCGACCGACAGAGAGACAGACAGACAGATAGACAGATAGTCAGACACACTGAACAAAATTCTAAAGTATGTGACAGGAATTCGACATTCGATAGCGACTCAGCACTTGCTTTAAAAGCTGTTATTTCCCCCCATGTCAGTCCGTGACCCTGTTAACAGTGTAGGGAGAACAACACACACCACACACACACACACACACACACACACATACACACACACACACACACACCACACACACA
>CM060318.1:62750230-62755230 GCA_030674155.1 Stramonita haemastoma | reverse complement strand
TAGCCTACACTAGACGAAATAAACAGGGGTAGACTACCCCCATCCAGCTCAGAAATGTTTTTAGTTTGCCCACTTGAAATTAGGTTGATCTAATTAAGAAAACTAAAAGAGAGTGTATATTTTTTTAATCTTTGATCAACAACAAAAAACAACAACCACCCCATAAGTGAAAACGTGATTGTCTCTTTAAGGTTGGGATGGGGATAGGTAGGGACGGTGAATTTATTGGCAAGAGCACCAAATTTCTCCAGATATGAAAATTGTGAGTTATGTGACCGTTAAACCACCCTTAACTTAGCCGCATTCCGACTTCAGAGAGTTTGCAGTATAGAATGGGTCATAGGTTGACAGAATATGCTGATCACTGGTTAATATTACTTTAGGTCTATTTTAACAGTAGATACTCGTAAATTGTTAGAAATGAAACAGTCTGAGACAAAACTTTTTACGCCATGCCATTGGAGCAACTGAATAGGTTTTGAAAGAAATTTGCCTATTTTTCCTGGAGACGATATTATTTGCTTCAAAATTCTGTCGAAATGCTTTTTAATTCAAATAGATGCAGTCATGAAGCAGCCTTTATCATGTACACAGTTTGTATCCATGTAAAATAAGTAGACCATAAAAGCAAACATTGAAAGAAGGATACAGGCTATGGAGATGAATTGCTTTTACAAACTTCCTGATATCTCACACAGAGATCGGATAGCCAACAAGGAAGCGAAAACCAGAATTGAAAAGCCACAGGGCCACATGGAGAGCTCCTGACTTAAGTGAAAAGACGCAAGCTGGAGTGGTATGGGCACGTAACACGAATATCTGCACTGCCGAGACTGTCCTACAGGGAACAGTACTATTTTATTTATTTTTTATTTTATTCTTTATATCGAAGATAATGGAATAAGCACTCAAGTGCGTTTTTTTCATCCAGTCACTGTGTGTATGCAGTTTGTAAATCTTGTCATCTGTTCCCACCGGCACACAATGGCTAATACTACTAACTACAAAAGGAGGGAGACGAAGACTGAGGAGGTATACAGAGAAAACGATGGGAAGACAACATCAGAGTACTGAATCAGCCTTGAGTACAAAGACATAACTATGGAAAGTGAGGATTTTGAGGGTGGAGGAAGCTGGTGACAAAAACTTCAGTGGAACCCCAACGGTCAACCAGTCTACAAGTTTTGCGAAGATTGAAGTAGAACAAACATAAAATAGAAAGAACACAAAGCACTGAAAGCGTTTAACAAACATACAGGATGTACTGATCTTTTCTTCATGCAAATTTCAGTCAAACAAAAGTTTGTAGTAACAAAAAACACAGCAAACAAACAGACAGACAGGCACACACACATGTATATACATATAAGCCTACATTAAAATGTTGTTGTGTTGTAAAATGTGTTGAAATTGCCACTTCAAGCTCTTAACATAACAACCTGCTCTCTCTTCTAAAGGAGAAAAAAATCCTCTGAATCGAACAATGGCTGCCTATATAGCGAGGAACTTAAAACAGTCATACACGCAAACTTCTCAGTCAGTTTGCAGTTTCATTCTCACAGTGATTCCCAGGTGGGATGAGTGAGTGAGTCAGTGCACATCTGGGTGACCCCCAGAGTGTTTAGCTGGGGAGACACAAAAACAAAAACAACAACAACAACAACAACAACAACAACAAAACAACCAACAGCCATTCATTTACTCAGTGAAAGACTCACCGAAAACCAACTAAACAGAACAGAAAAACCATACGAAATCGAACACACAAAAAATCAACAAAAACTAAACTGAACAAGTCTAAAACAATCACCCACATCAAACTTAGGGGGAAGTAATCCATATCTATAAATTAAAAAAAAAACCGGAGCAGTTTTTAAACAATCACTCTCATAGACGTACCAAAACTTAGAAACAAACATCCACATTTATAAATCAAACAAACAAAAAAAGAAAACAGTTTTAAAAGAATCATCCCAACATAAAACAGTACCCAAAAAAGAGACACAGCATTCAACATTAAGCACACACAATGACTCCTGTGTTTCATGATCGCGTGTGACTGACAAGTTCCTAAGCTGTAAATGATAGATGACCAGATCTAAAGATAAGAAGTGGATGTTTACCCAAACCCTCAAAGCTTGAAAAAGAGGGACTGCGGGTGGTTGAGCTGATAAGGCAGGAAACTGCTTGGCAGTGTTTTGGCAGAGGACAAAATTGCTATTTGATCAAAGGATTTCTTTTCCTGTGGGAAAATGACTAGGTGTATAATTTATAGGGGACAAAAAATTGGCGAAGGTGGGGTGGGTGATTGTTTTGGGAGGGAGGTTTAGTGGTAGGATAGCACTATCTTTGGTTTGAATTGAAGTCGGAGCAGTTAACAGCCAAGCGTGCAATCACGCACACATTCACCAGGATACAGAGGCATACCCAGACATACCTGTACGTATACACGCATGCATACACACCTGCACATATGCATGCACGCGCCCACACACATACCACACATATATACAAACACTCACACACACATATGTACACAACTATACACACACATACACACACCATAACACACACCCATACACACACGTCACAAACTCTCTCTCATCCTTCCTCTCATCTCTCATCTTCTCTCTCTCTCATCTACTCTCATCTCTCACTCACCTCCTCCTTCACACACACACACACACACACACACACACACATTCTTGACAATGGTGTCATCTTGGTCAAAAGCCTAGCTCCTTCAAGACAACGTTTGAGAAACTTATAGTGTAACATTTGATAGAAAAATATTATCGAACGCTTTTCTTCCTGCTCGACATTATTTTTATAGCTGGTTTGCTTTAATTTTATTCTTTACTCTAGTTATCGTGTGTTCCCACACGCCACACCCATACTCACCAACACACACACGCGCGCACGCACACACATACGCACACACATACACGCACGTACGCACGAACACACGCACACACACATACACACACAAACACACACACTCATGGGTGACAAAATTTACAAGACCATATACACCAGAGGAGGACTGTATTAAAAGAGCACATGAGTGCTTATTCTATATCCTCAAAATAAAAACAAATAAATAACACATACACATCCATCATACACACACATACAAACGCACAACACATCACACACACATACACACGCACACGCACCCACACACGCATATTTTGCTTATGCATACAAGACGCATATTCAATGTACTATCTGGATTTTTTTTTTAATGACTTGACTTCACACACACGCACACACACACACACACGCACACACGCACACACACAAACACACACACACACACACACGCACACACACATACACACACCCATTCCTCTTCTTTGTCCAGAGTACTAAGATAAGCCACCCATATCAGTATTCCCCAGCTTGCCTGCCTGCCTGCCTGCCTGCCTTTCAGCCTGCCTACTCCGCCCCCTCAAAATCACACAACAGCAACTTCTCTCTCTCTCTCTCTCTCTCTCTCTCTCTCTCTCTCCTCTCTCTCTCTCTCTCTCTCTCCTCTCTCTCTCTCTCTCTCTGTGGTGTGTTCACGCTGTAAACGGACACCCCTATAGCAAGCCACCTCACCCGGCTCCAACCCCACCCCACCCTAGGGTAGCCTAAGTAAGCCACCCTGGGTAGGCTGTCTCTCTTGATAGTCTATAGTATGCGTTGACAATATACCACCACAACTTACATAGCTATGTACTATATATACATAGGGACAGGGCCACATCACGCAAGCCATTATTAGTAGGAAAGCTAAGCTTGACTGAAGGAAATGAATCCACTCTAACCGAATATTTGTAATGATAGGTCTTGGTCCCTTCTGTCTGTTACTGTTTCTTCTTTGTCTTCTTCTTTGTCTTTTTCTTCTTCTGTCGTCTGCTGTGTGTGTAGGTCTATCACTTGGTTGGTAGGTGGAGAGGAAAGGGGAGAGAAGAATTGAAGAGTTAAGAGAGAGAGAGAGAGAGAGAGAGAGAGAGAGAGAGAGAGAGAGAGAGAGAGAGAGAGAGAGAGAGAGAGAGAGAGAGAGAGAGAGAGAGACAGACAGACAGACAGACAGACAGACAGGCTGACAGACAAAAAGACAGACAGATGGTGGGAAGGGACAGATCGACAGACAGACAGACAGAAAATACACACACATACACGCACACATTATTCTCGATATAAAAGATTAAATAAATAAATAAATACATAAATACATAAATAAATAAACAAATAAATAAATAAATAAATAAATAAATAAATGAATAAGCGTGTTGCTTATGCATTCATGATGCTTATTCAATGTATCATCTGAAATTAAAATTTGACTTGATGTATGTACCATACTTGATGTATGTGACTTGATGTGTGCGTGTGTCTGTCTATTTATTTGTGTGTGTGTGTGTGTGTGTGTGTGTGTGTGTGTGTGTGTGTGTGGTGTGTGTGTTGTGTGTGTTTGTAGTGTGTGTGTGTATGTGTGTGTGTAGTGTAGTGTAGTGTAGTGTAGTGTAGTGTAGTGTAGTGTAGTGTAGTGTAGTGTGTAGCAAGAGTGTGTATGTGTGTATGGGTATGTGTGTGTGTGGATGTGTGTGTGTAGCCTGTGCGTTACTGGGGAACTGTATGATGAACTGATATAGGCCACACAATGACATTTTTTGGTACGCCAGTGTATAGGTGGGTGTGTCTACGTGACTGCGTGATTGTTGAGGGTAGCAGGGAGGGTTAAGGGAGGAGGGCGGGAGGGAGATAGATAACGCGTAAGGAGAAGGAAGAGGGTGGAGGGGAGAAAAGAGGGTGGATAGGGAAGGGGCGGGGGTTGTTATCCCTTTCATCCCCACCCCCCTATGCTACCTTCCTTTTACTGATAGCCTATAGGCCTAGTCTTGTCTAAAATTTTTGTTCAGTTGAACTCAGCCTGTGAGGCTGATGTTGAGTTTGTGTGTGTGTGTGTGTGTGTGTGTGTGTGTGTGTGTAGTGTGTGTGTGTGTGTGTAT
>CM060318.1:62725230-62740230 GCA_030674155.1 Stramonita haemastoma | reverse complement strand
TGTGTATGTGTGTGTGTGCGTGTGTGTGTCTGTGTGTGTGTGTCTGTGTCTGTGTCTGTCTGTGTAATCAGATCTACGCCAACACAAAGGCATGCATGTATAACAGAACTGGATTGGGTAAGTCTTTCTTTTTGTTTGTTTGTGTGTTTTTCTTTTCACAAACAACGGTACTTCAAGTAAAACTTACAAACGTATAAACATACATGCATAGCTTGTATTTCTCTGTGCCCTTACCGTACTTTTCGCTAACAGAAGTTTGAAGACTGTGCCATCGTATTGTGAAAGAGCGTATCCTGTTCGTTTGAATCTAGATAAACATATAACATTACCTTCTTCCTTAATTGTGTGTACACGGTGTTCTGTGAGTGAGCTGAATAACTAGATAAATGGGCAGGCAAAGAGATAACGACTACGAATAGAAATATTAAGCATAAAGTTTGCGCGTTGGTTTCAGTACAGTCCCCCAGTTCACCGAGCTGTAAATGGGTACCTGCCCTCTTTAGGGTCAGGGAAGGTAAAGCAGCGAGGGAGAGGAGATGGGCGCTGCTTTCAATATGCTGGCCCCTAGAGAAGCTGAGGTCTCTGACGCCTTGCTCCCCTACGACCGCCTAGGTTATGGGACACTTTTACCATTTTTATATATTATAAGCTCAAAGTCCTCCTCCTCTTGATTGCCAATTCGAAAGTGTTATAACGCACGCAACAACAACAACACCAAATCCAAATACACAAAAAATACTAGAACAATAATTCAATATTATATAACAGGAGCAGCTAAAAGACAGGAGAAAAAAGAAAGCAAGCACCCACACTCTTTGTTTTTTTTATGTTTCCTTTCATCTTTCACTCAATCTTTGTCTTACCCACCCATTCAGCAGTCTCCATTATGATTATGGTTTTCTTTTAAGAAAATATTTCTGCACCAGAAAGAACAGTCTAAAAGAAAATATGAATCAGTGCACACACACAAAAGGCCAGATAAGCAATTCAGATATTAACTAACTGAGAGGCAGACAGACAGGTAGGTAGAGAGGAAAGGTAGAAGTAAGTAGGTTGGTAGGTAGGTATAGGTATAGGAAGGTAGGCACGTAGGCAGTTAGCTAGGTAGGTATAGACAGAGAGAAAGGTAGATATAGACGGACAGAAAAACAGATCAATGCACAGGCAATAAAGTAGATAGATCGTTAGATAGATAATAGAAAGATGTGGACGTTTTATCTACATGTGTATGAATGCGTGCGCATGCGTGTTTACGTACGTACATGCGTGCGCGCCCGTGCACGTGTGTGTGTGTGTGTGTGTGTGTATGTGTGTGTGTATGTGTGTGTGTGTTTCTGTTTAGTTCAGTGCAACACACTGTAGCAGCACAACCACTTCGCCACAGGCCAGAAGCCTCATCAATTATTGACGTAATCAGAGTGTCGAAGCCTGCATTAAGAGGTTGCTTTAAAATGTTGTGGTGAGTTTGATTTCAGATAGAGCAACATTTTTCCCTTGAAGGACTAGTTTTGCCCCTTATGAGTATCGTGGCCTAGGGCCAACGCATATTAATAAACATTTGGATAGCTCAGCTCTCTCTCTCTCTCTCAGTGTTCAGTGTTTCTCTCTCTCTCTCTCTCTCTCTCTCTCTCTCTCTCTCTCTCTCTCTCTCTCTCTCTCTCTTGGCTACCAGCAAGACGTGGTTTGAAAAGTGAGTGGAGAAATTTTCTATTTTCTACTAGAAAGGCCTTCAGTATGCCCGTCACAGGACTACCTTCTTGTTTAGAAACAGTTCTGAACACATTTCTGCAAGAAATGGCCTTGACATCCTTCAAAATTGACGGCGGAGAACATCAGACTGTTATTGTGTTGCGCCTGTCACCAGCCCACCAGCATCAAGCAACACACAGCCACAGTGACAGTGTCGTGTACCGCAAGAAAGGAGCAGCGCAGATTGCCAGGGATAAATTGAGAGTGGTGACACATAAGGCCAGTTTGATGAAAAAGCAACACGAACATTCTGTCTCCCCTTCGGGTTTGTTTTTGCCGACACCTCCTAGCTTATTTTATAATGCGGAGAATAAAACTGCTATGAACACAGCCATAGATGACACGCCCTCTGGCACTTCTGGCTGTGCTGTTAAATTTCCACGTGCAACACGGCCAGCCAGCTCGTCTCCGTCAAGCTTGCCTGTTGTTGATCCTGTGTCAGTGACAGTGCAGCCGTGTGACTTGGCGCTAAGGGACTGGAGTGACGATTTTGACTCCGAGAAAGATAACGAAAATGAAGATGTCATGACAGTATGCAGCGACACTTCAGCAATGTCTCCTATGACACTGACGGAGCACGACTTTGCAGAAGATGAGATGGAGAACAGCAAGAAACCAGTCAGTACCGAAAGTGCCAATGCGATCGAGCAAGCACGAAACAGCGACACTGTGTCCGTCGAGGACTGCAGGAGGTTAATGGAACGTTTACAAAAATTTGAAAACACGATGGACAGGGGCTTCGAGTCAATTCTGAAAGCAGCTGAAGACGGAAAACTTCCGGACACGTCCAGTGACCAGCCAGCAGTAGAACCACACCGCTAATGCCGCTCTGTGACAGTTCCTCGGATCCTGCTTCGACATCCGTTATAACCAGTGACATTCACACACATGTGTAACCATGTATAAACAATACCGCGTTTCGGCTTCCAATCGCGAAGAATCGTTGATATTGTACAGTGTTCAAATTTGCTGATGTACTTTTCGATTTCGGTCCCTTTCCCCAACTACCCTTTTGTGAATGGGTTTAAAAACCTAATGCAATAAATTTTTGTCATTGTCATTGTCATTGTCATTGTCTCTCTCTCTCTTCTCTCTCTCTCTCTCTCTCTCTCTCTCTCTCTCTCTCTCTCTCTCTCTCTCTCTCTCTCTCCTCTTGTCCATGATATTTTTTGCTTGCTTTATTTGCATTCCCCCTTCTAAGGGGCTATAGCCTTTATAAATAAACGTTTCATTTCATTTCATTTCATTTCATATCTCTCTCTCTCTCTCTCTCTCTCTCTCTCTCTCTCTCTCTCTCTCTCTCTCTCTCTCTCTCTCTCTCTCTCTCTCTCTCTCTCTCCTGTACCAAAAGGCAGAAGAAGAAAACATAACTGCCATCATTTTGCTCCTGATAAAAAGGGGAAGTACAGCGGAAAATCCTGGATGAATGAAGTCAGTTTTGGAGGAGTATCGCCCCTTGCCAAAAAAGTCACTGAGGGACAACTTCCTCTTACATTCCGTGTGTCTAACTCATTCTTCCTCAAACCGAGTTGGATTTTGATGCCACTAATAATAGTCACTCTTTGTCAAAATCCATGCTAAAAGCTAATGTACAAATGTAAAGTTTATGCAGGTATGCTTTTTTCAGTAGACAGGTCCAAAATCATTTTGGAAGTTAAACCCATCAGCGGCTCAAAAGCAAAATGCTATGGATAATGTATCATGTTAATCGTTTAAAAAAAAAAAAAACTTTTAATAAAGAATTAAATTTTTGTTGAATCTTGTTCTGACGGTAAGTCTATGGTAGCAGAGCATTTAGCAAACTGCTTTTTTTAGTCATCCATTTCCAGTGAAGGAAATTTCATATGCTATCAAATTATTGAAAAACAGTAAGGCTTTGGGAATAGATGAGATTATCAAAGAATGTCTTCAGTCAGCCTCAGTTCAATCTAAAAATGTTTCATTTGTGTACAAAATTCTTCTATCTTTCAAATCAGGGAAAGTTTCAAACGGAAGAACAGTAGGTATTATGAAACCAGTGTATAAGAATGAGGGAAGCAATAATTATCCTCATAACTTACACATTAATTGCAGTGTTGTTTTGCTTTGGTAAGATGTTTACAAGCTTTGCATGACGACATAATTAATAGTATGTCATGAAAAAAAATAGAACTATGGGTCAAGAACAAGTAGGATTCATGGCAGGACTTTCAGTAGTTAACAATAATGTTATTTTTACTCTCTAAATGTTGATGGTTTCATTTCTGATGCAGAAGAAAAGGTTATATATATTGTGCTCTTGTTGGTTTTGAGAATGCCTCTGTTGACCATGCTGTGCACAATGCAAATATTGCGGGGAAATTGTTAAAAATTATCCTGGACATTCACAAAAAGGCAAAATCCTGTGTATTTTGACGCGGTGAAGAGTCTCATTTTCGTTGGGGTTTTTTTTCTATATGGGGTGGAGTGCGCCAAGGTGGAAACTTGTCGCCTCTACTATTTGTAGTGTATTTAAACAATATGAAAGACATTTTGTCACAAAGAATAAAATGGTCTGATCAGCGTAAAATAGGTACATGCTGATAATGCTGTTCTTGAAGGAAATGACTACGATATGCTTTATAAAATACTTTTCTGTTGTATGTAGATGATTCTGTTATATTGGCTGAATCCCCATTTGAGGTTACAGAGTACTATAGATAACCTGTCTGAATACTGTAATTTGATTATAGAGGCTAAGAGTAAAAACACCTAAAACAACAGTTGTATTTTCTAGAGGAAAATGGTCAAAATTTCCCAAACTTATAAATACAGTCAAAGTTTTCAAAATCATTTGTGTGTACATTTTTACACTCTTTCTATCTTCAGAATACTGAATAAGCACTGGTGTACTTTTTTTTCACATTCAGTCTCTTTGTGCCTGAAGTTTTGTAAATGTTGTCATCTGTTCCTGCCAGCACACAATGACCTCTTTCGAAAGACAGAGAAGGCTTGACTGCTTTTGCGCTCAAGATCTCGGTTTATAGTTTCAATGCATTACTTAGGGGGGAGGGGGGGGGGGGCGGAGTGGAGTCGGCATTGATGTCACTATTGAGGAAATGATCCCTGTAAACAGGCATCTCGGTGATAGCCAGAACCAGACCCTGGACAGTCAGATGGCGAGTGCAACGCTCCAGTTCCAGAACTAACATCCTGCGCACGCGCGCAGCCGTGTGTGTGTGTGTGTGTGTGTGTGTGTGTGTGTGTGTGTGTGTGTGTGTGTGTGTGTGTGTGTGTGTGTGCGTGCGTGCGTGCGTGTGTGTGTGTGTGTGTATGTGTGTGTGCTTGCGTGTGCGCACGTGAGCGTGTGTGTGTATGTGTGTCTGTGCGCTTGCACGTGCACGTGCACGCGTCTATGTGTATATGTGGGTAAGTTTGTGTGCTTGCGGCGTGTGTGTGTTTGTGTGTGCGTGCGCGCGCGTGTGTGCGTGCGCGCGCGCGCGCGTTGTGCGCGCGCGTGTGTGTGTGTGTGTGTGTGTGTATTGGTTGGGAAGAGAGACCTTGACCATAAAAATGTTCATGACTGACAAAAATGTAGGTGTTTTTTTGTCTTTAAGAATGAACAATAAATAATATGTTTTGGTGAGGTAGAATATCAAATTAGAAGAGTCGTGTTTGTCCCCTTTTTTTTCTTTAAAAATGTCAACATCTGTCAGTCTTTTAACGTCTGATATATCCTGCCACAACAACTATAAAACAAGCTGTTGATATTGATTTTGTCCTGTGTCATGAGACAACTTTACCATCCCACAAAACTGTTGTTTTGCCTGTATGCAACAATGCTGTAGGTGAGAAGAACGTGTGGAATGTTCCATGTACTTATCCATATCCACCCATCTTTGAAGATGTGTCATTAATACCATGAAACAAAGTGCAGGTGATAGCCTAGGATAATTTTATCTTGGGGCTTAACTAACTGCACAAAAAAATAACAGTTTATGAGCATATTCTTTATTTTTAAAAATGTGGCACGAGGCATATATCAAAGTTTATAAACAGACGTACATATGTTGATATCATTAGTTTTCAAAACACACCCCACACACACACACACACACACACACACACACACACACACACACACACACACACACACACACACACACAAAGAGAGAGAGAGAGAGGAGAGAGAGAGAGAGAGAGAGAGAGAGAGGAGAGAGAGAGAGAGAGAGGAGAGAGAGAGAGAGAGGAGAGAGAGAGAGAAGAGAGAGAGAGAGAGAGAGAGAGAGAGAGAGAGAGAGAGAGAGAGAGAGGAGAGGAGAGAGAGAGAGAGAGAGAGAGAGAGAGAGAGAGAGAGAGAGAGAGAGAGAGAGAGAGAGAGAATTGGGACATTTTATCGTTCCAGGGCCAGAGCTCTGAGGTTCACCAATGGTGAGATTTTGCATATGTGACCGTTTTCGATGCAAGTGATGAATCACGGATCCTTATTTAGTATGAGAATAAGACTGTAAAACAGGAAGTTTGCAGTAAGCCATACCTAAATTGCTGGTGATAATCAATTATAAACTTGGCCCAGGCCAAAAGCTTTGTCAGCTGATTATATCAGTACAGCCAAAGCCTACACAAAAATGTTGTTATGTTGTAAAATGTTGTGTTCAGATTGCCTTCAGCCACGACAAGCTCTTAACATAACAACCTGAACTCTCCTTGAAAGGAAAAAGTCCTCTGAAGTCGGAGTATAGATGCCTAAATGGCGAGGTCATCCACGCAAACTTCTCATTCAGTGTCCAGTTTCAATCTTGTGATTTTGTTTTATAAAAAGAGTGATGGCATTGATTTTTCATAACATATGAAAACTTTTGTCTCCATAACTGATTTTTTAAGCGGAGAAAACTTAATCATGTGTACAACCAGTCTTGTTCTATTTGTGGATTAGCTGTCATATACTTACACTTTGTCAGGGTAAGCCTTGAATGGGCCAGCACAGTTTGCTTTTTAATATTCATTGGCTTTTCTTCTAAAGAAAAAAACAAACCCAGATGTATACAACTTTGGAAAACAGTTCTTTGCATTTAACAAAAGGACAGGAGGTCTAAAGTCGGAACGTGGCTACCCAAATGTTGCGGAAACAATGGTCACATAATATGCAAAAAGGTCACCCCTGGTTCCCATTGGAGCTCTAGCCAAGGAACAACAAAAGAGAAAAGGACAGAAGATGAACATGTAGATCAAAATGTAGAGTAAGTTTGGCTTTGACAATCTTTTTTAGGTTTGTCGAATTATAAACAATGGCCGAGTTAGTGCATCACAGAACAGCTGTGCAGAAATCACTAGTTGTGAAGTCTGCTCCCTCTCAATCTTGACCATTGATTGCTTGATGCGTGCAGGTTCCTTTTTTCTTTTTTCTTTTATTTTGAAGATTATGGAATAAGCAATCAGCATCATTTGCTTGTTTACGTCCAGTCCCCGTGTGTTTCCAGTTTTGTTAAATTTGTCATCTGTTCCCTCCGGCACACAATGACTTGCTCTTCCTAAAAGTGGAACGGGTTTTTAACATGTGCGTAAGGTGTTCTGCATGTGTTTGCACACAGGACCTTCAGTTGATATACAAAGCAAGGTTGTTTAATGTATGCAGGTTGATATACTAAGCAGGATTGCCTAATTAATTCGTACAGGTTGATATAAAAAGTAATGTTGATTAATACTTGCGGGTTTATTCAAAAGCAAGGTTACTTATTGCTTGCAGATTGATGTACAAAGCAAGATTGCTTTATGTATGCAGGTTGATATTCGAAGCAAGATTTCCTACTTTGCACATTGATACACAAACAAAGCATGGTTGCTTAATGTTTGCAAACTGATATACAAAACAAGGGGTGTTAAGAGTGCAAAATATATTAATGTTAGTAACATGTTTGATTAGCCATTGATGACATTCAATGCCAACAGCAACTCCATAACAAAAACACTTGCCATATTGATAAACACATCAAACTAGCAGTATCAAAATAAGAAAGTCTAGCAATTTTTAAAACATGAATGTGGAGGTGTCCAAATAATGCAGTAAGTAAAAGGTAACCAGCTGGCGAAAAAAAGAAGAAGAAGGTGATTATCATATGTCGGCTCTCACACACGCACGCATGCATGGAAGCATACATACACGACACAAACTGAAAGAAAGTTTTGGATAATTCTAGATGCGCGTTTTACACACTTCGAATATTTGTAAGACTGTGATGGGGCAAAACGGAGATCTTTATGAAAACTAGAAGACTATTGATAGTGACATATCGTAAAATAAATATCTACGTACAATTTCGGCCTTTAAAGAATCAGTTACTTCTAAGCACATCAATGGATATGACACAAATTAATGAACCAACACACTACATACGATGACAGTACACCTATTTTGTTATCTCTCAAAAAGAACGCATTACAAAATGTTGAAACACATACACACTGGCGTAGCCACACTGAGAACTAAATGTTACAGAGCTTTCTTTTTTTCTGTTTTTCTGAATAGTTAGGAGTCCAGTGTTCATTCTATTCACAAGTTTATGCTGATGCCATATAAGAAAGAACTGGCTTCAGTGTTAAAAATGAACCGCTCAGGAGATGCACACCACAAAGCTAGCTACGTTCACCAGGTTATTTGCCAACCGTTTTATGACTGCACAAGCTTCTCCCACATCTGGGGCCCATTAGTAGGCTGTACGACCTGGAAGGTCTCCAGTCCTTCAGTCACCCCCTCCACCACGTCCTCAAGCAACTCGGGGGCATGGACATTGAAGATTGCTTTTCCTGTCAGATGGCGGCAGACATTTTGCAGACGTTGTAGGTGAGTCATCACGTGGTCTGTCACTGTTGCAATCCTTGCTGCTCCCATTTCCGTCTGTTTATCTTTTCCCGCCATTTCATAACCGAAAATGTCCACCATGTAACTGATACCAAGCTGACAGAAGTGGTAGCTTCCTGCAGATAGTAGAGTGTAGACTCCATCCTTGGACTTTGTTCCGTAGAACTGTGTGTTCCATCCTGAATCTTGAATGATTGGCAAGTTGTCAGCCATGACATCATATGGCCTCTTGCCAAGGATGAACTGTCTTTGTGGAAAGAGATGAATCCAGTATGAAGGATCTGACTGAAACAACTGAGCGACATCTTGGTGCCCCAGTAGAGAGACCTGCGTGTGTGGAGGTGTCAGGTTGGCTTTGGAGAGGGAGGTCGCTTCTATTGCTTGATAAGCATTGTACTGCAACAGATTGATGTGCTCATCAGTGGACATATTTATGTGAAATGAATTTATCCCAGAAACAGAAATTTCTGTTGATAAGGGTATTGATTTCAAAGAGGTAAACTAAATTTGAGTGACTCATTCTGAACTTAGAGAAAGGTGTTGTGGAAATACATGTCAATGACGTTGTTTTAAACACTAATCGAAAAATATCATTCCTAAGCTTAAGTTTATTTTTCTGGTTTGTATCATGTCAGTTTAGTTTGGCATGGTACATGCAGAGGTGATCCCAAAACAAACTTTTGGTGAGCAGACAGACCTACGTGATTATGTTGAATGTGAAGGACAGTGTCTGTAGTTTTTGTTCATGGCATATCAATCCTGATCCTGCTGTTCTCTATTATCACGTGTCAAAACATAATCCTAATAATTAACAAGAGTTAAAAAGGGTGAAAAACTGCCATACTCTGAATTTTTACTTTTATAGGTGATGTCAGAGATATCTCAAAAGTTTTGTATACCTGAAGGAGATCCCCAGCATCAAACAAAATGATTTAATCATGTTTGGAAAGATGATATTGGAAATGAAGCTATTTCTGTGTCAATACACACACGTCACACACACCACACACACACACCACACACACACACACACACACACACACACACACACACACACCACACACACACATATATAATTTTATATATATATATATATATATATATATATATATATATATATATAATATTACAAAGCAGTCTTATAGCTGTCTTTCCTAGTTCCCTGAACCATGTGTGGGCCTTCTGGCAGAAAGATTTATATCAGTGGTTTGCCAGTGCCTTCTGATGCCAGCCCTCTGTCTTACTGGGTTACCCATGTGGTCCTACGTAAAGGTTGGAATGGGACGCAAAGAGTCAACAATGGGAAAGCAGTGTGGCTGTTATTTACAATACATGCACATATGCATGTAAGCCCAAGGGGCGAGGGGGGAGAGGGGTCTCTGTGTGTCTGTGTGTGTTTGTGGTAGCCTAATGATCCATGCCAAAATGGCCACTACTGCTACAAAAACTCTGGTCTTCGTGACAGCAGTGCATAGAAAAGCAGAAGAAAATGAGCTGTTTCATCCTTTTGGGATTTACCCTTTTCATTGCTTTATGGAAGCCGACTTTACTTTTAGACGAACCACTGATGCACACTTGCCGCTTAAGTCGTGGATATAGCTGACGGTTGGAAAAATGTGTTTCTCTCGTGCCTCCCACATAGCTGTGTATAGTCCTTGACCCTGAAGCGTGTCCTTCACCCTACTGGAAAAGAACAGCACTGTCTGCCCTCCATCCAAGAGAAGTGAAC
Source organism: Stramonita haemastoma (assembly GCA_030674155.1). Classification (NCBI taxonomy): domain Eukaryota; kingdom Metazoa; phylum Mollusca; class Gastropoda; order Neogastropoda; family Muricidae; genus Stramonita; species Stramonita haemastoma. The sequence goes on along the minus strand of CM060318.1, from coordinate 62,729,935 downwards.
TGCAAAATCCAACCTGTGGCGGGAAAGGGGGATCAGAAAGTGTGCTGCGAACAGTGGATATGGACATATAAAATATTTTAAAACATGACGATTTCAACACACATTTAGGTTTTTTGGGGAAAAAATTAAAATAAACAAGACCAACCAAATTATTGATCAATTTTGCAAACATCAGGCAAGCAAACAAGAGATCAATCAGCCATCCTGCCAAATAAACAAGGAAACAAGCTACCAACTAACCAACCAACCAGTCAACAGAGCAAGTTGCTCCCTAACCTTTTTAAAACGCTTTTGTTAGGATTTTTTTGTGCATAGAGCAGAACAACTAACATATCCCAGTTTTCATGGTCTTTGTGTGCTTCAAACTTTGTGAATTTTGTTGCTCAGATTTTGGCTGAAACACCCATTGACTAATGTCGCAGGTCTGTGGGCACCGAGCACTTTGGTTTTGGACAAGTCCTGTTCGAATGTATTGAACAATTTCCCATTTTCTTTCTCACTAGGGGCCTTACAGGTAGAAGCCTCCCCTTCCATAAGAGCCATCTGAATTGCTGCAATCCCAAAGACCAAAACGTCATGACTGTCATAGGCCTGACGTTTTGTTTCACTCTGGGGTTCACTCCAGCTTCACTTTCTTTCTGTTTGAGCCAGGTTCTGAAAAGATGCTGTAAGTCCTCAAACCTCTTTCGCTGTTGTTGTTGGGGTTTTATTTTATCAACATCCTGCAATGTCCCAACTATCTTATCTTCTAGGTTAGGTTCTTGCTTCATAACACAAACAGTAGCGTCACCCTCCTGTGAACTCATGGTCTCAGACCTGGTTCTGGCACTGGGCTGAAAGCTAGTGTTTTATTGTTGTTGATCTGAAACGTCACACAGACCCTGGCTGAGGTAAAATCACTGATAGGATTCATCCTTGATATTTAAACCATGGAATAACAACCAAAAAAAAAAAAAAGAATATTATGGAATGAACTGGCATGACAAAAGGATGATTGTAGATGAGTGGCAAAAGCACGCATCCCTATTCTGGTATCATACAAACATCACTGGCTATATGAATTATATCCCACTATTGCATGACTTGGAAAGGCATAGTAATGATGTGCTCTGCATGTATAAGGCTTTGGACTGAGGTTAAAAAAGCCAAAAAAACAAAGTGTGTTATCATGTGCTGATAATTTATGTTTGCCATAACACAATTGACAGCTCGTGGGCTATTTTACAAAGTTGAAAGTAAAGATAGATTAACAAAAGATTTCAAGATTGCTTGCTTACTGGATTCATTGTTCCACACTTGAAGGAAGGAATACTCATCCCACCCCCTATATTGTTCAAAATAACAGCAAAAGATAAGTCAAAATAAATCAAGACTAACCGTTTCATTTTTGACTTTGTACACAAAACTTTGTGCACCTTTTCCATCAACAAGATGAGGGTAGGTGGAAGGGAGATAATCCAGGCCATAATAGATGTTAGGGTTTAGATCTTTCACTTGCTGATAGTCACCTCGTGTGGCTATCATCAGCTCTCCTCTCTCAGTTGCATATCTCAGCTTTTGGACTGCTGCACAAATCAAAGATGACATTAGCATCAGTCAACTTAGTGACATAGTTAACAAAAGCCATCTTCAGTCCCTATCGAATATTGAATTCACACACACAGAAATACTTACACACACACATACACACACACACACGCACGCACACACACACACACACACACACATATATATATATATATACACACACACACACATATATATATATATATATATATATATATATATATATATATATATATATATATATATATATGTGTGTGTGTGTGTGTGTGTGTGTGTGTGTGTTTATATTTTGTTCTACTGTTATGACCGAAATCAATATAATGTTGCATGTAGCATGTGTGCGTGAAGCGAGTAATTGATTGAGTCACTGATGTTATTAATATTATTATTAAATGTGGTAAGACCCAAGTTTATACAGTAATATATACATCTACTAATATTACTTTTTTTAGAAATGCTGATCCTCCTGATGAGTGGATAAGAAATTACACCCTGGTATGCTTGATTCGGTATGTGTGTGTGTGTGTTGTGTGTGTGTGTGTGTGTGTGTGTGTGTGTCTGTCTGTCTGTCTGTCTGTCTGTGTCTGCGTCTGTGTGTGTGTGTCTCTGTGTGTGTCTGTGTGTGTTATGTTGTTGTTGATTGTCTGGTTTGTTTTTTTGGTTTTTGCATTGTATTGTTCGAGTTTTCGTGGTTTTCGCACTCACGCACGCACGCACGCACGCACGCGCCCACACACACACACACACACACACACACACACACACATACACACAACACACACACACACACACACACACACACACACACACACACACACACACACACACACACACACACAGAAATCAAATCAAATCAAATCAAATCAAATTCCTTTATTTCGAGGTTAATTAATAAGCACTCATGTGCTTTTTTACATCTAGTCCCCGCCCTAATAAGTGATTATATCAATTTAAGAAGCACCTCCAACTAACAACAATAATAAACCAAACAACAAATCCAAAACAGTAAGACAGATATAAACAGAAGACAAGATGAAAGGACAGAAGATATAATAGAATAACAAAGGCACAATACAGTGAACTAAAATTAATAGTAAACCATGAAATGATCTTTACAATAGAAAACAAAAACAAAGTGAAAGCAGAAAATCGATAATAAGTAAGTAGTAATTAAAACAAAACAAACAAACTAAAGTAGTAAAAAAAACATAACAAGTTAGCAACTGGGTACATTATCCAACCATCATCTGTCAATAAAATTAATCTTAAGCCTAGATATCATAATATTTTGCTATTAGAGGGGGCAAAAAACAACAAACAAACAAAATAGAAAACCCCAGCTTAATCAAAGTATCTCCAGAAAGAGAGAGAGGAAGAGAGAGAGAGAGGAGAGAGAGAGAGAGAGAGAGAGAGAGAAGAGAGAGAGAGAGAGAGAGAGAGAGAGAGGAGAGAGAGAGAGAGAGAGAGAGAGAGAGAGAGAGAGAGAGAGATTTCATTTCATTTCATTTATTCTTTTATATCGAGGATAACAGAATAAGCAATCATGTGCTTTTTTTCGTCCGGTCCCCGTGTGTATGCAGTTTTGTAAATATTGTCATCTGTTCCCACCGGCACACGATGGTCTACTCTTACGAAAAGCGGAACAGGATTTAACGTGTGCGCAAGATGTTCTGCGTGCGTGTGTACACGGGGCCTCGGTTTAAAGTCTCATCCGAAGGATGAGAGAGAGAGAGAGAGAGAGAGAGAGAGAGAGAGAGAGAGAGAGAGAGAGAGAGAGAGAGAGAGAGAGAGAGAGAGAGAGAGAGAGAGAGAGACAGACAGACAGACAGACAGACAGACAGACAGACAGACAGACAGACAGACAGACAGACAGACAGACAGACAGAGACAGACAGAGAGAGACAGAGAGACACAGAGAGAGAGAGACAGAGACAGACAGACAGAGACAGACAGACAGAAAGCCGAAAAAAGTAGCTACTTACAGCTGGATGAATCGTGCTGCAATACACGTGGTGAACAGCGCACAGTGGATGGCAGCAGGAAACGCTTTGGGAACAAGGATGAGGTGGACGGGGCAGAAGCCAGCGAGAGGTATCTGCTGCCAGCAACCTTCATGGCCTTCAGGAGGGAGGGGGAGGCACAGCCAGCCATGGTCCTCTGTTGGTCTGTCGGGAGGCAGGGAGGGAGGGAGTGCTCTGGCCTTCCACAGACACAAGGACGTGTGTCATGACACAGAAAATATAGTTAAAATGATAATAAAACTGGTTTACAGAAGCAAGAAATTATTACATATTTAAAATTTATAATAACGATCAGTCATTTTTGTTATCCTAAAAAAAAGTTTTTGAATGGTTGAAACAAGAGTGTATGGGAGCGCGTTAGCCTAGCAATTTAAGCATCGACATCGTTATATGAGGGTCAGGGATCAAGCCATCATCGAGACACCCCGTTCACAAGGATTTTTGCCTTGGAGTTAACATCCAAACCAACTTCACTCCCTAAAAACCCTTTAGATAAAACTATAGACTGAGGGTCTGTGTGCAAATGCACGCAGAACATCTTGCCTACATACAACGAAATCTGTTCTACGTTTTGGAAGAACATGCTATTTGGTACGACTAGGAAGGGATGACCATTTAAAAAACAAAAACAAATAAGCATGCATACTGCTGCCGTATTTAAACATCATCTCCTATGTCACAATAGAGTTGCTTTATATGTAAGCAAAAATGGTCGTATGCCAAAAATCTTACGATTGATTAATTTTGGAGTTCTAGCTTAGGAACGACAAAATGCCTAAACTCAACCGCAAACAAACAAAAATTTAAGATAAAATAGAATAAAAACAATCACAAAAGCAGAAGCATCAGCATCCAAAGGGCATGTTTTGAAAGAAGAAGTATACCTCTTTGCATCTGTTAGTTTCTGTATCTTAAAAAAAGGTTGCTGAGCTGTACACTTCTATTTACCTTTGTGATAAAGAAGAATGCATAACATTTGGGGTCAGGCTGTAATCCTTATATAGTGCCAACAGGCGTCCTTAACATTGTGTTTTGGCCTTACCGTTAGAAATGGCTGAAAGCGGAAAAGCGTTTGATTACATTTTGTGTGTGTGTGTGTGTGTGTGTGTGTGTGTGTG
>CM060318.1:62702730-62720230 GCA_030674155.1 Stramonita haemastoma | reverse complement strand
CTATCTATCTATCAATCAATCTATCTGTCTATCTATCTATCTATCCCTATGTCTGGCGACCGTGGGGGCACCCCTGAAGACTTGACAACCAGTTCCCTCCATTCCTCTCTCTGTTCTGCCTTTCTCAGGTTTTGTTGAGTTCTAGGCCTGTCCATTCGCTGACGTTGTCCTCCATCTCTTCCTTGGTATGCCTCTTTTTCTTCTCCCTTGGACAGTGCCTTGCAGTATTATTTTTGCAAGTCCTCTTGATCTTGTGACATGCCCGTACCATTTAAGTTTACGCTTCTTTACGATTGATAGAGGATTTTCGTAGGGACCAATGGTTTGCTCGATTCTGTTATGCACGTCTTCATTGCTTATGTGGTCTCTGTGGAGATACCAAGGAGTCTCTGAAAGCATCTCATTTCTACCACCTGTACTGTTCTCTCCAAATCAGCAGTCAGGGTCCACGATTCACAGGCATACAGGAATATAGATATGAAAAGGGAGAGCATTAGTCTGATATTGGAGTTGAGTAAGATATTTTTATCTTTCCAGATGGTGTTCAGTTTTGACAGTGCTTTATTGTCTGTGCAATACTGCGAAATTACATCATGGTGAAGAGACGATTTAGGTCGAGTGATGTAGTGGCAAATGTTTTTATTCTTTCGTATGAGGTTCACCAATTTAGGGTATGCATGTGTTTTGACCGACCATTAGAATAGCTGCAATTTGACTTATAGGATAGTTTCAAATAAAATTCTACCTTGTTTTATTGACTTTCACTTGAATGAAGTAGCCATCCAAAGGTTACTGATATAAACAAAAAGTGCCATGGTTTGCATTAAAATGGTAGTATATGCGTTAAAATGTGATGTTCGGTTTGTTTTGTCTTTAGCTTTGAGAAGGTTTTAGCATAACAGCCTGCACTCTCCTGTTGCAGAATCCCTCTCCCTTTAAGGAGGAAACAAATCAGAATTCGAGGTATGGCTGCTTGCGTGCATGGCAAGTTACTTGAAAAGAGTCATACACACAGACTTCTCACCCAGTGTGTACTTACAGGCTTTCTATGATGACAACGTGTGTTGAGAGAGCCAGAGTGTATTTTGTGAGTGACCCCAGTGTTGAGCTAAGAAACACGCAGCAACAAAAACAACATTATTATATCAATACAAGTTACAAAACTTTAACACTCACTTGCAATCTTTTTATTTTTTAAAGTGTCTTAGTGATTGTTGATTTATAAGGCTTCCAAGCCTCGATGCGATCTGACTTTGATATGCATTTAAACTGATAGTAAACAACAACATTGTACTGAAATTATTTAGAAAAAAAACAAACATCAAAAACCATTTTCTTGAATCTACTCCTTTTCTGCAGTTTTTGTGTTTTCAAATTGGTTCGCTGATTGGTCTATGGGAACGTGCACATGTCTTTGGTTTCCTTCCATTTTTCTTGTTTTCTCAGTTCTCCCTTTCGCTGCAGGAAAGACGATCGGTAAGACTGTAGATATGGACAATGCTGCTTTTCATGTCTATGTCCTTAGTGTTAAAGGACCAAAGAAAATTAATCGATGCTGCAACCAAACAAACAGGAGATAATCTGTCTGTGACAAGTTTAAATATGATTGTTTTGTTATACATTTAAACAAGACAGTTTTAACTTCATAATACTTTGAACTTGTTTATTGGTATTGTAACATATCTCAGAACTTAAAACAAGACATTCCTCTGAAATGATAGATTTTCCCCTTTGAAAAATTACAGAAATGTACGGTCGAAAAGATTTTTTAAAATATTTTTCTTCTTAAAAACCATTATATCATGGCTAAAAAATGTTTTTAATTATTTCATTTCTCACATAGATATTCTGTTCCTTTTGAATTCAGGGAAATATTTTCAAGTAAAGTTTTTAAAAAATTGCCACTTTTACTTAATGTACTCAAGACTCATAGTCGCTTCATTATTGAAAAAAAGAATTCCTTCAGAGATACTAGTCTTGTCCAGAACTGCATTATAGCTGTCTTGGCTTTTTGCCTTTACCTTTAATACAATGTGACATAAAGTAAGAAACAGCTAAGGAAACAAAGTTGTATCAAACAGCAAAAGAATAGCTGTTTTCAGCTTTATGTTTACCGTTAGACTGATCTGGTATGTAGAAGTTTGCTTTATTTCCAGTTTCTAAACTGTGTGCTGATAAGCTAAAGCTTTCTCATTCCATCACAAAGTGACGTGCTGTAGGCTATACTTGGCTACAGAGAGTTTCATATCGAAAGAAAATGAAGCAAACTGTGTCCAATGAAAGGGAAACAACTCAAGCCATCAGACCAATCATTACAACGTTTTGTCTTAACAGTGTGTTATTTCTCTTATAACTGTTAAATAACTGGTAGTAGATCATGAACATGTAGATTTCTACTTCTGGACTACTTTTTTAAAAGGTGTCAGCACAAGAAAGTTCGCTGCTATTTCAGTAGATATGATAATGTTTGTCTTCTAAATTGATTCTTTTTACCAAGGAGAATCTGTCAAATCAACCCTATTTTTTGTAGATTAGCAGTAGCATACTTATCAAGGTAAGCATTAAATGTACCAGTACAGTTTGCTTTTTATCTAACATGGGCTTTGTTTAAAACAAAATACACAAAGATACATTATACACCCATAGAAAAACACTCTTTGCAAATATCAAAAGCCATGTCAAGTCAAAATGATTTTTAGTGAGGGTAGAAGATTATGGTAACGCAAGTCTCTCCATCCTTTCCTTAAGAGCATAACATGGATTCTTCAGTCATGATGGAATATGTTTGGTTTTCTCATTTTTATAGATAGCTCAATCTAGAAACAATGGCCAAAGATGGGCATCACAGAATAGCTGTGATGTACACTTGAGTATGACTTAAACGAGTTTATATTGAAACTTCCACTGGTTTTTATTTCAAAGTCTTTTTTTTAGCTTTATCTTAATTGATTGATTGTGTAATGCTTGTTGAAGGTTGATATACGAAATGAGATTGGGTAATGTTTGCATATTAATATACAAAGCCAGGGTTGTCCTGACTGCTCAAGATAACATTATTGTTAACATGTTTATTAGCCTTTGACAACCTTTAGTGCAAACTGTAACTCCTTAACTAGAAGAAGAAGAAGAAGAAGAAGAAGAAGAAGAGGAAGAGGAAGAAGAAGATGAAGAAGAAGAAGAAGAAGAAGAAGAAGAAGAAGAAGAAGAAGAAGAAGAAGAAGAAGAAGAAGAAGAAGAAGAAAAAGAAGAGGAAGAAGAAGAGGAAGAGAAGAAGAAGAAGAAGAATGTATGGAATTGATATAGCTTTGACAAATTCAAATCCTTAATCCATTCCACAAAGACAAATTTCTACTCTGCTCAAGTTCTTAATGCTACGTCCATGAAATCTCGTTTTCCCCTCAACTCAACTCTTCTTCGATCTGTCCTCTGCCTACCGTCTACAGCCAGTCTGAATTTCCTGCTATTTTTTTCTTCATTCTTCTCTGACAAAGTCCGCAACATTCGTTCTAGACTGGAGCAGACTTCTTTCTAACCTGAGCCTCCTAATCCCCAGTTCACTGGCACTCCTCTCCTTTCCCTTCATCCGGCAAGCGAGAAAGAAATCATGACAGTTTTGAAATAAATGAAAATAAAATCATGCGATCTTGGTCCTGTAAGGAAGGAAGGTGGCAGGATGGTTAAGACGTTCGCCTGCCAATATGTAAACTGCGAGTTTCTGGGTTCGTACCCAGCTCGCCCTTTCTTCCCAGTTTGACGAAAAAATCGAACTGAATGTCAAAGTCATTCGGATGAGACTATAAACCGAGGTCCCGTGTGCGAACGCACGCAGAACATCTTGCGCACACGTTAAAATCCCGTTCCACCTTTCGGAAGAGCAGGCCATTGTGTGCCGGTAGGAGCGGATGACAAAATTATTATTTTAAAAACCAGCATGCATACAGGTGTTGTGTTTAGACACCATCCCTGAGGGGAAAAAAAATAATGGGTAGGCGCTACACTTATGGCGACGCGCTCTACCCGTGGAGAGCTGCCCGAATTTCACGCAGAGAAATCTGCTGTGACTTAAAGTGGTATAAAATAAAATAAAATAAATAAAAATAAAGTACCTGCTTCTCTTGCCTTGCACAGCTTATAACCACCATCACGAAAATTGTAAACTCTTCTCTTTCAGGAATTTTCCAGCAGCTCTCAATACTGCAATTGTTACACCCCTACTCAAAAAGCAGGACCTCGTCCCTAACACTCTGAAGAATTATAGACCTGTTTCTAACCTATCTTTTATCTCTAAAGTCCTTGAAAAACTTTGAAGCAACTCAATAGCCATCTTCATTCCAATAGTCTCCTTCCCTGTTCCAGTCTGCATACCGCATCAACCACAGCACTGAAACCACCCTAGTCCCCACCGTAAACACGCTTCTTCATGCCTCTGGCTCAGGGAAAATCTCTCTTCTCACTCTTTCCGAATTATCTGCAGCATTCGACACTATAGACCATTCAATTCTTCTATCCCGTCTCCAAAACACTTTTGGTATTAAAGGCACTACCCTCACATGGTTTAATTTGTATCTTACAGACCGATTCCAAACTGTTCCAGTAAACAAGACTCATTCCATACCAACCAAACTAGAATGCGGAGTCCCTCAAGGATCTGTTCTAGGCCCTGTTCTCTTCGCTCTCTATACTGCTCCACTGTCACATATTAACTGTCATCAGATCAACCATCACTTTTATGGAGACAACTCTCAGATTCTAAGCAGAGATACTCTTGAAAATCTTCCTTCTCTCTTGACAAATATGTCATACTGCCTTCAAGATATCCCAAATTGGATGATACAGAACAGTTACAACAACTAAACGCAGATAAAGCCGAAGCCATGCTTGTAGGGAATAGACACAAACTGTCTTCCATCCCAACAACTTCAATAGAATTCGGCAATACATCAGTCCCTTTATCCACTTCAAGCATGCTGTGAAGTCTCTAGGAGTCGTTATCAACAACACACTCTCCAAGCAAAACATTCATCACCCAGGCCTGTCAGTCATGCTACCATCAACTACGGCATATGAGTGCAATTCGAAAGCACATGTCTACTGATGCAACATCCAAACTTGTCACTTCTCTTATTCTTTCACATCTGGACTATTGCAATTCTCTTTTGGCTGGTCTGCCAACATTATCTATCCACTCGCTTCAACTTATACAAAACTCTGCAGCTCGACTGGTCCTCAGAAAGAAAAAATCTGAGCACATTACCCCTCTCTTGCAATCTCTCCACTGGCTGCCAGTACCACAGAGTAAACTACAAGATCAATACTCTGTAACAAATGTCTACCATCGGTCGCCGCTCTTTTTCTATATCTGGTCCATAGATCTGGAATGACCTTCCTCTCTCCCTTCGGCAAAAGCATACATATGACACTTTTAAATCCAACACCAACACACACTTATTTCAAACCTAAGATTTTCGCCGTCTGTTTCCATCTCCAATCTGTCCCTGCCTTCAACATCTGTTATCCCCATTTACCCTGCCAACGTGTATAACCTTTATAAGTGTGTACACACGCGCGCGCATGCGTGTGTATGTGTGTATGTGTGTGTGTGTGTGTGTGTGTGTGTGTGTGTGTGTGTGTGTGTGTGTGTGGTGTGTGTGTGCGCGCGCGTGTGTGGTGTATGTGCTTGTGTGTGCGCGCATGCGCGCCTGCATGCGTGCGTGCGTGTGTGTGTACATTCGAATTTGCTAAGAATATGAATTGTCATTGGTTGCTTGTGTGTTGTATAGGTCAACTGAAAGCGCTTCGATTTGTTTTTGCAAGATATAGCTCTATATAAATTCCATGTAATGTTATTATTATTATTATTATTATTATCATTATTATTATTATTATTATTATTATTATTATTATTATATTATTATTATTATTGTTATTATTATTACTATTATTACTATCATCATCATCATCATCATCATCATCATCATCATCATCATCATCATCATTGACACCTGTAAAGCAACAAATTGAAGCACTTACATTCAAGTCATTTACACGCATGCAATCACTCATGAATAAGATGAATATATATCAAATTTACGCACGCACGCACCCACGCACACACACACACACACACACCACCACACACACACACACACACACACACACACACACACACACCACCACCACACACACACACACACACACACACACACACACACACACACACACACACAACACACAACACACACACACACACACACACCCCAACGCTTAAGAGGACAAATAGCCTAGTAGTCAGAACATTGCGCTCGCAATTTGGCGACCCGGGTTTAATTCCCGTTCGAGGGGATTTTTGCCTTGGAGTTAACATCAGTGCTGACTCCACTCTCCCCAAAAGTTCTTCAGATGAGACTATAAACCGAGGCCCGGGTGCGAACGCATGAGGAACATCTTGTGCACACGTTAAATCATGTTCCACTTTTCGTAAGAGTAGACAAATGTGTGCCGGTGGGAACAGATGACAAGATTTACAAAACTGTATACACACGGGGACTGGACGTAAAAAAGCACATGAGTGCTTATTCCATTATCCTCTCTATAAAAGACGAAAGAAAGAAAGAAAGAAAGGTGGGTTGATGCAGAAGGGGTTGGCTGTTGAAGAATATAGAAAGATTGTGAGGCAGTAGATCTTAAAGTGGGAAATGAATGTGTTTTGTGGCTGAAATTTAAAAGTGTCAAGGGTAAGCTTTTGGCAAAAGGACAAATTCAGAAGTCAGTTCAGATTTATGGACCACAAAAATTAAATAGAGAAAAAGTGATAGCCAACAGTGGTTTGTTTGAATCTGGATGTTCGAAAACACAAGAGTATCTGCAGCTGAACGAAGGGAATGGGATGGAGTGTACATGTAAAGACAGTTACAGAGATCGGAGGGTGCAAATTTGTGGAGACATTTGAAGCATGGAGCACAAGTCTTACTTCATTCATTGTGAGACAGGCGGCCAGGTAAGAGATCACAAAAGAGGAGCGATATGTTGTGACAAGCTTGGATGTTACATCAGTGGACAGATACTTACCAGTTGCACTATGCACCATGATTGATAGTAGCAGTACTGGTAGGTCTGGATGAGTAATTTTGCATAGTGTGTTGTCAATAACAACACCTAGATATTTCACAGAGCTGGAGAGAGGGACCTGTGTATTGCCAAATTCTATTGAAGTTGTTGAGATGGAGGAAAGTGTATGTTTGGTCCCGATGAACATGGTTCGATTTTATCCGCATTTAGCTGTATCTTGTTCTGTATCATCCAGTTTTGAATATTTTAAAGGCAGTTGACATATTTGTCATGAGGGAAGGCCAGTTTTCAGAGGTATCACTGCTTTGAAGCTGAGTATGATCAGCATAGAAGTGATTATCGATTTAACGACTGCTTTACTATTTCTTAAAATGGATCAGTGAACAGAATGAAGAAAACAGGGCCTATAACCGATCCCTGTGGAACTCCACACACAAGTTAAGCAAGCTTTTTTGTTGTGTTTTGCTCATGATTACTGTCTGGAAACTGTTTGTGCGGTATGATTTAAACCAGGTAAGTGCATGCTGCACATCAATAAACGTATTTTTAAGGAGAGAGATACGAATTGAGTAGTCAATAGTATCAAAGGCTGCAGAAAAGTCAAGACGTGTAAGAAGGGATAGTTTTCCTGCATCTGAAGTGAGTAGAAGTGTATCTAAGGTGTGGGCTAGGTTATTTATGGTACTGTTGTGCCATTTCAAATACCACATAATAGTTGTACCCGGTCCAAAAAAAAGCCTAACAAAACGTTTAAGGCTGAAAGTCTATGTGTCCAAATCTTCCAGTAGGGAAGAGGTAAGCAACTAGTGAGCAGCAGAAGATGATGATGATGAAGGAGGAGGAGGAGGAGAAATTGGAACAAGGGGAGACTCAGAGGATGACCATGATACATCAGCTTGTATACATGCATGCATGCATGCATGCATGCATACATACATACATACATACATACATACATACATACATACATACATACATACATACATACATACATACATACATACATACATACATACATAATACATACATACATACATACATACATACATACATACATACATACATACATACATACATACATGCATGCATGCATGCATGCATGCATGCATGCAGACAGACAGACAGACAGACAGACAGACAGACAGACAGACAGACAGACAGACAGACAGAAATTTAAAGATAACAACTTAGCACAATTTGAGGTGCTCATTTTACTCACTCTGAGTATTTGTATCAATGTAATGAGGCTATGCATAGAACTTTAGTCTATGAATATTTGAAGCCTGGTGATACCATATCCGTGATAAATATTTATGAGCACTTTCAACTTCTAAAGAATATGTTAATACTAAATAAAACAATTAATACTACACAAATAAATGAGCCAACACAGTTTGTACATTGACAGCACACATGTTTTATTATCTCTCGAAAAGAATACACACTGAAATGCAATGAGGCAACCACACTGCCAACGAAAAAAAAGCAGGGATTTAATTGTAATGCTTTGCTGGGTACATAGGAGTCATTGCAGTGTTGATTTTTTCCACACACTTATGTCTATCTCTGTACAAGCTTCTCCCACATCTGGGCCCCATAATCAGGCTGCATGACCTGGAAGGTCTCCAGTCCTTCAGTCACCCCCTCCACCACGTCCTCAAGCAACTCGGGGGCATGGACATTGAAGATTGCTTTTCCTGTCAGATGGCGGCAGACATTTTGCAGACGTTGTAGGTGAGTCATCACGTGGTCTGTCACTGTTGCAATCCTTGCTGCTCCCATTGCCATCTGTTTATCTTTTCCCGCCATTTCATAACCGAAAATGTCCACCATGTAATTGATGCCAAGCTGACAGAGGTGGTAGCTTCCTGCAGATAGTAGAGTGTAGACTCCATCCTTGGACTTTGTTCCGTAGAACTGTGTGTTCCAGCCTGAATCTTGAATGATTGACAGATTGTCAGCCATGACAGCGTATGGTCTATCGCCAAGGATGAACTGCCTTTGTGGAAAGAGATGAATCCAGCATGAAGGATCTGACTGAAACAACTGAGCGACATCTTGGTGCCCCAGTAGAGAGACCTGCGTGTGTGGAGGTGTCAGGTTGGCTTTGGAGAGGGAGGTCGCTTCCATTGCTTGATGAGCGTTGAACTGCAACAGATTGATGTGCTCATCAGTGAACATATGTATGTGAAATGAAGTTGTTGTGAGAGCAGAAACACCTGTTGACGAGGATGTTAACTTATAAATGAACAGAATAGATTTATATAACTAAGCTTTGAAATCGGAGGCAAGTTTTCAGAAAATGCATTTTAAATAGTTGCAAAAACATGTATTTACAGAAACATATGTGTAATGTAAAATTTACTGTTAGGTTTCTGATCTTGATTGTGTCTTGTTTCAATTATGTTTTCCGTACGATACATACAGACGTGATTCCTATACAAAATATTGGTGATTTAAACAAGAATTCCGCAATACGGTTACATAAGAAGATAATATTAAGCAGCTTTTTTACATGACATATCATTATCAATCGAGTTGTTTACCATCTCTTCCATATTTTGCCTGTGTAAATCCAAGTCACAGCATAAGCATGAGTACGCAAAAAATGCCAAAATGATGTCGAAGTCTGAATTTTTATTTCCAGTGTATATACTAGAGATATTTTAAAAGTTTTATATCTGAAACAGACTTCATGCAACAAACTGATTTAATCATGTTTTCAAAGATAGAAATCTAAAAAAGCCTTTATACATATTGATCATGATCATTATTATACAATTTACTGATTTATCTGGATCATGAATCAGTACCAAGCAGTTTAGAGTACGACACCACAAGCACGAACACACACACACACACACACAACACACACACACACACACACACACACACACCACACACACACACAACACACACACACACACATACACACCTTAAACACACACCTCTACACAAAGCTGACACTTCATCTTCATCTTGGAGTAATAGCTACGCCCAGTCTATACTGAAGCTGGTACTGATGCATCCTCAAGGTCATAAATCTACAGGGTTTTTATCAGTGTTAGGCCACTGTGGGGCCAGAGGAGCCCTGCACTGCTCTTGGGTCGTTTTGGTGGTTTTCAATGGTGCCTGTTCTGAGTTACATAACCTACTAAGACCCTTGCTGACCACATTGATAGTATAGTCATGTAGCCAGACTGAGTGAGAAACTCGTGTGGGTAAGCGACCACCACAATGTCCATTCAATAACCCTCTCCCCTGAACCTCAGATTCTGAGAGCTTTAACAGAAACTCGCCAAAAGCATAGAAGTGTCTGGAAAACCAAAACTGAAATCACCATAAGACCAGATCAGCCCAGGTCACCAAATCACAGACATCTTTTTTAAAGATTTGGATGATTTATGGTAATGAGGACAATGGTTATAACAATTAATCTATGAAAGTGCGTCTGCTTTCAGACTATCTGACTGAGCTGTTACACTACACTTCGTATCATAATAATCAACCCAGCATAAACCTGGGTCTGAGAGTTACAGGAGCATGCAGTACTGGTCCAGTAATTTGTGCAACACTCTCAAAATTGCATGCATAAAGTGAATAAAGCTTGACAGTGTGGCGCCAGTCTTCCCAATAGGTCTATATAACAAATTCATTTTGGATGGGAGCCTGTTAGAGTCAGAACCCCTTTCCTCCTCGCCCTGAAATAAATGAGATACACACGTCACAATAGTCAAAGAAGGAATTAAAAAAAAGAAATGCCATGTAGATAAATAACACTACAGAAGGAATATATGTGTACATCTGTTAGTGCATTAAAAGAACCGACGGCAACAAGAGCGTCATTCCTGGCAGAATTGTGTAATGAAAAAACAGCCACTCTACTAGTGGAGATAAATAACATGCAGACAGAAAAAGAAAAGAAATGGATGGTGCTGGTCTAATGTAGTCATGCTCTACGGGGAAGAGCAGGCCAAATTTCATGTTGGTTAATCTGCTGTGACTTAATGAGGTATACAAATCAAATACATCTCTATGTTGGACGCATTGTGCTTTCCCAATATTTGTGGGGACACATTCTGTCCACTCCAATGCTAGCAAGGACACAAATTTGTCCAGTCCAATGTTTATAAAGAAACATTGTGTCCATCCCAGTGATTATAAGGATACATAAAGCTCATCACGATGCTTATTATTTCACAAGCTGGTTGCCAGAACAAAACAACACAATTAAATTTTTATGGATGTCTATAGAGAAAAAACGTCTGGGGGAAAAAACCTGGAGGATGAACTAGATAGAACAATTTTAAGTAAGAGAGGGGGGCAATAGAAAAATGCCACTAAAACAAAGATAGTGATACAAAAGGACATAAGGAGCCCTGAATTTCCAGATCTTTGGTGGCGATGCCATTTATACTGTCAGCAACCCATGGAAGATCCTAGAATCATGGCACAGCACAGCCAGTCAAATGTTGGGGGAACGGGATAGTCTGGTGGTCAGAGTGATGCGCTCATGATCTGTTGACTCCGGTTGGAATCTCCTTCAGGAGGATTTTTCCTCTGGAGTTAACAACAGTGCTGACTCCACCACCCCCCCTCCCCCCCAAAAGAAAAATGTCCTTCAGTTAAGACTATAAACTGTGCTTATTCCATTAACCTCGAAATAGACAAAAATGAAATAGATAAATAAATAAACAGATAAATAATAAATGCTGAACATTATTTTAGAGGCATTTGTCAGTACATCGAGAAAATGACACATTTCTTAATGCCATCCAGAATTATCCCATTATGTAAGTCCATGCCAAACACACCATTAACAAGTTGTAATACTTTGAAAACTTACGTTGATTTTGTCTTCAGTTAGGACAAGCTCTTAAAACTATAAAAGTGTCCTCCTCATCAATGAGAAAAAAATGATCTAAAGCTGGAGTATGGCTGTCTGCTTGGCAAGATATTTCAAAACTGTCATGCATCTCTCATACAGGTATACTTAAGTCTCTCGGTGCTTTCTAAGCATGATGAATGAGACAAGAGTGCACATTTTAGGTGAGTCAGAGGGTGTTCCAAAGGAACACCCAACAACATAATGTAATGTAGCATGTCATTAAGCACAGTATGTTCACAAACAACAACCAAAGCCAAATCAAAGTATGTCAGTATATAAGGAAGGAAATCTGAATCTATTCATGAAGTACAGTGTGTGTGTGTGTTGTTTGTGTGTGTGGTAAGGGGGGTGGGCACAGAGAGAGAGAGACAGAGAGAGAGGGGGGGGAACCTTTTGAACGTAATTATGAATGCATAAAACCATTACGTCTACTACCAAATTGTTAGCCTTCATGATCACAAACATATAGCAGAATATTGTGAAAAGTTATTGCATTCATCATGATTTACCGTTTCCATCACTTTGTGGTAGCCCTCTTTAAGTTTAGGTTTATCACTGATGCACACTTGCCGCCGAAGTCGTGGATATAGCTGACGGTTGGAAAAAACTTTTTCTCGTGCCTCCCACATCGCTGTGTATATTCCTTGACCTTGAAGCGTGTCCTTCACCCTAGCGCCAAAGAACAGCACAGTCTGCTCTCCATCCAGGAGAAGTGAACTGACAAATCCAACCTGTGAAAGAAAAGGGGATCAGAAAACGCGTTGTCAACAATGGACATTGGTCTTTTTTTTTAATTGTAACACACGATAATTCCAGATGCACGTTATAGATTTACTCAAAACAAAATACTAACCAGAAAAGCAATAATCAATTTATCAATTGTTCAAGAACCATTCCACCAAGCAAGTGATCAACTAGCTACCTAATCAACTAATTAATTAACAAAGCAATCATAACTCCAAACAGATTGAAATGAAAATCAACAGGGGGTATGGGGTTGAAGTTTATAGAAACTGACAAGAATTTTCACAAATGTACTTGCTTTATTTTGAGATCTCTCAGATGGATGGGTCATTTAACAATGGTTTACATTTCCAGTTCGTGCAAAGTTCTACAATTTTCATGTTTAATACCATGAAATATTACACATCTCTCTGTCTTTTTTTTTAATCCAAGTCTTTCTGCTGTATATTTTATTCCAGTATAACAACAGATTTTATCAACAATGGAGTGGTGTAAAATTTTAAGATAAAGAATAAAAAGTATTGGTGATTAGTATGCTCCCTGCTTCATACCTTGGATGAGACTATAAACCGAGGCCCCGTGTGCGAACGCACCACAACATCTTGCGCACACTTTAAATCCTGTTCTGCTTTTCGTAAGAGTAGGCCATTGTGTGCCAGTAGAAACAGATGACATTTATAAAACTGTTTACACACAGGGACTGGATGTAAAAAAGCACATGAGTACTTATTCCATTATCCTCGATATTAAAGAATAAATGAATCAATCCTTCAATAGCTAAAGAAGAAATTTTAAAGTAATGGCTTTTCAGTATGATTCAGAATTTTGGCTATTAGATTTTCATCTGCAGTACTCCCAGGAAAAATCTATGTTCACAAAAATCGTAAGTTTCCTATCCAGAAATCCTTTACAATATCATCAACTGTTTTAAATCTTTTAAATCTAACCTCAAGACACACTTATTTCAAACCTAAGTTTTTCTCCTTCTGTTTCCATCTCTTACCTGTCCCTGCCTTCAACATCTACCTGCCAAAGTGTATAACCTTTATAGGTGTGTGTGCGCGCGAGCGCGCGTGCGTGCGTGCGTGCGTGCGTGCGTGTGTATGTGTGTGTGTGTGTATGTGCGCGTGCGCGTGCGTGTGCGTGTGTGTGTGGTGTGTGTGTGTGTGTGTGTGTGTGTGTGTATGGAATTTGCTGAAATTGTAAATTGTTATTGATTGCTTGTGCGTTGTATAGGTCGAATGCAAGCGCTTTGATTTGTTTTTACAAGATATAGCGCTATATAAATTCCATGTATTATAACTATTAACTGTTTTGTTGCTATCAACAAATACGTAGTATTGTGATTTTGTTCTTTGGGAGTAGCAAATCTCTTTTTTCAAGTTAAAAAAAAAAGAATACAGGCCCAATGCGTTTGGAATACATCTTACTTTATAGTAGTCTCAGTATTTTTGTATCGAAAGTGAATTAATCTACTGTCAATACCACTTGAAATTGATAAAAGATATTTCAGTAAGTTGAAAATTGTTAACATGATTATTATTTGGATTATCTTGGCTGCCCCTGCTCTTATATAATTTTAGTTTTTTTCTGTAACAGTGGCCACCATTGTGAGAGCAGCCAGACTAAGTGTGCTTTTGAACAGTAACAGTTTCTTTTCACTTTGAATCCTTTATAAATTCATTTCATTCTTAAGCTGCTATAGTGTTAGCATTTGAAAATAGCTGATTTCATGGTAACTTTCATGATAATTTCACCTAAAGTCTGTTGCATGTTCCATGTTGACAACAGTTACTAAAATTGTTTAAAAAATTGATAGAATGCTTTGGATGATTATACTGACTACCACTTTCAGTAATTGAGTATTGTCTCATGTTTCTTTTACAAATTCGTTCTTCGATTTTTCGTGTTTTATAGCGTTTGCTTCAGTTTAGAAATTTAAAAACGTATTCCCTATTTAACAACAACTTTAGTCATGATTAATCGAATATCAGATTTTTCAGTTGAATGTTTTGTACCTTATATCTAATAACAGGATGGTTGGAGCTCTGGGCTCAGGGTCTGCATATCCTGAAGTGCAGATCTGTTGTTGCTACATGTTCCCTTGGTCAGTAGAACTGGTTATTAGAACCGGTTTCTTATATTATTCACTGAATTATTTGCTCACTTGGCGATGTGAACAGCAAGACTAATCCTATTAACAATAACAGTATTAGACGTAGAGAATGGATATTTGACAAGACAACCAGATACTGTCAATGAAGGAAAATAAAGATTACGGATTCCATCATACACAACCTTTTTCATACACAACCTTTTTCATTGCAGACTTTACAAGCTGTTCACATGTAGTTCTAAAACAGCTCAAAACCCACCTTCATTCCAATAATCATCTTCCTCCTTTTCAGTCAGACGATTCTGCCCACCACAGCACTGAAACCCTCCACGTATTTGATACTCTTCTACTTGCTACGTGTTTAATCTAAATTCATTTTAAAGCAAAGGGAAACAAATTCCCGTCTTCATACTAAACTGCAAGGTAGAAGCAAGCTTACATTTTTTAAAAATTAATATAAATCTCGATGTCAACAACCTGACCCCCCCCCCCCCCCCCCCCCCCCTGCCTTAAATCACTCCTAGCAGAAAATTTTGTCAAGTGCAACGCCACTCATTTCGTTGAGGATCATTACATGAGAACTTGTGGGTTATTCTACCAAGCTGTGAGTAAAGAGAGGGGAACAAAGGATGGTGATGTCACTTGCACCCTAAATCCAAATTTCTGCATCTGAAGAAAAGGGTACACAAACACACACTACCAAATTATTCAGAATATCAGCAGAAAGGTCAATCAACATGAAAAAAAAGATTAGGCCTACACAAGACTAACCGTTTCACTGTTGATTTTGTACACAAAACTCTGTACACCTTTTCCCTCAATGAGATGAGGGTACGTGGAAGGGAGATAATCCAGGCCATAATAGATGTTACAGTTCAGGTCTTTCACTTGCTGATAGTCACCTCGTGTGGCTGTCATCAGCTCTCCTCTCTCGGCTGCAACTTTCAGCTTTTGGACTGCTGCACACAGGAGAGTGGACAACGAATTCTGTCAGATTAGTGACAGAAGCCATCTTATTTTCCCTATCAAATGTTGAGTACTGTTCCTGCGTTCTGATTATGCATCACAAAATGTATTTTTGTTTCTGGTCAGCCATCACACTTTCTACAGTGAAAACAAGAATTAAATCGTGTGGACATATGTGTTAGCTGAACAACTCCTTGGCTATTGGCAGATTTAGAAAAGAGAATGATAAGGAGTGGGGTGCAGCAAAAATAGGACATTTTCTTGAATATAGTAGCTCTGAACAGACGCCACTGAACACCACAGAAGTGATCCAGCAGTGGTGCAAGGTCCCTTGGCCCCATGGCGGCCTGACATTTAGAGACCCCCCCTCTGGGCTTCCAACTCAGAGGATGTGTATGTGCCCTATCCTCTTTGTCTTCCTTGTACTTCTGTTATCATTTTGCTCATTTCAATCACTCCAACCAGCCATACCCAGATTCGTTATGTCGCATCTTAAGGGTCAGAAGTCCACAAGTAGCCTATCAATGTCAAGCCACTCTGAGATCACCAGCGAAAGGAGCCCTTTACTGCTACTGGATCACTTCGATGGTGTTCAATGGTGCCTGTCTGAGCTAACACACACAAGACATTACCTACTGAGCATCCAACTGGCGACAGTAATAGCTCAGTGGCAGAGCTACAGAAATCAGAGACTTTTTTTTTCATTGCATGGTGGTGGATGATGAGAACGGTGTTGTAATACACCTGCTTGGAAAAAACTTGACAGGGCTGACTTCTATGCTTTCTTTCATAATATCATAATACAAGTGTGAAATGGGCCTGTAAGATACAGACAGTGGGGATGTTTATCATGCAATTCGAAAAAGGATCTCAAAATCAAATTAGTACAGTGGATGAAGCTCGAATGTGTGGCCCCAGTTTTCCCAATGAGCCCATAGCAACCTCGAGACCTGGGTAGGAGCCGGCTGGAGCCCAAAAGCCCAAACATAATTCTCGTGGGATTGAAACCTGCCACCTCCTAGATGGTGACCGATGGCACTAGCCTCTGTGCCATCGTGGCTGGTTATGCTGATATCTTAGCCTGACCTTGCCCAACAGTTAAGCGTCTTATTTGGAACAATGGCACCTCCCTATTTCGTCAGCGGCTGTAAAGGATATCTGATGGAGGACGAGTAGGTGAAGATGATTGGCCACACGCATGCACGCACGCACGCACGCACGCACAAACTCGCACACATAAACACACATAGATATACGCACATGCACACACACTGATTCTTAATTATACACACAGATGCACACACACTGCACCATGCACGCATGCACATGCGCATACACGCACTTGCACAGGCACACACTGGTATATACACATACACACACACATAACACACACGGGCACACATACTCTCTCTCTCTCTCTCTCTCTCTCTCTCTCTCTCTCTCTCTCCTCTCTCTCTCTCTCTCTCTCTCTCTCTCTCTCTCTCTCTCTCCTCTCTCTCTCTCTCTCTCTCTCTCACATATACAGATGCATGGACGCACGCACGCATTCTTGCGTTCACGCAGGCACATGTACACACACACACACACACACACACACACACACACACACACACACACACACACACACACACACACACACACACACAACAAACAAACAAACAAACAAACAAACAAACACACTGTGAAAACAGCTCCTTACAGCTGGATGAATCGTGCTG
>CM060318.1:62695230-62697730 GCA_030674155.1 Stramonita haemastoma | reverse complement strand
AGATAGACAGATAGATAGACCGACCGACAGAGGTCACAATATAGACGTATGTTTTACAAGGGTTAGTATACATTTTCTCTATGAAGGTTTTGACTGTCATGTGTGTGTACGTGTGTGCGTGCGTGTGTGTGTGTTTATGTCATGGAAATATATGTGCACGTGTGCGAATGTGTCCAGTGGTGTGTGTGTGTGTGTGGTGTGTGTGTGTGTGTGTGTGTGTGTGTGTGTGTGTGTGTGTGTGTGTGTGTGTGTGTGTGTGTGTGTGTGTGTGTGTGCTGGGGGAAATCTAGTGCTCTGACCACTGAACTATCCCGTCACGGTATATTACTTAGCACTCATTAATGTCACTACCCCCTAGGGGTAGAACGCATATTCAACGAAATTGGATTAAGTGGTATATTACAGTACCAGTTTGAATTTTATTTTACATTGAAATTGTTTAAGACTTGATTTATAAGAATTCTTTCCGGCAACGGTATTCTCATGTAAATAACGACATGGTATTCTTTAACTCTGCACTATCTAAAAGTGTTTCTGTTTTTGAAGATGATTGTTTTTCAGATCTTCATTTAATCTTCAATTTAAATCATTTTTAATTCAATTCAAATACTCTATCATTTCACACGCACACACACACACATACAACAGATGACAAGAATTACACAGCTGCATACACACGGGGAGTGAATGTAAAAAAAAGCACATGGAGTGCTTATTCCATTATCCTCGATATAAAAGAATAAATAAATAAATACACACACAACACACCACACGCCGCGCGCGCGCGCGCAGCGCAAGCACACGCAAGCACACACACACACAAAACACACATACACACACACACACACACACAACACACCACACACCACACACACACACCACACACACACACACACACACACACACACCATTGGTGGATTACAAACTCTACATAAAGACAGTAAACTAGAAAAAAAATTATCACAGAAAATACCACATCACAGCATCTGAACAGCACATAGCATGCGCACACCACAAAATATAAAGCACCCAAAATGTCAGCAATACCTAAGCCATTTATGAGTTCATGTTACCATGGCAAATAAACAGGCACTCAAGTGGACCTTAACATGCGCGCATATCCACACGCTACATGTGCCCCGGACACATACGCACACATGCATGCACGCACACACACACACACACACACTTAACATCAGTGCCGACTCCACTCTCCCCAAAAGTCCTTCGGATGAGACTTTAAACCGAGGCCCCGTGTGCGAACGCACGCAGAACATCTTGCGCACACGTTAAATCCTGTTCCGCTTTTCGTAAGAGTAGGCCATCATGTGCCGGTGGGAACAGATGACAATATTTACAAAAACTGCATACACACAGGGACCGGATGAAAAAAGCACATGATTGCTTATTCTGTTACCCTCGATATAAAAGAATAAATAAATAAATAAATAAAATAATAAATAAATAAATAAAATAAATAAAAAACAACAAACACACACACACAACACAAACAAACAAACAAACAAACAACACAACAAACACAAAACACACACAACACACACACAACACACACACCAACACACACACACACACACACACACACACACACACACACACACTACACACTGACATTCGCACACGTGCACATACATTTTCATGACATAAACCAAATCGTTGTGAAACTTTGTGTGAAAAGACAAATACCCATCAACTTAATGCTCTATTCTTTGTAGAAACTAAACACAGTTTATTTGAATTAAGAAAAAGTTGCTATTTTCTGTGCTTCGAATGTCCCATCCCATTTCCATCTGAACTCTGCGTATCTCCCTTGCCCATCGCAAAGCCACCATACTTAATTTACTCTTTATTTCGAGTAATTAAAGAAATCCATGTGGGCTACAAGTCATGCACAAAAAACAATGAACAGAAGACATTTATCACAGAAAGTAAGAAAAAGTCAATCTTTCACAAACTCGACACAGGCACGCAAACACACAACCCCACCACCACACACACACTCACACACTCATACACATACTCGCACGAGGTACGCACGCTTGGGCACGCGCACGCGCGCGCGCGACACACACACACACACACACACACACACACACACACACACACACCACACAACAAAACTCCCCAAAAGTCCTTCGGATTAGATTATAAACTGCCAACGCACGTAGAACATCTTACGCACACGTTAAATTATGTGCCGCTTTCCGTAAGAGTAGGCCATTCTGTGCCGGTGGAAACAGATGACAAGATTGACAGAACTGCACACACAAGGGGACTAGATGTAAAAAAAAAATAAAAATTTAAAGCACATGAGTGCTTAGCCCATTATCCTCAAAGTAAAAGAATAAATAAAATAAAAAATAAACACACACACACATACGCGTGCACTCTCACAGCACATAGACACGCACGCTTGCATACACCATACGAGCGCACAAACAATTATGATATGTGATAATAATACGAGATGCAATTCAATAAA
>CM060318.1:62685230-62687730 GCA_030674155.1 Stramonita haemastoma | reverse complement strand
CAGTTAGAACAAGTTTCTAGTATGAAAGCCGGCACTCTCCCCTTGACTGAGAGAAAAATCTGAAGTCCAAGTGCAACAAGTCTGCATTACGAGGTACTTGTAAACAGTCATACAGACAAACTTTTCATGCAGTCATAAGCGTGGTTGCCTTGTGGATAAGGTGACGGATCGTGCAAACTGGATGAAGTGCAGTTTCACTTCCAACGCAGCTGTAAATGGGTAGGCCCCAATCTGCCCTCTTTTGGGACAGGGAAGGTAAAGCTGTGTGAGAGAAGAGATGTGTGCCACTCTCAAAATGCTGGCCCGAAAAAAACCTGAGGTCTCTAATACATCACTCCCCATGGACTGCATAGGTTATTAGATACTCATGCTAGACGATGAAGACGATTTGTATGGAAAGGGGTTGGTGTAATGTCTGTTTCTAAAAGCATGCAATATGCTGTTACCTTGAATTTCAAACTGTCACGTTTGAGTGAAAGTGCTTGCTATTTTGAAAGTACTTTGCTCTAGAAGCGTGTCAAAAATAAGATATTAGATATCCCCACTACGTTACATCTGGCACTGTACTAAACTATTTTGGGCTTTATTGATTTTTTGATTTGCTTGTAAATTCACATGTCTTTCTACCAATTGTGTGGAGGGGGGGGGGGACGGGTGGGTGTGGATGGTGTGTATGTGTAAGGGGTGGGGGGAGCGTGTGTGTGTATGTGTGATTGTGGGTTCGGGTGGGTGTGGATTTATGGGGAAGGGGGGGAGCGTGTGTGTGTGTGTGTGTGTGTGTGTGTGTGTGTGTGTGTGTGTGTGTGTGTGTGTGTGTGTGTTAGTGTGTGTGTGCGTGCGTGCATGCATGTATATGTGCAGGTGCGAACGCGTGCGTATAATGTGTAAATAATGGTGATCATATGTCTTTTCTAGTCAATGGTTTTTAAGAACATTGTATCTAAACATTGGTGTGTGTGTATGCGTGTGTTTGCGTGTGTGCGAGCGCGCGCGCGTAGAGTGTGAGTGTTTGTGACATTTTTATTTGAAGTTACATAATGTTTGAACAAATATGAAATATAGCTACTTCGTGTGTTTGATTATGATTTGTATCAATACACCTGTCAGTATTATAATTGCCCTTCAGGGATGATTAAAGTGTTTTTGACTTTGACTTGACTTGACTGATAACCAGGATCATTCCTCTCCCATTACTGGTAAATAAGCACTGGAAAACACGCAGCAGTCTGTCACCCAGCAGTATATAAATACAGAGAGAGAGAGAGAGAGAGAGAGAGAGAGAGAGAGAGAGAGAGAGAGAGAGAGAATGCTGACAAGCCGTTCTAAACACAAAGCCAGCCAGCTTCCTATCGAGTTACGTGAGCAAAGTTTTAGTTGAGCAGTTGGAAGTGTGGGGTAGTGACCTTGGTTACTTTGCGGGCGCTGTTTGGTATTACCGACACACCATCAGGGAATTGTGGTAAGCAGTTTTACTTGGGTACTGACGTGGCATCGGTTTACATATCGTGCATTTGCTTCAGTTTTCAGACGTTAAGAATTCATTGAAAAAGGGCTGAGAGTACGTGAAACTTAAACACTGTCAGATATAGAAGGTGTGGGCAATCGAAAGCATTCATTGAAACAGTAATACATTATGGCAAATTCATTCAAAATAAAACTGTATTTCAAATAGTTCAAGAAGAAGGGTGGCGGGATAGTTAAGACGTTCACCTGCTAACAAGTAAACTGTGAGGTTCTGAGTTCGATTCCCAGCCTCACCCTTTCTTCCCAGTTTGACCCCCAAAAAATCTAACTGAATATCAAAGTTCTTTGGATAAGACCGTAAGCCAAGGCTCTATGTGCAAACGCTCGCAGAGCATCTCCCGCACACAGTAAAGACCTATTCCACCTTTGAGAAAAGTAGACCAAAGTAGTGATTTCTCCTGTCTGTAAACTCGGTGTTATTCTATTGACATTTTTTCCCTTCTGTGTCATGACACACGTCCTTGTGTCTGTGGAAGGCCAGAGCACTACCTCCCTCCCTGCCTCCCTACAGACACACAGAGGACCATGGCTGGCTGTGCCTCCCCCTCCCTCCTGAAGGCCATGAAGGTTGCTGGCAGCAGATACCTCTCGCTGGCTTCTGCCCCGTCCCCCTCATCCTTGTTCCCAAAGCGTTTCCTGCTGCCATCCGCTGTGTGCTGTTCACCACGTGTATTGCAGCACGATTCATCCAGCTGTAAGGAGCAGTTTTCAATGTGGTGTGTGTGTGTGTGTGTGTGTGTGTGTGTGTGTGTGTGTGTGTGTGTGTGTGTGTTGTGTGTGTGTGTCTGTCTGTCTGTCTGTCTGTCTGTCTGTCTGTCTGTCTGTCTGTGTCTGTCTGTCTGTGTGTTTCTGTGTGTTTCTGTGTGTGTGTGTGTGTGTGTGTGTGTGTGTGTGTAGTGTGTGTGTGTGTGTGTGTGTGTGTGTGTGTGTGTGTGTGTGTGTGTGTGTGTGTGTGCTGTTACGTGTGTGTGTTTTG
>CM060318.1:62632730-62682730 GCA_030674155.1 Stramonita haemastoma | reverse complement strand
ATATGCAACTGAGAAAGGAGAGCTGATGGTAGCCACACGAGAGGATTATTGGCAAGTGAAAGACCTCACTCATAATGTCTATGATGGCATGGATTATGTTTCTTCCACATACCCTCATCTTATTGAAGGAAAAGGTGCACGAGGTTTTGTGTACAAAGTCCAAGGTGAAACGGTTGGTCTGGCTTTATCTTATTTTTTATCTGGATGATCCTTTTGCTGAACCATTTGGAAGTGTGTGTGTGTGTGTGTGTGTGTGTGTGTGTGTGTTGTGTGTGTGTGTGTGGGGTGTGTGTGTGTGTGTGTGGTGTGGTGCGTGTGGGTGTGTGCTGTGGTGTGTGTGTGTGTGTGTGTGTGTGTGTGTGTGTGCGTGCGTGCCCCTTTTTTCAGTTTTGGAACAATAAAGTCAGAAAGCAAGTGATATTTCAAATAATTTGTTCACCTCTCTTTTCTTACAACAGGGTAAAATAGCCGAAAGCTTTCATGTTACATCCAGCGACGAAATGAGTCCCATTGCACATAACCCACTTTTATGCCAGAATAGATTTTTGAAAGGTGGGAGTCAGGTGGATCTGTGGTCTAGAGGTTACGCACCAGCCTAGGAAGCAAAAAGTCCGGGTTTGAAGTGTGTGGTCGTTGATCCCTGTTTGGGCCAGAAACTTTTCCACCATCCACTACACCGTGAGTAGTAGTCTGGGTGCTAGTCTTTCGGATGTTACGATAAACCATGGCCCCGTGTGTTACACATAATACAGGTTTATTGATGGTCTTTCCGACCTAGAGTTGAAAAAAGAGCTGGCCATTTGGTAGTGAAGAAGCCCAAAATTACCTTCTTCCAGGGAAGGAAGGAAGCGTTTAGGTGGTTGGAGGAAGAGCAAGTAGAGAAAGAGAATGCTACTGGGCAAAGGGGACTGACATTGACACTAAAGCGACAAGTAGTAGTGTTAGAGCAAGGTAGGAGCTGGTTCTGTCAGTTATGGTTTGATTTAGTAAGAATGTTTTTTCGACTTCTGGGAGGAGGAAATATAGAAAGAGAAGGAAACGTAGCAAAAACCAGATTAAGCCTGTCACAGTTCCCGATTCATAGAGATTCAAACCCCCAGATACTAGTTTGAATGGTTTCAACCCCCTGTTGGATGTGTCTTTGGATAATACGATCCAGATCCTCTGCTTGCCTTGTCTGTCTTGGAGAACAGGTGACAGGAGGGTGAATGGTTGATGCTGCCTACTCCACTCAAACCTGAAATTTCTGGTCTCCTCAGGAAGTAACTGAAAATCTAAGAAATTGTCCACAGTTGTGACTGAAACAAGATCTTCTAAGCTTTTTCATGCAAACCAGCTTGTACCAGTCTCACAGAAGCAAATCTTATCCGACAGGAGAAAGGCATGGAGGTTCAAGTCCTGATGTGGGCTTGCCCCTTAAGGTTCTCGACAGAGACAAAGGGTTCAGGAAAGAGCTAAGGCCGTGCAGAGACAGCCTGAGTCGAACATGAACTGTTACATTGCATAACATCTTGTGCACACGTTAAAACCCCGTTCAACCTTTCGGAAGACCAGGCCATTTTGTGCCGGTAGAAGAGGATGACAACATTTTTTTTTTAAACCACCCCTGAGGAAAAACCAGGGAGTTGGAGTCCCCAGGGTGCTTGGGGATACATACATACATAATATATATATATATAATATAATATATATATTAATATTATAGTGTAGGCGCTGCCACTTGTGGCGACGCGCTCCCCCCGGGGAAAGCAGCCCGAATTTCACGCAGAGAAATCTACTATGACATAAAGTGTATAAAATAGAATAAAATAAAAAATATATACGTTCCTATAAGGGTAACAGCCTGTGCTAAAAGGACAGTGTGTGGCTGCAGTTGCACGTTTCAAATTTCGCCAATTTCTCATTTTGTGACTGCCTAAAGTGTAGTGTTTTTACTTCTAATAACTTTCCCTGCAGCTGTATGAGTATCTATCGTTTTAATACTGAACAGCTTTTGAATTGCATGTTAATAACATGCTAACGTTATAACAAATGAAAACTTATCCCTGATGCAATGTGACTCATCCTATGGTAGAGGGTCGTATTTATTTTTTGCAAAAGAGGATTATCTCCATACTTTAATACGCGCGATTTTTTGCTCAGTCTAAAGCGTTGATTTGTTGGTCATCTGGTTGATTTTCAGTTCTTTTTTCAATATTTAATAGATAACGTGTGTTTTGAACTGCCTTGTGTTGAAAATTTAAAGAATCAACATCATCCCCTGTTTATGACAGTTTTTCTTATCCCCTTATTTCTTGCCACAGGTTGGATTTTTCAGTTCACTTCTCGTGGATGGAGGACAGACATTGATGCTCAATGCCGGTAGGATGAAGGACACGTTTCAGGGCCGAGGGCTAGCCAAAGAAATGTGGGCACACATAAAGCACACTTCTCCAACCGTCAGCTATATCCACGACTTCGGCGGGAAGTATTTATCACGGACTACCCGAGAGAAAAGTATGGATTCCGTAAAGTGATGAAACCGGTAAATCATGGGTGATGCAACGACCCTTTTACTCTGTTTTTCCATGCATATGCGATCATGAAAAACATTTAATGGTAGTGGCGACCATTTTGGCGTCGATTATTATGCCTTTTACACACACACACCACACACACACCACACACGCACGCACGCACGCACGCACGCACGCACGCACGCACGCACGCACGCACGCACGCACACACGAGCACACAGCACACACACACACCACACACACACATCATAAAGATCCAGACTTCCTTGCTTATACCATGAAAAAGTTTGATTTTGCTATTTCATTTTGGTTGTAGTTTGTAAGTATACTTGCTGTTGACATGTTACGTGGTTCTGTCAGGCGTTCTTCAGCCTAGCATCCTGAGGGTCATCTAGAATACTCTCTCTCTCTCTCTCTCTCTCTCTCTCTCTCTCTCTCTCTCTCTCTCTCTCTCTCTCTCTCTCTCATCACACTTACAAACAACTGTTTTGATTTGATTTTGATTTGATTTGATTTATTCTTTTATATGAGGATAATGGGATAAGCACTCTTGTGCTTTTTTACATCATTTCCCGTGTGTATGCATTTTTGTTAATGTCATCTGTTCCTGTTAGACAGTAAGTAGCCTACACACTGGATGAGAAGTGCGAGAAGTGCATCTATGGTTGTTTTCAAATATTTTGCTATACAGATATAATTTTATTGTAAAATCAGACGGACGCCGTGGCTAAGTGGTTAAGACCGTTTGACTTCAATCCCATTGGTCACGAAGTCGTGTTTTTGAATCTCAGCGGCGGGATTACTGGGGATTTCTAAGATCTCCCAGGTCAACTTTAAGTGCAGAACTGCCAGAGCCTTAATTCCCTTCGCATATATGATATATTCATGCAGAAGATCAAATATGCACGTTAAAGATCCCGCCATTTATATCCAACATACCTCCCGAAAGCAAAATGCTGCTACCTTCTCGGATGGTTAAAAGAGTGGCATACCAAAATCTCACCAATGGTGATCCTTGGAGCTCGAGCAGAGGAACGAAAAAATATGATGGTAAATGGCCTTCACTGCTTTGATGTTGTTGACTCTAAATCCTACTCTCGCCTCCACGTGGTGCCACCAGGGTAACGTTAATAGGAGAGCGCTGGTATCGTAAGGCAATGGCAAACCACGATACGAATCTCTTTGCCAAAAACTCCACACATGTTGCAAGAAAAATAAAGACAGCAATAGGGCTGCTCCCGCTGAGAACCCAAGATGGAACAGGACTGTGGAGGAAAGATCTGTGATTGGAGAAGACAGTCATGATGACAATGCTTAGGTATTCAGAGGGGCTGTCAGACAGCCACGTAGAGACTCCTTAGAAAACAACTTCAATGGAAAGAGCTGCAGAAAATAAATCTGCAAAGATGAGGAGAAGAAAGAAAATGAAACTAAAGACACAGAGGTCTCTCAAGATACAAGGAGCATGCAACCATGTAAGATGAAGGCCATATTATTGACCTAGCAACACTAGATGTTTTGCTCAATGAGCAACAGGACCTGAAGAAGAGCACACGTGTGTGAAACCAGTGAGCGAAGAAGGAGGAGACTACATAATTCTTTTCAATGAACACTCAACTAGAGGTTCACACAGTGTAGCTGTCATGTTAGATAGGCACGATTCAACCACCTTAAAGATTTACAACTTTTTGCGTCAGAAGGCTCAACACTACGAATCTGGTAAAGAGACAAAATAAACACAGGGGAAATGTGGTTCTGCAGACATCTCATTGTCAAATGGTCGGATGGGAGAACAAAAGAAAGCGTTCTTGATGAACTCTCAACGCAAAATGTTGGCTGAAATTGTTAAGCGCAGACTTAAATATGTTGGTCATGCAAACACAGAACACATAAAAATGTGATGACAGTCAACATGAATAGAGGCGGACGACCAGTATCTTTTATTGCCAGCATCACTGATATCAGTGGTCTGGGAGGGCTACATGTGGTCAAAGAACTCATCAGATACAGGGAAAGATGACAAACCCTGGTGGCATTGCCTGGAGCCCCTACCTAGGACAGGGGTAGTGGAGACAGTTGAATTGAGCCATGTAAAGAGCCATACCCCAAATTTAGAGGATTTGTGGTTTTTTCTCTATTGGGAAGTACAGATTACTTTCTGCAAACATGGTTAAATCGTTTTGTTGCATGGAGCTCTATTTCAGATAAACAAAACTTCTGAAATATGACTGATATTACCTGCAAAAACCAGAATGCAGCCTTTGACCCATTTTTAAACAGACAAGACATGTGAGACTAGTGAATAACCTGATCAATAATAATATGTCATGCCATTCTTTGTTAACTCACCAATTCTTTTTTCAGAATCACGTCTATGTGTATTATACCAGAAGTTAAACTGAAACCTGACAAAATGAAGAAGAGAAAGCTCACAGTATATTTCACATTACAAATACTTTTCCAGGAAATCAGTGCTTTATCAACGTCACTTAAATGTATTTTCTGAGTATGTACCTCTAATTTATTAGCTGAGTTGTTTAAATCTAGTATGTCCATTTACAGCTTAGCATCATTGTCAAAAGCAGTTTCTCCTTTCACAAAAACTTCATCTAACATAGACTAAATATCTTTTTACTGATGACCATGTTGATGTATTGCAGTGCTTTGCTCACCGAGCAATGGAAGCGACCTCTCTCTCCAAAGCCAACCTGACACCTCCACACACGCAGGTCTCTCTACTGGGGCACCAAGATGTCGCTCAGTTGTTTCAGTCAGATCCTTCACAATGGATTCATCTCTTTCCACAAAGACAGTTCATCCTTGGCGATAGACCATACGCTGTCATGGCTGACAACCTGCCAATCATTTGGGATTCAGGCTGGAACACTCAGTTCTACGGAACAAAGTCCAAAGATGGAGTCTACACTCTACTATCTGCAGGAAGCTACCACCTCTGTCAGCTTGGTATCAATTACAAAGTGGACATTTTCGGGTATGAAACGGCGGGAACAGATAAGCAGACGGAAATGGGAGCAGCAAGGATTGCAACAGTAACAGACCACGTGATGACTCACCTACAACGTCTGCAAAATGTCTGCCGCCATCTGACAGGAAAAGCAATCTTCCATGTTCTTGCGTCTGAGTCACTTGAGGACGTGGTGGAGGGGGTGACTGAAGGACTGGAGACCTTCCTGGTCGTGCAGGATTATGATGGGCCCCAGTTGTGGGAACAGCTTATACAGGGATAAAAAAAAAAAAGAAGACAAATAGCCTGGTCAGCCTCGATTTGTGGTGTGCGTCACCTGAGAAACTTTCCTCTTAAGGAGAAAGTCAGTTCTGATATGGCGTCAGCAGGTGTGTGTGAATAGAATAAATACTGCAATGATCCCTTACCTACACAACATAAACAGGATGACTAAATCTCTTATGTATTTAGTTCCCCCTGTAATTGCACCAGAGTGTAATCCCAACATTTACTAATGCATCTTTCTACATGATAACAAAATAGATGTATTGCCATTAGAACTCTGTGTTGGTTCATTAACTTTTGTCATGCTCGTTCTTTTCGTTAGTATTGTCTGATTCTTTAAAGGCTTTTTTAATTTGTAGTAAACATTACCACATATAGATATTATCATCAGACCTCTAATCTTCATAGACAAAGATCTATGTATAGCCTCATCACATCGTACAATATTAAAGTGTGTGAAATGTTACCATCTAGAATTTATCAGACCATGCTAGTTTTCTTGTAGTTGTATCCAACACATCATATAAATATTTTTGATTCTTTTACATAATATGTATATATCATTTGATGATATATATTAATATATTAATATATATATAAATATATTAATAATGTATTTGTGAAATTGATGTGTTGTGTTGTGTGTTGTGTGTGTGTGTGTGGTGTTTGTGTGTTTGTGTGGTGTGTTGGTATGAGTGTTTGTAAGCTTTAAAGGTTTGCTGGATTTTTGACATGATACTCTTATTGTGATGTATTTGTTAATGTGGTAGATTTTATTTATGGAGTTGCCATTGGCATTGAATATTACCAAAGGATAATCAATGTGTTAGATTATTGCTATATTTTTGCACTCAAAGCAATCTTTGATTTGTATATCAACCTACAAGCATTAAAAAATCATTTGTATATCAACCTACAATCACTAAGTAAGTAATCATGTTTCGTGTATCAACCTACATGCATTATATTAATCAATCACTCAAGATTGGGCTGGAGCAGACTTCACACTACTCGCTAATTTGATTTTAATATAAACTCATTGGAGTCATACTCGAGATTACACCACAGCTATTCTGTGATGCACTATCTTGGCCATAGTTTTGAAATTCAGCATCAAATAGAAATGACAAAATTAAGTGTATTCCATAAAAATTTAAGAGTGCACGTTATGTTCTTAGTAGGCTAGCAAGATTTTTTTTTAGTATGTAAACTTAATCTTTTACCCTCAATAAAGATCATTTTGACTTGACAATTGATATTTACACATAATTTGGTTCCATATGGGTATATGTTTCTTTAAGCTTTTTGCTTTATTAAATAAATCCAGTTAATGCTAAAAAAACAAAAAGTGCTGGCACATTCAATGTTTACCTTGACGTGCAGTATGTTACAAGCTGATCTACACAAAGAATAGGGTTGATTTTACACACAGTTAAGTTTCCTTGGTCTTAAGAATTAGTTTTGAAGACAAATATATTACTGAAAAGTCTATGATTTTCTATCGTACTGGTTCTTGTCTTTAAAAAGTGGTAATCCAAAAGTAGAATAGACACATTTATAATCTATTACCAATTACTTGTTGGGAAATAAGTCACTGTCAAGGAAAATGCTTTATCTAACGGTACGAGTTGTTTCCCTTTGAGTGAACACTCCCACCCCCCCCCCACCCCCACCCCTGCCCCAGGGGGGAGGGGGGGTGGGATTTTTGTTTGTTTTGTTTTAATCTGAAACTTGCTGTAGCCAAGCATTCGGCTCGTCATATTCTGAGATAGACTATATATATAATTGTGTGTGTGTGTGCGTGCGTGCGTGCGTGTGTGCGTGCGTGCTGTGCGTGCGTGCGTGCGTGCGTGCGTTGTGTGTGTGTGTGTGTGTGTGTGTGTGTGTGTGTGTGTGTGTGATTCTTCCCAAGTTAATGAGTCCTTTGCACCTCTCCCATCTTTCTATTAGAAACCATTTTAAACAGGTGGGGATCAGGTTCCCGATTTTGGTAGATTACAAAACTATAGCTATTTTGTACCTTGTACTGAAGTATCAAGGCATTTTTTTTCCCTTTGCTATAAAAACACATTTTAAAAAAACACCCAAGTCCTCATTCTCACCACCTATTATGATGCAAAATTTGTCAATTTATCATGTTGTCACTTTCTGCAGTATACCGTTTCAATGTGTAATAACTTGTCACAAAATTGTCTGATTGTTAATCTATTTTCTATATTAAAGTCTTCTTGTTGCAGATCAACACTTTTAACAACTGAAATTGACCTTGATGCAATATGACCCATTATGTGGTGTAGCGTCATATATATGTAGGTCATATAATTATAAGTCTCCAAGATCAGACTAAAGTGCTCCCTTGTCATATCCATATTCCTGTATGCCTGTGAATCGTTGACCCTGACTGCTGATTTGGAGAGAAGAGTACAGGCGGTAGAGATTAGATGCTTGCGGAGACTCCTTGGTATCTCCTACAGAGACCACATAAGCAAACAAAGAAGTGCATAACAGAATCCAGCAAATCATTGATCCCTACGAAAACCTTATATCAATCGTAAAGAAGCGTAAACTTCAGTAGTATGGGCATGTAACAAGATCGAAAGGACTTGCAAAAACAATACTGCAAGGCACTGTCCAAGGAGGAAGAAAAAGAGGCAGACCAAGGAAGAGATGGGAGGACAATATCAGCGAATGGACAGGCCTAGAACTCAACAAAACCCTGAGAAAGGCAGAACAGAGAGAGGAATGGAGGGAACTGGTTGTCAAGTCTTCAGGGGTGCCCCCACGTCGCCAGACTAAGGGATAGATAATAGATAGATAGATAGATAGATAATAGATAGATAGATAGATAGATAAGATAGATAGATAGATAGATAGATAGATAGGGTAGATAGATAGAGATAGATATTATAAAAGACACGACTCCATTAATTAAGTGAAATAATTAAGCTCCGCGAAGATCTTCCACTCTCTAGGGCCGAGAGTGAACACTGTAGTAGCCCCTCCACGCCATGATGATGTGGATGTTCTCTGGATGGGGTCATGGGGCAGAGTGGACAGTACAGCCTCCAGCTTTGGTGAACACGGCACAGGCGCAGACAACCAGCACAATAACAAAACTAGTTCTCAGCATCCTCCACCAAGAGGCGCTACAACGCTAACCTCGCCCTGAACTGCTCTGAGGTTATTTTATTTTTTCTACTTTATCTTATTCTTTTATATCGTGAATAACGGAATTAGCACTCGTGTGCTTGTTTACATCCATCCCCCATGTGTAAGTGGTTGTCTACAATTTTTCATCTGTTCCCACCGGCGCACAATGGCCTACTCTTTCAAAAAGTGGAACAGGATTTAACGTGTGCTCAAGATGTTCAGCGTGGTTGCACACGGGGCCTCGGTTTATAGTTTCATCCGAAGGACATTGTGCAGTCTGCAGTGATGTTAACCCCAGAGGAAAAAATCCCCTTGAACGGGTTTCGAACCCCGGTCGTCAGATTGCGATTGCAATGTTCTAACCACTAGGCTATCCCCATTTAGTTAGAACATGTAAGCAGAGGTCAGCAGTCAAACTTTGTGCAGAGTCAAAAGCACTCAAAAAGACCAGGCTCTGTGCTTCCTACACAAAAGGAAAAGTAGGAGGAGAAGCAGAATGACGCTGAGCATTAATTTTGGTCCTATCTTAAGGTGAATGCTTTTGTTTTTTTTTAAATTTATGGGAATAAGAAACTGTTACTAGGCTATATCAGCACACGTTTTGCAAACTAGAAAAAAGAAATGCGCATACCGAAAAGATAAACTAAAACTGGAACCAACTATTCTTTAATTAAGCATGGAGAATAGTTGTTTCCTGTTTCACTTCAATGTTACACTGATTCGGTATGACTCTTTTCGAGTACCTTGCCATACAGGCAGCCGTACCGCGACTTCAGACGGTTTGTTTCCTTCTTTAAAGGAAAGCGACTTTGAGAAGAAGAGTGCACAATTTTATGTTTAAAGCTTGCCATAGCTGAAGACAATCTGAACACAGCAGATTTTTTTTTCATTTTAAGGCATAACAACATTTTGATATGTAGATCTTGGTACTTAGCGTACATTAGTAGCGGATAAGCCTTTTAACCTCGGCTGTTACTTTTTATTCGTAGTGAAGGTCAGTGGAACACGGTAGGATTCTATTTGAGACTATTCCCGAAGTCGGAATGCAGCTTCATTAACAGTGGGTAAAAACGGTCCCGTACACAAAATCTTACCATTGATGGACCCCATAGCTCTAGCCGAGGAAGACTTTTTACAAATGGAGACTACAGCTCCTCAGTTTAATTAACTTAGAAGGAAATGGTCAAAGTTATATGTCAATCATCCTTCTATTGCCTGGAATTCAATAGCCATGTTCATCTTTTTTGTCGTCCATGTAAGGATGGTTATTGAGGGATCTGTCATTAGCAGAGATATGTTGTCTTGTTTTCCATTGAGAAAATAAATTTATTGGCATTGGTTTTATATTGTTGTCAATTTGAGTGTATGAAACAGAAAAACGTTTGTTGCTTTGCACGTGTCTCTCTCTCTCTCTCTCTCTCTCTCTCTCTCTCTCTCTCCTCTCTCTCCTCACTCTCTCTCTCTCTCCTCTCTCTCTCCTCTCTCTCTCTCTCTCCTCCTCTCTCTCTCCTCTCTCTCTCTCTCTCTCTCTCTCTCTCTTCTCTCTCCTTCTCTCTCTCTCTCGATTTTCTCTCTCTCTCTCTCTCTCTCACATGTGCCTATGTCGCCGTCAGTTATGAGTTAATGCATACACGTATATAAGGTAAGTGACGATTGCACACTCACGCACACACGCATGTAAGCACGAGAGCACACACGCATGTACACACACAACACACACACACAACCAACCCCCACACAACACACACACACAACACACACACACACACACACACACACACACACACACACACATACACAAAACCGCAAAAAGCACAAGAAAAAAAAGAGGAAAGACAAAAAAGCACAAGAGAGACGAACAAAAAGCGCAAGATGGAAAAGAAAACTCATGAAGGACATAAAAGCGCGAGAAAAAACCCAAGCAAGCACAAAAAACAGTAAATTTGAACAGTGGCCGAACAGCCTATCCCCATCATACTCCCCCATAAAAACCCCTCATTAGACCCACCCCACCATACCCTCCCCCCCCCTCCCTATTCTATGGATGTGATTTTGAGTGTTGCTTAGATTACCACACTTGACCATTTTCTCTGACCCAGTTGACAAAAGAATGTTATGATTGATAGTAAGCATATAGGACAACCCTGCCAAGCAATCTCAAAGCAGATGCACTTCCATAGCACGATCATTATGTCATCCTCATCATCCCATTGATCATCAAGAATTTTTTTTTTTAAGTTGTCTCTGGTTCTGTGGCCCTGGCTGCTCTGGTGTAATAGTGACCTCAGTTTCTGTTTGCCATTCTTTTTTTTTGCCTACAGTGATTTAGTGTCAAAGTCTTCATGGTTGGGGCTTCGTGAGAGAAAGTCCTTGGAGGGATGTAATGGCCAGTTACCAACCATTGTGGATGTCACTATCAGTCTGGCTCACGACTTATCTATCTTTTTGTTAGTAGGGGGCTCAGTAGGTGGTGTCCTGCATGTTTAACTCAGAACAAGCCCCACTGAATTAACCACTTCTGGTTGGTGCCCCGACTAGAGTCAGCATTGATAAAATCTTTGTGGATTTCTGACCTCTGAGATGTGACATGATAAATCAAGGTGGACGGGTGGAAAGGTTGGAATGAGCACCTTAAGAACAGCCAGGACAGAACATCAGACAAGATGCAGCAGCAAAACATATACATAATTATTTATCAATGTGTGACTCTGTTGTCCCAGTGTATATAGACTGATTTCATGGCCTGAAGAGAATGGAGCAGATAAAAATTTGTCAAGGCTGATGACACAGACATTGAAAGAGGGGACTCGCTTCCCAAAAGGTTGTTGGCTTTTTTTTTCTAAATCAGTTGAGCATTCCTCTCCTTCATTGCACGCTCAGACAGCAACTGTTGTTGTCTGTCATGTAAGCAAAAATTGCGTTGCACGCTGCACTGACAAGTCAGGCCTAACGCGTCTGACTTCAGTATGGTACAGAATCATCTTTTAAGTCTTTGCCAAAAATGCAGGAATTGACCAAGAGGGCAAAAAAGAAATGGACTTAATGAATTAGCAGAAAGTAAAAGAACAAGGCAGAAAGAAAAGGAGTGATACAAAAGAAGAAATTTCTTGCACAGAATTTCGGGAAAGTTGGGGTGCTATTTATTCTAACAGCCCCCCCCCCCCCCCCCCCCCCTTTACCTCCCCAGGCATCCCAGTGGGGATAGTTGAGTAGTCAGCTGAATGAAGGGGGGTGGAAGGGGGGGGGGGGGAGATGCATATATGCTGTATACTGTATGAAGGATGTGCAGACACCGGAAGTCTCCGAGAAGATCCATTTGAGCTAAACTTGACTCACTTGAACACTTATTTGCTGGTAAACTAAAGTCACTATACTGGTTAGCAGACGAAACTGGAAGCATCATAGTTGATTGTTGTAAAACTTCTTTTTGTGTCTCTTTAAAAAAACAAAAACAAAACAAAGAAAGAAACACAACTGTTACCCCCCACCCCCCACCCCCCACCCCTACGGGATAGCCTGATGGTCAGAGTGATGCCCTCGTGATCTGCTCACCCGGGTTCGAATAACGTTCAAGAGGATACTCATCCCCCCCCCCCCCCCCCCCCACCAATCCTTCGGATGCGACAATAAACCGAGGTCTCGTGTGCAAACGCACACAGAACATCTTGCACACACGTTAAAACCCGTTCCGCTTCTCGGATGAGTAGGCCATTGTGTGTCAGTGGGAACGGGTGACAAAATTTACAAAACTGCATTCACACGGGGACTGAATGTAATCATGACTGCCCATTTCATTATCCTCGAAATAAAAGAATAAATACAAATAGGCCTTAACCTCTTTGATGTTGACATTGTGCACAAGTAGCCTAATTACACAAGTAATTTAGTTATCATTATCAGTACAAGTCGATGTATCATCATAATCATTATCATCATCAGCAGAGGTAGTATGGTAATAGCAGCAGCAGCAGTGGTGGTAAAAGTAGGCCTAGTAGTCGAAGTAGTAAGCCTAGTAGTAGTAGTAGTAGTAGTAGAAGTAGTAGTAGTAGTAGTAGTAGTAGTAGTAGTAGTAGTAGTAGTAGTAGTAGTGGTGGTGGTGGTAGTGGTAGTGGTGGTGGTGGTGGTAATTGTTGTTGGATAAAATTGTTATGATCTATGCCAAAATGTGTCATTATCTATGTTCTAAATTAGTAAATTTCTCTCCAGGGCCTAGTTCTTGTTACTTACTTTTGGTTGAGTTCAGTGGTATTTACACAACGTAAGAGAAAACATTAGCTATAATGGGTTTGACAGTCATTAGCGAAAATGATAATTGTTTTATGCCTGTAAGATGATCCCGTGGTCAACTAGAATATAAACTGTCATGTACAAACTTTTATATCCTGCTTGCATTAGTTCCGTGATGACAAGAAAACGCGGTGTTTTAACTTTTAGGGCCTAGCAGTTATTGTCACGACGGTCATTTCCCAATCGAGTTCATGATTCATAATCAGGTGAGCCTTACGAGAGTTCTCTACTCTTGTGTAGGTCTATTTCGTTCCGATTTATGCGCCCTTCATTGTTTTGTAAATAACCAAAATGGAGGCTCTGCCTCGTCTGCCGATGCTTGCTTTCGAACTGAAGCACAGTCCAGAGTATGTTGATTTTGGGCCAACGTTGAAAAAGGTAATGCAAGATCAAATTCGATCGTTTCATGCAGGGTTCATTTATATATTTGATCTCAACATTTGTACATGTGGGATGGTTTTCTTTTCCGTGATCGTCTTGTCAGTCATCAACATCGGACGTCGACTGATCATATGAATTATCTACGTCGATTACAATCGCAATGTTTTGTCACGAGTTTAAAAGTCTTTTTTTGTGCAGTAGTATGTTTTAGCCTTCGTGAGCAAATGAACAATGGTGTATGAATTTGACATGTGTTTGCAGAGGAGAAAGTGAGGATTGAAATACGATGTCCTGCTGTCGCTGACCGGAATGATATTGTTATTTTGCTGTAGTTACACAGTGTCAGTAGTGTCAGTAGGCTAGTCTAGTTCCACTAGTTAGTAACATGACATTTCGTTACAAAAAGCTGAGATGTGGCATGCTCTTTTTATTATAACGACTAAAGCCAACCAAATCAAATTCAAACGTTCTAAGTGATAAATAGCTCTTTTTTTTTGGGGGGGGGGGGGGGGTAGTTGTTTTTGTGTGCTTTTTATCAGTCAAGTCAAAAACACATTAATCATTCCATGAAGGGCGATAGTCAAAAGTGACTGATCTGTCAGTATGATGACTATGTTGAACCCATCAAATTAATATTCTGTGTTCAATACAACAAAACATCTGCTTACACAAACACTGAACAGGCGCCACACACACACACACACACACACACACACACACACACACACACACACACACACACACAATGACATACACACGCACACACACACACACCACACACACACACACACACACACACACACACACAGTGACACACACACACACAGAGTGACACACACACACACACAGAGTCACACACAGAGTCACACACACACACACACACACACACACACACACACACACACACACACACACACATAACACACACACACAAACACACACACACACACACACACAGATTGACAAAGTTACACATGATACACAGTACACATGATACAGTACACAAACTGCACAAACACACAGTACACACACACACACACACATACACAGACACATACAATGTATATATATATATATACATACATCATGCACACATGCATGCATGCACACACACACACATTTTACACATGTGCACACACACGCATGCATGCACACACACACATTTTACACATCTGCACACACACACACACAATATGATGTGCACACACACACACACACAATATGACGCACACACACACACACACACACACAACACACCACACACACACACACACACACACACACACACACCACACACACACACACACAGACTGTAAACTGAGGCCCCATGTGCAAATGCACGCAGAACATCTTATGCACACATTAAATCCTGTTCTGCTTTTCGTAAGAGTAGGCCATTGTGTGCTGGTGGGAACAGATGACAAGATTTACACAGCTGCATACACACAGGGACTGGATGAAAAAAAAGCCCTTGAGTGCTTATCCCATTATCCTTGATATAACAGATTTTTTTTTTTTTTTTAGATAGATAAAACACACACACACACACACACACACACACACACACACACACACACACACCACACCACACAACACAACCACCGACTGACACTGTGACAGAGCTACACGTGATACACAGTGCACATGATAAAGTACACACACAGTACACAAGCACAGTACACACACATGCACAAACACATGGACACGCACACACACACACACACACACGAGTCACACACACAACACACACACACACACACAACCACACACACACACACACACACACACACACACACACACACACACACACACACACACACACACACACACACACACACCAGAGCTACAAATGATACACAGTGCACATGATAAAGTACACACAGTACACAGGCACAGTACACATGCATGCACATGCGCACACAACATACACACACACACACACACACACACACACACACAACCATACACACATACGTACATACATACATACATACATACATACATACATACATACATACATACATACATACATACATACATACATACATACACAACACACACATTCCAGTTATTGCTTTTCATTTTCTGGAATCACTAAAAGTGGAAAGACATTAAAACTGAAGACTACTACATACACACACAGATGCACACGCACACAGTGACAGTCACTCACACCTATACAGATACAGCACATACATACAGTACTTTCATTACACATCAATATGTGTGCATACACACACCGCGCGCACACACACACACACCCCCCAAAAAAAAAAACCCAAACAAACAGACACACTGACTCACACTCATAGTGATATTATATTGCATTCTAACAACACAACACAACACAACACAACACAACACAACACAACACAGTACAGCGCAGCGCAGCACAACACAACACAACATGCACCACGCGCGCAGCGCACACACACACACAGAGACACAGACACACACACACACACACACACACACAACACACACACACACACACACACACACACACACACACACACACACACACACACACGCGCGCGCATGCAAACAATCTCTTGCACAGAATGGAAAATGGACCTGTAGATAATCTGCCTCTGCTGGGAATCAAGCCCAGTAAAACACTGTAGAACTAAAAGTTTTAGGTAATATTCTACCATATAATCAAGTGCAGATCAATCAAGATATGCAGGAGAAGATCAGTGTAACATTTGCAATCTAGCTAGATCAACCAGAACTGAATAAGTATTCATGAATGTATCTTGTTCTGTTTCAGTTCATCCGTGAACACTATGGTGAAGACCCAGCTGCATACAATAAGAATTTTTCTGACTTAGACCAGCTAAGACAGGTAACTTACATCCTTATGAATTTCAAAGATTTATATTTTTTAGATCTCTATATAAATATAATTGATTAAGAATGGCCTTGACATTTAGAGAACTATGTACTTTTCTGTCCCTCCATTTGAAAGTGGTTAAAATAGACTGCACAGTGTTTGATGATAAAGTTACAAATACAGTCTGTAGAGTGATTAAAAAAAAAATGTTCTTCTTCATCGAACATTTAGACAGCAACTTTCGTTGTCTATGATATTCGTTTGAGTGAAAATGCATTGTGCTGCCATTAACTGAATTAGTGCCTGACAAGTCCAGTCCAGCCTGGCAAACCCAACTTTGGCATGGTATGAAATTGTTATATTTTAACAATAAGAGTCTGGAAAAAAGGTAAGACAGTGAGCCAAAAGGACAGAAAATAGAGAAGAAGGAGGTGACACTAAGAAAAGGAACAACTGAGAAGCACAAATATAAAGCAGGAATTCCTAGCATAGAATTTTCAGAAGGTGGGGATGCTATTTATACTCACAGGCCTTTGGCATCCCTACAGGGGAGAGAGTTTTCATTCTATTTTATTTAAAATTCAAATTTCTGTAACACTTGAACCTAGGCTAAAGCCTGGTAAAGGAAAACACAAAGTGTGTAAAGTGTGATAAAGCAGTTTGATTAACAGTTTAAAAAGTAAGCACTTTAAAAAAAAAAAAAAAAGGACTTCTCTAATTTGGATTGAAGTTTGTTGAAGTTCAGTTTTAAAATAAAATTTTATTTCGTCTTTGGTACTGCTTTTTATTCATAGTCCCATGATAGTGATGCTGGCATGTTGAGTTATTTGAAATGTGGGAATGTGATTTTGTGTATTGCTATTTCTTTCTTTTGATGAACAAGAGGGGGGGGGGGGGGGGGGGGTGCGAGAGGGAGAGACAGAGAGAGAGTTCAACCTTTACACTAGTTCTATATGTCTTTTAAGATAGTGATCTCATACTGAGTTACTCTCAGTTGCAATGCTCAATGTACTTTAAAAAGAAGGATAAGAATTTTATTGTGGAAGTTGTTGTGCTGTTGTTTATTTTTCTTCCATTTCTTACTTATGATGCAGTGCTGTAACATTTTGATGTTATTTCTGCTGTTCAGAATGCCATCCACGTGACTCGTGACTTTGTGGGGTGTGCCACCTTGAAGAAGTATTATGCTCAGCTTCTTTTGATGAACGGACGTTTCCCCATGGGGGAAGGGGGAGAGGCTGCAATCACCTTTACCTGGTGAGAGGAAAA
Organism: Stramonita haemastoma; assembly: GCA_030674155.1. Classification (NCBI taxonomy): domain Eukaryota; kingdom Metazoa; phylum Mollusca; class Gastropoda; order Neogastropoda; family Muricidae; genus Stramonita; species Stramonita haemastoma. Next base: position 62,665,044 of record CM060318.1, on the reverse strand, counting down.
AATACATATTTTGACATGTAACTCAACAGTTTTATATATAGAGTGTTTAGTTGAAAGACTTGTTTTTCAGGTAATCTGTGTGCAATATTAGATGTTACCTTTCTGCATGATTCATTATCATGAAGTTTATTCTCTGTGTAAATATTTTGAACAACAACAACAAAAAGAAGTTATTAATGAGTGTTAGAAGAAGGATAATCTTTAGATATTATACATGATAGAATTGATAAACTTCTGAATGGTACAAATTTCTTAATTATGTGTATCTTTTCAATTCAGTGTCTAGAAATCAGCATGATGAACTGCATGCAATCTGCACAATTATTTGCTTCCTTTATGTTTCGGGTATACTGCTTATCAGTAAAATTTATTTGGGGGTTTGGTTTTTTCGTTGGTTTGTTTGTTCATTTGGTTGGTTGGGATTTTTTTTTACCTCAGCTAGAGCTTTGAGGTTCACATGTGGGGAGATTTTGCGTATGTGACTGTTTTTATCCACCATTAAGGTAGCCACATTCTGACTTTGTACAAGGTTTTATCATGAATGAAGTTTGCCATTTTAATATAGTAATTGTTATGTTCATGGAAAAAATGAGCTACTCAGCAAGTGCAAAGTATACATTATGTGTGTGCACATTTCATATGCTTCCACATAAAAATGTGCTTTTGGAAAAAATGTAACTTTTCAAAAAACTCCAAAGCCATAGTTGAACAGTTAAAACCCATTGAGAAAATCATACTCATGCAATGTAGTATACATCATATTGATAAGCTGCGTAATGATCAGTTCTCAGACCACTGCAATGTGAGTACCATTGTCGTCACTCAAGTGGTAACAGCTCTACTTACTTGAAACCAGGGAATTAAAAGCCAGCAGTATTTAGCATATATTTCAGAATTGGTAAAATAACCCTTTTAGTAACATAAGAATCTATTTCATATTTCGATATTCAACAATTTCATTTTCAGGGAGGACAACCAGACAGGCAGAGATCACATCATAGCGGACATCAAATTTGAGGAGGCTTGTTTCTCTACAACATAGGAGCGCTTCACTCCAACTTGGGAGCTATTGACACAAGGCAAAATGCTGAGGTAATCAAGGGCTTGATAATATACATTTTGTGTGTGTGTGTGTGTGTGTGTTTGTGTGTGTGTGTGTCCATAACTGATATTTTCAAGTGCTCCAGACTGACACAAAATATAAAAGAAATGCCGTATCTGAGGTTGGAATAAAATAGATTTAGATTTTATATTTGAAAAATACAACTCACTATAGATTTTAAATAGAATTTTGAGGTTATTCAAAAGCATTTTTAAGAATCTTTCAGTCAGGTTTCTCAATATGCCAAACTTTTGCAGTGATTCTAAAATTGAGTGCTGCTTTAATGCATGTATATCCTGTGAAGTGATCTGGTTTTTTTTATCTGTTTCTCGGCTACAGCTCTGAGGTTATCCAATGGTTATATTTTGCATTTGCGACCATTTTTACCCACAATTAAGGTAGCCGCAATTCAACTTCAGAGATACATGCTTGATGAAATTGGGTCTGTTGCACACTGTCATTGAGTATCCTTTAAGTCAAGAGCATCTGATGAAAACGGTGGGTACCCTCTGTAGATCACGAAAGACTGTACATCAGACATATGGTATGTTTCAGATTGATAGCTGTACAATTTGTTTTCTCATGTATTTTACAACATTTGTGACTTTTCTGATCGATTTTCAGCGGGCTGAAAAGTTCCAAAACTTTTATAAGAGAATTATGTTAAAAAGAGTTTGTTCATTTATCATGAGAAAAGACAAACTGTTTACTTTCATGTCAGGAAATGCTTCTCGTCATATTGTAAGTAGGGTTTATGTATTCATTGTGGGTAAATGTGTTGCAGGGGATGAAGGTGTCATGTACACACTTTCAGTGTGCTGCGTGGGCGTTTGAGCATCTGCGAGATCATTTTGGGAGCTCCAGTATGAGCACAGATATGGCTCACGAGTACCTTACCTTCCATGTCAATGTCATGCTGGTGAGTTGATGTTGAAGGACAATGTGTGTGTGTTGTGTGTGTGTGTGCGTGTTGTAGGTTGTGTGTGTGTGTGTGTGTGTTTTGGGGGTTTATTTTGGCTTTGGTTTTTTGTTCAAAGTTCACCTGCAATCCAGCTATTCTTAACTTTGTATGTACAATGTGCATACTTTTGCCTTGCCCAGGTTTTGAGTGGTAGTAGGGTTTTGAAATATCTGAAGTTTGTATTTGGCTATGTATTATCTGAGGTTTATGAAGATACTTTCTTGTTGATAATAGAGTTATTTTAATGCGATGAATGTGCGTTGAAGTTTTCATTCATCTGCATGGATTTCCTTCCCTGTCTTCAGGCTCAAGCCCAAGAGTGCATCCTGGAGAAGTCTATGATCGACAGTAGGAAGAACACCATCACTGCCAAGGTGTCAGCTCAGGTGGTAGAGTTCTACCGCTTGTCTGTCATCAACCTGGATCAGTGCAACACCGAGCAGATCATCAACTCTCGAAGCTACAAGGTACAGGCTTTGCTTTTGTCAATGAACTTTTGCATGGTGTGTGTGTGTGTTGGTGTGTGTGTGTTGTGTGTGTGGTGTGGTGTGTGTGTGGGGGGTGTGGTGGGTGGGTGGTGTGTATGTGGTGGTGTGTGTGTTGTGTGTGTGTGTGTGTGTGTGTGTGTGTATGCATGCACATGTATGGGTGGAAAGAATAAAACCCCAGGTTTATTTGGCATGATTTAAAACCTCTCTCCCCTCTCTTTCTCTTCCTTATTTCGCACAACAAAAAAACCACCAAACTACCCCCCTCCCCCCACTGCGTTTTTAAAACAGCAACCAATCAAACTATACCTGAAATCGACGAGGTAATATGAAATGTAATGTATGAAATGTATACGATGAAATGTATGAAATGTATACGACAGCAGGGTTGACAAAAAAATAAAAAGAAATAAATATTGAAATGGAGTTATTTTTTCATATTGTAACAAAAGCTGTAAATGCCTACAGGACTGGAAGAAACGCATAGAGCTGAAGATCGCCTTTTACCAGAGCATCACGCACTACTACATGGGGAAGCAGTCAGAGGAGCAGCAGAAGTGGGGAGAGCGGCTGGCCTACTTCCAGGCTGCTCAGGACAAGCTCAACGAATCGGTCAAACTGGCCAAGGTATGTTGTATGTTCTCAACAATTTTCTCTGAAAAAAAAATATTTCAGAGAGAGAGAGAGAGAAAGGCTCTTATATCTTAATCTCTTTTTTTGTGTTGTATTTTGAGTATACTGGAATAAGCACTCATGTGTATTTTTTTTTTTTACATCCAGTCCCAGTGAGTATGCTGTTTTGTCAATTATGTCATCCGTTCCCACCGGCATACAATGGCCTGCTCATCCGAAAAGTGGAACAGGTTTACATATGTGCAAAGATGTTCAGCGTGCGTTCGCACATGGGACATCAATTTATAGTCTCATCAGAAGGACTTTATGGGGGGGTGGAGTTGGCACTGATGTTAACTCCAGGGGTAAAAAAAAATCCCCTTGAACGGGATTCGAACCCTGGTCATCAGATCACACAATGTTCTAACCACCAGGCTATCCTATCCCCTCCCCCCCCCCCCCCACCGAAGAGAAAGAGAAAGAGAGAGGATGTTTTTGTTGCTTAAAAAATATCCAAACATTACCTCTGATATATTAGTTGTCACTAAGATTTTATTCCAGTTACAAACTGTTTAAGTTTTCTTGTCATTGTATGAACAAGGTTTGTTTGGGGTAGCATGTATGTGTTTATTTTGCTTTTTCAGTATTGTTTTTTTGTGCCTGGTATTGTGTTCATGGCTTTTTACTTTTTTTTAAACTAACTTGGCAAAAAACATGGTTCTGGTCTGCTTATACTAAAAAAAATTTTTTTGCTTGTTTGGTAGAAATTATGTGTTCTTGTGTTATACCTTCCCTTTCATTCTGTCTTTCCTTTGTAGATCGAAGGAAGTTCTTGATTTGAAGTTGTAGAAATTTAAGTAGGCATTCTGATTTTAAGGATATCTATAACCAAGTTTAGGGTACCATCATTTCCAGGTATTTAGCAAAACTTTCAAGCATGACAGAAAAAAAGAAAGGAAATAAGTTTCTGTGTTTATTTGTATTCTGTCTGTCTCCTTGCCTTTTTTAAAAAAAGAAAATTTTCCATTCGTCATCTTTTGTTTCCAGATTTTTTTGGCTGTATGTTTTTGAGATTTTCAGACAATATTTTTTTTAAATTCCAGAATGAGGTACCAGAGATGCAGGAAGCTCTGCGTTTTGCGCAGGATGTTGTTGGAGGAAAGTGAGTATTTTTCTCATCTTTTACAGTTCCATTTGTTTGTCATGTGCTGTGGTAAAATGGGCGTAATGATGAGTGTTTGGTATATATAGAGATTTTTTTTTAGGGGGATGGGGGAGTAGTTTTCATTCCTGAGCAAGAACTCCAATGTTCGCCATTGGTGAGATTTTGCATATGCGACCGTTTTAACCCAGCATGAAGGTAACTGCAGTTTAACTTCGGGGATGGTGTTTGAGCAGGTTACCTTAAAAAACGTTTTGTCATCCGTTACTACTGGCACAAATGACCTTCTCTATTGAGAGATGAAACGCATTTTTAGCATGCGCGTAAGATGTTCTGCATGCGTTTGGGCATAGATCCTCTTAATATAGTATCATTCAAAGGACCTCTGGGGGAGTGGAGCCAGTACTGATGTTAACTCTAGGGTAAAATTCCCTAAAACAGGTACTTCTGTGGTGGCTTGGTCCTGGTACATCATACCATGAGTGCAACGCTCTAACAGACTAAGCTATGCTGCCCGGCACAGCTCTCAGTTTTCCCCACTTTCAGCTTCTCTCAGCTGCTGTCTATTCTATCCCATCCCAATCCAGTTAATTATTATAGTAGAAACTGATAGCACCTAGCAAAGTGAGAGGGTGAAGAAAAGGGAGGGGCAGGGGGATAAAAGTGAGGAATGCTTTAATTGTAGCACTGGCTCGGGGTCCTTGATAGAGTTGTGCTGAATTTGCGCACTGCGGCCCCATATAGATGTATACAGATGGTAATCCAGTTACAGCGTTCATCCTAGGATTTCAAACGAAAAAATGGAGCCCACAGTTTTGGTGCTGCTTTCAGGCAGTAATTCAGCTACAGTGTTCAGTCTACTATGGCCTTGAAGGCTCCAAAAATAAACCCCAAAAATGTGGATATTGCTGCCCCCCTCCTGTCCTACTCCCCTTTGTACAGGCAAGGAGCCCACATGTTGCATATGTGCTTTGTCGTGATATTATGTGTTATGTGCACAGTTATTTGATTTTTATTATCTGTTATACGGTACAGCTGTGTTACTGTTAACAGTAATTCTGATGAAATTTTCAATGGCCTGAATACTGCAATTATGATCAGATGCAGCAGCTGAGGGAAGAAGTCAAGTTGTAGTTGTGACACACACGCACACATGCATGCATACACGTACCCACGCATGCATGTACACACACATGCATGCATACACATCTACAGGGTACACATGCATACACCTAGTACACACGTGTATACACACACACACACACACACACACACACACACACACACACACACACACACACTCACACACACTTACACACACACACACCACACACACACACACACACACACACACACACACACACACACACACACATGCTCACACACTTACACACACACTTACACACACACACACACACACACACACACACACACACACACACACACACCACACACACACACACACACACACACACACACACACACACACACACACACACACACAAGGTCAGAACATTGCGCTCACAATTTGACGACCTGGATTTGATTCCTGGTTGAGGAGATTTTTCTCCTGGAGTTAACATCAGTGCCGACTCCACTCTCCCCAAAGTCTTTCAGATGAGACTGTAAACTGAGGCCCCATGTGCGAACACATACAGAACATCTTGCACACACGTTAAATCCTGTTCCACTTTTTGTAAGAGTAGGCCATTGTGTGCCAGTGGGAACAGATGACATTTACAAAACTGCATGCACACGGGGACTGGATGTATAAAAGCACATGAGTGCTTATTCCATTATTCTCAATATAAAAGAATAAATAAATGAAAAATGAATAAAACGCATACACACACACACACACACACACACACACGTATGCAGGCATGAACCTACCTAAATATTTGCATACACATTTATTTGGGAGGAGGAAGGGGGGTTTTTTTTTGTTTTTTTTTTAAGGTGGGGTTTTTATGTGTCTGTTAAAGGGTAATTTCCTCTCTGTTTTTTATTTTCTTCTTTTGGATTTTAAGTTTATTCCATGAAAGGATGGCTGTATTCTCTGACATAATTTTTTTTTATTTACCTTAAAACAAAACAAAACAAAACAAAAATCACACAATTTTTTAAAAAAAGGTACCTGTCTATATTAATGTGAAAACAGCACAGGAATAGGTAATCCTGCCGATGACATCCCTACCCCCAACCCCCTTTCCAAACACCCCACCCAATGAATCCAGCTGTAGCATTCTTGAATAAACAGCATTTTTAGAACGAAACTAGGTTTCATTGAGATTAAGTATTTTTGTCCAGTGAAATAAAATGCTGGTCATTGTAATCACCTTGTTGCTATCATTCTGTTTGTATCACATTATTGTAACCTTCAGATCAAAGGTTACACTGAGTAAGAAGTAACATATTATTCCCCCTTTTTTTTTCTGTTTTTCAAATTTGAAAATTTGTTTTTCCAGGTTGCAGTCCGCACAAAAGGATAAGATTTCATTTACCATGAGAAGATTCCTCCTTTGGACAGTTTGCCAGATGTAAAAGGTACCAGGTGTTTTGCTTTGCTTTGTGTTAAGTCATTTTGTTCATACATGATGAATGGTCACATATGCAAAAACTCGCCAGTGGTCAACCTCAGAGTCCTAGCCAAGATACTAAAACGTTGTTTTTTTTTAAAGAATGTACTGAATAAACAGTTTTGAGTTTTGAAGCAGAGAATTTTTATTCATCAAGAGAAGGTTATTATTGATAGAAGAGTACAGCAGGGAATGGGACAAATTTTTAAAGATATAGTCAGAGCGTAAGTTAGGAGAAAGTTGTGTGCTCCATATTTCGTTGGTAGGCTTGTTGTTGTAACAGAGAGGATATTTTTAATGTCCTATCTCTGCTCAATACCTGGGGTGAGCACAGCTAGACAGTTAGGATGTGGCCTTTTAAAAGATACTGCACAAATACTACATTTCATCGTGAAGGCAAAGCGTTTGCAACATACTGCACAAATACTACATTTTATCGTAAAGGCAAAGCGTATGCAACAGAGTGTTTTTGACCACCCTAGGAAACAGCGTTACCCATGCAGCATGCACTCTCATGGGTAAGCTGACTATTCCAGTGAAAGAAGTTGTTAGTGAAGTAAGTTAGTGAATGAATGATTGGTTTTGCAGGTGCTCCTCTGGTGAAAGGCATTCCTTTCGACCCTACAGATCCAGAGATTTGTGGTCCTGACATCTTTCAGAAACTGGTTCCCATGGAAGCTCATGAGGCGTCTTCTGTCTACAGGTGAGCATCTGAGACTGTGTGTGTGTTTAGCCTCTGTGTGTGTGTGTGTGTGTGTGTGTGTGTGTGTGTGTGTGTGTGTGTGTGTGTGTGGTGTGTGTGTGTGTATGGTTGGATTTGTGTTGTGTTTATGCTGATAGATTTGCTTGGGTGTGTGATAGAAGGATATCCGTCAATCATCAATATGTCTAAAAAGAAACCCATCTGTCTGTCTGTCTGTCTGTTTATCTGTCTGTCTGTTTATCTGTCTGTTTATCTGTCTGTCTGTCTGTCTGTCTGTCTGTCTGTCTGTCTGTCTGTCTTTCTTCTCTCTCTCTCTCTCTCTCTCTCTCTCTCTCTCTCTCTCTCTTCTCTCTCTCTCTCTCTCTCTCTCTTCTCTCTCTCTCTCTCTCTCTCTCTCTCTCTCTCTCTCTCTCTCTCTCTCCTCTCTCTCTCTCTCTCTCTCCTCCTCCCTCTCTGTTCGTGTGTATCTTTTCCTGTTTGAGTACCCTCAGAACATTGCTGACCTACATATTTTGGGGGCATATAATTTGATTTTAACTCCATTCATGTTGTGGATTGTTTCAGTGAAGAGAAAGCCAAGCTTCTGCGAGCTGTCATGGAAAACATTGAAACATCCAATGTTGAGCTTGAGTGAGTACTGTCTTTATTTTTCACACATTTGACAGTTAACTTGCCTTATAGCTTAATACAGTTTATCAGTCTGGTGTATTTGCATACTTTGGTATGGTTGTTTGCATACATGTGCTTTTTTTAAAAATTCTGATATGAAATGATTATGGAGATCCAGTAAAATAGTATAGAAGATCCATGTTTTAATCACTATCAAAGATTTCTTGAAGTTGTGCTTTGTAAGTTTGAATTGAGCCAAAGATCTGTTATGGTTTGAATGAAGCTCACACAAACGCTGCATACCACTTTCAGTTTAAGTAAATATTTGTAATGTAAAATACATTTTTGGAAAGAAAATCCGGACTAAAACAGAAAACAAAAAAATGGTATGTACCTGTAGTATAAGACAACTTTTTCAGCAGAAAGAAGGTAAGCTTATTTTTACATCTGATTAATACAAGTTGTTATCATTATTGAAATAAGGATCAGCATTATTCAGCTTTTGGTTGGCCAGGGTGTTGATACAAGGAACGACAGTAGAGTTATACGCTGTTTTAATCTGTTTATATAGTTGCACACTTTTGTTCTGGAATTAAAAATTTTACAAGGTGACAGCCCCAATATGGCCTCTGCAGTCAGCTGGGATATAAACAGCAAGATTGGATTGGATAGCATGGTTAGCTGTTAGGAAAGGGTAGTAAAGCTTGTATGTGAATGAAGTTTTTGTAGTGGTTTTGATGATATTATTAAACACTTATTATTTTGTTGTTTTTTGCAGGCAGTTTATGACATCGCTGCAAATTGACCCCAGCATCTTTGAGCAGGCACCAGACAGACTTCCCCAAGAACTGCTGGAGAAGTGCGCTGCCATGAGTGTCCGTACCAATGCCATCAAAGATCTGGTCGATGCCATGTCAGGTGGGTCACATAGCTTTTCTTGTATCTGTACTGTGTAGTTCTCCAAAGATGTTGCATAACTTCAGAGTTAAGAAGAAAATGTATATGTAGAAAGTTATTCTTACTACAGATAAAACAGATAGAGATATGTGTTCTTTTTTTTTTTCTTTTTTTTTCTTTTTCTTTTTTATTGTCGATATATTTTGATAAAGTTTTATCCCATAACATGGTGGTCAGGATAGCCTAGTGGTTAGAGCATTGTGCTATCAATTTGATGGCTCAGGATCAAGCCTGGGATCAAGCCATTGTTTTATCAAGTGGATTTTTTTGGGTTTTTTGTCTGGAGTTAAGATGAGTACTAACTCCAGTCCCCATGAAAATTCTTCAGATGAGACTACAAACAGATGCCCTTTGTGTGAACACACAGAAAACATATTGCGCACATGTTGAAACCCGTTCTGCCTTTCAGAGTGGGCCATTTGTGCCAGTAAGAATGGATGACACAAAAAAATATGTTTTCAAAAAATGCAAGCACATTATTGCTGTGTTTAGACATCATCCCTAAAATAAAAAAATGTAGCCACCTTAATGGTGGGCAAACAAATACCCTAACACCCAACCCCTCATCATGACCACTCCTTACAATGCAAAATGTCAGTTCCTCATTTCTTCACCTTCTAGAGTCTGGCATTTCCATTTGCGGTAATTTTTCCTACAGTTGTCTGCTTTTTCAGTCTGTTTTCTTTGTTTTTGTAATTGGATAGTTGTTTTTTGTTTTTATCACACATTGATAACATGCTAGCAGGTAAAAATGGACCTCCCATGCAATGTGCAGTGTGTTGGAGGGTCACAAATGACCCTGGCAGTGAAGGGGTTAAAGAGAAAACCTGTCAGATGGTTAGTGTTCAGCTAGGTCATTGTCACCTGTCATTTTTGTTGTTATTTTCCTACAGGTGTGTCTGGACTTGCCACTGAAGCTGAGCTGAATATCAAGGAGATCCAGGACATGCTAGCTGAAGATGCCCAGAAAACTGAGGACTTTGAGGTCAGCTGTGTGCGGGATTTCTGTTATTAGAGTGTGCATATACACTCATTTTGCTCATGTATGTATGCTCTCTGAAGCAGGTGTTAATACATGTGCATGTGCACATACGCAGAGATACCCTGGTATGCATTCACACACTAACACGCTAACACTGCCACATGATTACTTTTTTTGATATCATTATCTTTATAAAACAGACAGTTTCACCTGGTTTACAAGATACACACACACACACACACACACACACACACACACACACACACACACACACACACACACACACACACACACACAACGCATACACACACACACACAGATTCACACACAACACACATTCACACATGTGCACACACACACACACACACAAGGTTTTTTGTTAGGTACCTTCCCATTGTGGTCTATGGGTAATGAATTAGCCGACCAATCGGCCAAGCATGGAGCTCAGAATATAAATAACTCTCAAACAGTAAACATTCGTCCTTCAGTAAAAGAGGTTTGTAATTTGTTAGAGTCAACATCACGGGCACAACTCCTTAGATATGATAATAGCCATTTAGTATCTGGGAAAAAAATAGGATCTGTTGTAGACTTACAAGGCAGCTGATGTCAAATCATTCTAGCTTTTATTCGAGGGTAGTTTCTAGTATGATCTGCCGAATTCGACTTGATGCTATCAAAACGAAATATTGTAAAAACATAAATTGCATATGTGGACAAAAGTTTAGCCTAGGTCATATATTTTACAGATGTAACAAAGTACTCCAGTTTCTTCCGAAAAGTTTTAAAGACCAGAATTTTTCTGAAGAAACTTCTCAGAAACTAATGTCAGATCACATTCTTTTGATTGAAATTGTTCAGTCCCTTGTAAATAGTCCAGTCTATAGGTTTATATAATGTCCACTTAGAAGTTGTTTTTTGTTTGTTGGTTAGGTTTGGGTTTTTTTGTTTGTTTGTTGTTTTTTTTCCCGGGGGGGGGCTTTTATTTATTAACTGTTAACATACTTTTCTTTCTTTTTCTACTTGTTTTTGTAATTAACTTGGCCATTTGATGTACCTAAATTGATATCTTTATGCACACACACACACACACACACACACACACACACACACACACACACACACACACACACACACACACACACAACACACACACACACACACACACACACACACACACACACACACACACTCACCACTCTCTCTCTCTCTCTCTCTCTCCTCTCTCTCTCTCTCTCTCTCCTCTCTCTCTCTCTCCTCTCTCTCTCTCTCTCTCTCGTATGCATGCACGCCTCACTCACTCACACACACACACTTACATACATGTGCTATGTCACAGAAAGTTTGGCAAAAAGAGATGACCAGTTCTTTACATGCATGTGTGATGTCACAGAAACAGTTTGGCAAAATAATGACCCATTGTTTGCATGTGCGATGTCAGAAAGATGACCAGTTCTTTGCATCCATTGTCACAGAAACAGTTTGGCAAAAAGATAACCAGTTTTTTTACATCCATTGTCACAGAAACAGTTTGGCAAAAAGATGACCAGTTTTTTATATCCATTGTCACAGAAACAGTTTGGCAAAAAGATGACCAGTTTTTTACATCCATTGTCACAGAAACAGTTTGGCAAAAAGATGACCAGTTTTTTACATCCATTGTCACAGAAACAGTTTGGCAAAAAGATGACCAGTTTTTTACATCCATTGTCACAGAAACAGTTTGGCAAAAAGATGACCAGTTTTTTACATCCATTGTCACAGAAACAGTTTGGCAAAAAGATGACCAGTTCTTTACATGTGTGCTGTCACAGAAACAGTTTGGCAAAAAGATGACCAGCTCGGTGCTGCCGGGGCTGGCCAAGGACTGTGAGGGTCATGCAGAAAAGCATGCCCAGGGATCTCAGCTCAACGCCAACCTGCACACCGCTATGAACGCCCACATCGCCAACCTCAAACTGCTGTCCCTGCCCCCTGATCAGCTGCAGACTCAGTTGCCTCCTGTTCACCCCCCCAAAAGTATGTGCTACCATTTCCCCCCCCCCCCCCCCCCCCCCCCCTCACTCCTCCCTACTCTTTAGGTAGCCGCATTCCCACTTCGGGGATGGGTCTAAACATGACATCGATATGCATGCGTTTTATTTTTGTCATCAGTTCCTACTGGCACAAAACAGCCTTCTCTTCCAAAAGGTGGAATGGGTTTGTAATGTGTGCTCAAGATATTCTGCATGCATTCACACACCGGGCCTCTGTTTATAGTCTCATCCAAAAGACTTTGACTGGGGAAAAAAGGCAAGGCTGGGAATTGAACAGAGAACCTCATGGTTTATTTTTGGGGCAGGTGAATGTCTTAACTGCCCTGCTACCTTCCTTCTTTAACATGAATGAAGTTCTTGATATTGTCTATTGTATCTAAAAGCAAAACTAGGAAGTTCAGAATTGTTATACTTTTGAAACCAACTAACTCAATATGCTTTCAACCTTATCAAATTTTCATTTAAAATGACCAGTGAGTGTGAGCTTGACATGGTGTGCAAGTAAATGATCTGTGATGAGAACATCAAACTGACATGGGGAATATATCTATAAACGTTCTTATTAGCACTGTGCTATGGAGAGATAGAACAGTTTATTGTGCAGAAGAAAAGTAATTGTGTGAGGGAACAGACTATTATGCAGAGGAAAAATATCAGCGTGTGTTTTTGGGGAGAGATGGAACAGGAAAAAAAGAGATGTTTTTTACACAGGTGCGGAAGACGAGGAGGTGATGACAGACATGCGACGTCTACTGAGCAAAGTGGAGGAGATGAAAGTGCAGAGAGGAACCTTGGAGAAACAGTTCCGTGATGATATTCAGAAAGATGACATCACCACCGTCCTTATGGCTGCAGACTCCACCAAGGATGTAAACACCTTTTATTTGTCCGCCACTTTTCAGACAACTCTCATTATTTCTTCTTTTTTTTTGGAGAGGGTGGTGGTAACTTGGCTAGGGCTCTGAGGTTTACTGATGGTGAGAATTTTTACTTATATGCATCCGGTTTTGCCCACGGTTAAGGTAGCTGCATTCCGACCTTAGGGGATTTCACATATGCTGTTGTGGTATTTATCTTCTTTCTTGTTGTCTTTCTTACTACCATTTTCTACTGCAGTTAGTTGTCTAAATCTATTACCATCATGTGTGAAAAAAAAACTGGTGGACAGACATAGTGGAGGACATACCCTTTGTTTAAATTGAAGGGGTGTATTCTTTATATCAAAAATGTTGTTTCCCTGATAGAGATCCAAGGATCACTAATGATGAGATTTTGCATATGCGACTGTTTTTACCTATCATTAAGGTTGCCACATTCTGATTTCAGGGAGAGCAAATTGAGGGAAACTTAAACCATTTTCCACTTACAAAATTATAGGCTTTTAGAAGGATCATTTTCTTGAACTAACTGCACTGCATAGAATATTACTGATCATTTAGCTCTGGTAGAAAATCATGGAAAACCTGAATGCTCTGTTGCTGTATATCATATCAAGTCATATGTTTTCGTAAAGATTCAGTTTCAATAAAGGAAAACTTGATTGCAACGTAACCATTTATTTGCATCAAATCAATATATTTGAAATTGAAATTTCAGTTCTAACTTGTATAGATTCAGTTCAAATAAAGGAAAACATGATTGCAATGTAGCCACTTGTGTATATTTTTGATATCTTCCTTTTAGAAAGCTTTAAAAAGAAATACAAATTTTGAACAGTATTGGGGATTATCACAGACACCATATACCAGACCTGTCCAGATTTGCTAGTTGATTAAAAATAACAAAAAGTTTATGAATGTTTGTACCGTGGAAAGCAATGAGAAAGTAGCAAACAAATGAAGCAGATAAAAACATATTTAGAAAAAAATAGATGAGAAAAAAGTTGTTTACTGTACTCTTCCAGTTGGAAAAGTGTGTCAGAAACTATGGGCAAAAAATACTGAAACTCAGAAAAATACTGAAAATTGCCATGAAAATACTGAAATCAGTAGTCTGGGAGTGCACAGGTCTGAAAATAATTGCAGTGTAGCCATTTATTTGTATCAAATCATATATTTGAAGTAAAAAGCTTTTGACAAGTGTGGCAACTTTGTTGCAGTCGATCTACAAAGACCAGCTGAAGAAGCATGACACGCTCATTGGCTACATCGGCCAGAACCTGAATGCCCAGGAGAACATTTTACGAGCGCTGACAGATGCCAACGCTAGATTTGCCTCTCTCAGGCAGGCTCTCACCCAGCAGTCTGCCCAGTGAGTGAGCCTGTGTGAAAAGAGTAAAGCTTATGAGATGTGTTTTCTCATTTTTAAATTTATTTGTTTTTAATGGTTTTGGATTTGGGGTTTTTTGGGGTTTTTTTTAGATTTTTGTTGCTTTTTTTTGTGTCTTTTGCTTTGAAAAAAATCAGTTATCTGCGTCTAATAAAATGTGCACCCATATTCATGGCATAGTGGTTGGCACACCCTCTTGAGAAGCAAGGAATTGATGGTTTGAGTCTGATTGTGGTCCAGGCCAAAAGCTTTGTCAGTTGTCAATGTGCACAAAGAGCTAAGCCCTGCATTAAAATGCTGTTGTTCTCTGATGTTGTGTTGAGATTGTCTTCATCCATGATAAGGTCCTCATGAAATGCTGGGCTCTTTTTGTATAAATAACATCCCCACCTTCTGGAAACACAGAGCTAGAATTTTCCCTTTTTTTTATCATTCTCTTTGTTTATGTCTTTTTCTTTTACCTTTTTAATGTCTCCCTTGCTTATTTTCTGCCTTCCCAGTCCATCTTCTGCAATTTTCAAGCAAATCTTTTGAATGAACAAAAAATTCTTTTCATACATTATGACATTTTGCCTCTATTATTTTCTTCTTGAGACCAGGTCATGACGTTGTAAACACTGGGATGGGGACAGTTTGTCCATTCTGCAGTGTTGTTTTTCTATATATATACTTCTTTTTTACTGTATAATGTTCATTATCCTCTGTTGTGCTTTTTTGTAACCTGGGGGTGATAAATTAAGCAAAATGGGTGGTGTCCTCAGCATGGCAGTATCATATTGGCCTTTGGGAACCAGGTACTTTGTCATGTAATGGGTATTTTCTCCTTTTTTCCTTCTGATTGACAGTGTTAGATATTTAAAAGGATTAGATGGTGTTGATTTTGAACTTGAGGCGAGTGTATTGGAGTTGCTGAAATTGATAAAAGATATCAATGTATAGATAAATAAGATATAGCCATCATGATCTGTGGAGCTGTAAGCAATATGAAATGAAAATGAAGCTCCTTGCATAACAACCAGTATTCTCAGTTGATAAGAAAAAGAAATCGTCTGAAGTCAGAGTATGGCTACCTGTATAGTGAGTTACCAGAAAAGGTCATACATGCAAAGTTCTCATCCAGTGTGTACTTTTCAGAACTCACAGACAGAGATTCCCTGGTGTGATGAGTGTGATAGAGTGCATATTCTGGATAATTCTTGTAGAAGTTGGGACAAAAACTAAATGAATGAGATGGTGCTTTGTTCTCAGGCGGGAAGGCATGATGAAAGACTTGATGATGTCTTTTGAGAAATACGAAGAACTGTTGGGCAAGTCCAAGAAAGGCCAAGAGTACTACAGCCGCCTCAACGAAGCAGTGGTCAAGACCTTGGAAAGATGTCGCAGCGAGTGCAAAGTGCGGCAAGAAGAAAGAGACATGATCACGTCCAAGTATGCCCCAAAAGGTCAGTGCGTGATGGGAGTCTTGTGTTAAAGCTGCAAGTGGTGTGTCGTGAGTGGGTGGCTTTTAAATGCATATTCATGGTTTAAAAGCCACCCCGAGTACACTGGTGCATAAATGAATGCAGGGTCTTTGGATTTGAATGTCAGCAACCATACTGTGTTTTATGTATGCAATTCATTATGCAATTCGTTAATTGAACAGTTATGAATGTACTGTCATTTGAAGCCTGGCTAAAATTTCATATTTTCTTCTGCTTCTCTTGTTTGCTTTACACTGTCAGATGTGTCTGGGAAAAATAATGGCATGTCCTTTCCAGCTCCTCTCGTGGGCCGTACAGCTTGGTCTATAAGGTTAATTTCATATTTTAACAAATGTAGACTTTGATTCTTATTGCAGTAGCCAGCACTTACAGATTTTTGCTGCATAATGTCTTCAGGGCTTATAGATATTGTTTTTCAAAATCCTTTCTTTTTGCATTCTGTCTGAAACTGAATAAACAAATTTTCGTGGTTTTCATTTCATGCAGACTTCACTCCTAAATGGATGATTTACTATGTACAGAACAACAGAAAAACAAGACAGTTTTTGCCCCACACTTTGAGAGCTAGGACACATTTTCTCAAAGAAGTGTGCTTATTTAAAACCACCAAAAATGCACCACTGGAGAGACCTTTATATAGCTTGCACATAAGATTTTGATAAAGGGGATGATAGTGTGTTAAAATAAAATCCTCCTTTTTTTCCCTGTAGTACCACCACCATCTCGCCCTGCAGCCCCGAAGCCAGGCCAGCCCGGGACTCCCAGTACCCCCACCCCCACCTCCACAGAGCCTGCCCTGCCACCCACCATGGATCCCTCCCTGATGGGTGCAGGCATGGCTGTGCCTGGGGCGTCCTCTTCAGCAGCACTACCTACTTTTGAGGGGCCCAAGCTGAAAGATTTTCTCCCCTTCATGAAACCTCAGAGCTTTGGTCCCAAAGCGTCCTCTCCTTCTCCACATGTCTTGCCTCCTGGTGAGTCATTTTTTTTCTGTTTTTTCTTCCTATTTTGTGTGTGTATTTTTTGTTTTTGTTTTGTTTTGTTTTGATTTTAACAATTTGATATCCAGAGGTGGCTTTGAATTCATATGACTAGGCTTGGTAGTTAAGTTTTGTTTAAGTGACTTTGCTAATATAGCTATCAGAAAAATACCCTCAAGCAGTCTTGTGGTCGTTTTTCTGCAGCTGTCAGCTCTGAATTACCTGTTAGTTTTACCAGCTTTTGAGTATAAATGCTAGTGAGATTTGTCCAGTTTGCAGTATATTTAGAAATTTCAAAATTTACCAGTTGATTAAGATGTCATCATTTTGTTTATTGATGAAAAGATTAAAAAAAGAATGGGGCTGATAGTTTCTCACAGTTATGAATTTTGGGATAAAATCTTCTTTTGATAGAAATTATGTTCTCATCAGGAGTGAAGGGGGATGCCTTGAGTGTATTATCTAGAGTAGAGTAGTCATAGAAATGCATATACCGTAAAATCCCTAGCATACGCCCACCCCCCTGTGCACTGATTTACGGCAAAGTTGGGGGGTGGGCGTTTGCTAGGGATAGACCCCTTTGCACAAAGTAATTTTTGTGCTCAACCGTGTAATTGAGTGAATATGAATACAAACCCCGAAAGCATGTAAGTTAGGTCGTGTGAGTAGAAGTGAAGGAAATTAGAAAAAAAGGGACTTTGAGGCAAAGAAGGCCAAGTTCCATCACTTTCCGTTGTAGGTCCTTGTTTCCCAATACCCTGCCTTCAGATCTTTCACCTTCCAGATAGTGCAGCACACCTTGGTCAACATGTTCAGATCTAACTGCTGGTCCTTTTGACAGTTTCCGTTTTTGTTTGTCTTTTCCTTACTGCTGTTCAAGTCTATCTCTGTTTTCACTCCATTCCCTGATCCTCTTCCTATCCATAGAAAATTCACGGGCACACTCCGAAACATTCCCACTTGCTTCATTATCCAGATACTGGAGGGCTTCTAATTTGAAAGATACAGTGTAAGACTGTCGCTTCGGCATTTTGCAAAAATGGCACAGAGAGATTCAAGAACCAACTTCTGGCCATCAGGAAGCGTCCTCAAAGTACCGATACGTCACTGACAGACAAAAGACGTCAATGGAAAAAGTATGACGTCATTTTAATTCCCTTTGTTGGGGATGGGTGGGAGTGAGGAGAGGGGACAAAGAATAAGAAAAAAGGAAAGAAAAGGTAACGGAGGGGAAAAGGATGACTTTTAGAACAGTCTGCACAAATCCTAGTGAAAGTGAGCATAGTCTCTTTGAAAAAAGCAGGGTGGGCGTTTGCTAGGTAGTTACCCCTGTGCACAACTTTTGGCCCAAAGTGGGGGGTGGGCGTTTGCTAGATGGTGGGCTTATGCTAGGGATTTTACGGTATTTGTTTGCATCAGTTTCACAACGGATCAGATATAAAAGACATGCTATGAATCATTGACATATCGCTTTAGATGATCTTCCTACTCAGGTACTTCATTTTATCATAAAACTCCACCATGGATGCATTCTCTGTCCCAGTGAGGGAAAAAGTCTATATCTGTCAAAAAGAAACAAATTTCAGCCAACTACTCAGCACAAAAGAAAAAGAAGTTGAAGAAGGAAAAAGTTTTCTTTCAACTTTTGTTCAACGTATTGAAGACATCCTATTTCTTTCAACTTTTATTTTGTTCAACGTATTGAAGACATCCTATTTCTTTCAACTTTTGTGTTGTTCAACGTATCAAAGACACCCTATCTTTCTCCAGGTTCCCCAGACCCCATGTTAAGTGGCCCTTCTTCCTTGACATCCTCAGCGTCTGATTCCCCTCAGCACCGCACCCTGACCCAGGTGCCATCGGACATGCACATGGATCCTCACTTAGCGGCCCGCACACTGGGACACAGAGGGCCAGGGCTGCAGCCAAGAATGTCGGCCACTCCTCCCGATGTCGCGTCTGCTTCCCAGCTGCCACATGCCAGGTAAAAGTGTTGTTGGTCGTGGAGTGCTGACTGCTGGAAAAAAATTGTGTAGCATAAGAATGTTTTGGGTGTACTTTTTGTTTTTTTTTCAGTTTTTCTTTGGGCCTGGATTATAGTCAGAAATTTGACTGTTTTCATTCCTTCAGACAGCAGTATATAAGTTAAAGGATATCAGGGTGCTAGTACTGCCGTGGTTAATCCTGGATGTTTTTAACATGCTGAAAACACTTGTAGTGTTAGCTGAATGTTTCTGATGACTCCCAAATATCCAAGATTGACAGAATCTTGCTCCAGTACTCTCCATGATTGATTGCTGAGTTACCAAATTCTTTGGCTATCATGAAGAGAACTGGGGCAGTGTGACAGGGGTTTGGAAGGAGAAATATATAGAAATAGTAAATAAGAATTTTTTTTTTTAATTCTGGCAGAACTGAATAAAAAAAACAACACACAATATTACTGTTATTTGTTGAGGAGACTTGATGTGTCAGAAACTGAATTTGAAAATAATTAGCAGTATTATTTTGGAACTGTTTCATGGTACTGAAGTGTCTTATAGTGTTTAAAGAATGAGGAATAAGGGAGAAACTGTGCTGATTCATTCACACATGAGCTTTCATGTGTTTGAGTATGTACTGAGTGTATTGTGTTGTATGTGCTAATCTATATATTTTGTATATATACAAAGTCAGCCTCCAATATTATGATCAGTTGGTCAAGCAGTCATCTTTATATTTACAATCCATTGGGTATGACAAGTTAGCGCCTGAAATCTTCCTCAGAAGGCTGCAAGCTATTCTGATAAGTAAAAAGCAGCTAGAAAGTTTCTCAGAATTATATTTCAGCCCAAACCGTGTTCAAGTTGTGTGGTTTTTTCTGATCATATAAGCCACAGTCACTGTTGTTGTCACTGGCAGGCCAGACCGACCAGACCTTCAGCCGCCCACGGCAGCTGCTCCTCCCCCTGATGTGACGGCCAACCTCCCAGTTAACCCTGGCCTGCAGTCCCAGCTGGGCAACTGCCTGACGTGTCCTACCTCTCTGCTGCCAAGGACAATTACGCCCTTCCAATGCACCCGCCACACCTGCGGGGGTTATGGAGGCCCCTTGCCCACAAGCTATGGGGGAGCCATGCCCACCTCCAGTAAAGGAGCACCAGGCCGCGAGGCTGCAGGACTGCCTCCCACGTCAGAGTCCATGGCACCTGCAGGGTCTTTCAGGCCAGGGCAAATGCCTGTCCACCCTCCAAGTGGTCAGGTGTCAGTTCTGGAGTCCCAGGCTCCTTTCACAGCACGGCCGCCATGACAGCTCAGCACCGCCAGATGCAGCAGCAGCAGCAGCAGCAGTTTCAGCAGCCGCCTCAGCCCCACCAAGCCGTCTCAGGGCAGTATCCATACGGTCACGGGATCCAGGGCCAGCCGGGGATGGTCCGACCCTCACCCAGTCCTTCCCCTTCTTCATCCCCGGCTCCTTCCCCAGCAGTCTCCGGCTACCCTCAGCAGCCCCAGCAGAGTGGGTACAGGCAGGGCGGGCATGGCTTGCCCCCTCACCTTGCTCAGTCTGCTGGGCCCAGGCCAGGGACACCACCTCAGCAAGGACAGATGCCTGCTTCCCAGCAGCCAATGCAGCAGCAGCAGCAGCATCCACAACCTTACCAACAGCAGTATTATCCAGGAGGGACACCCCCTCCCCAGCAGCCTGCAGGTCACCAGTACCAGCAGCATGCACTCCCTGCCGGTCAGCAGCAGCCAGGCTTGCCGGCTCAGCCAAGGCCTGCAGCTCCTGCGGTCATGAGTCAGGCGGGTGTCCCCACACCTCATTCCATGCAGGTGTACAGTCAGCCAGGTCAGGTGCCGCCTTCTGCTGCCTTGCTGGGTCAGCTGCCTCTTTTGCACAGCAGCCTTACAGTGTGCCCGCAGCCAGCGTAGCATCTCCTTACACCCCTGTTCCAGCATCTGCTGGACAGGTGTCGGTCAACGTCAGCCAGACCATGACCTCAGGCTACTCGCAACCAACAGCAGCAGGTGCATACTCTTCAGGACAACCCCCAGTTTCCCAGTACCAGCCCCAGCCCCAGAGGCCAGCGCAACAGCAGCCAGTCCCAGGCATGATGCCTCAGGGTCAGCATCCTTCAGCCACTACCGCCCATCAACAGCTCCCTCCTAAGCATTCCCAGCTGCCAGCTAGCGCCCAGCCCCCCCAGCCTCCTCGGGAACAGCCATTCCAGCAGCAGCCACATGGATATGCCCAGCTAAACCAGAACTCATCCCATGTGCCGCCTGGACAAGTTCCTGGGCAAGCTGTTGGTTTGCCTCAGTTTCAGGGTCCAGCACCGAGTCCTGGGCAGTACATTCCCGGGGCGCAGAACGTGGGAACATATTCCGGGGCTGTTCCGCCGCAAGGCATGGCCCAGCAACAGCACAGCCAACAGCAAACACTACAGCACCCCCAGACATTCCAGCCTCACCTTCAGCCTCAGCCACACAGACCTCCAGTTTCCAGCTACCAGGCCGTGTATGGCACTCAGGCTGTGACCACCAATGGGTTTCCTCATCCTGTGTCCAGCATCCCTGGCCCATCGCAGACACCCTCGTCCCAGGCAGGTCAGCACATGGTGGCAAGTGGTCAGGGGTTTCCCGGACAGCAGGCTTCTGCAGCTGCTCCTAGGCCACAGCACTTGCCTCAGCAGCATTTCACTCAGCAACAGATGCCTCAGCAGAAACAGTCGCAGTCATTTCCCCAACAACAACAAATGCCATATTCCCACGTCCAGCCCCAGATTCCTCAGCAACAAGTAGCGTCACAGCAACAGCAACAGTTCCACCCACAACAGCAACCTTTCCCCCAGCAACACTTCCACCCTCAGCAGCAACAGCAACAGCAACAACAGTATCCTCAGCAACAGTTTCCCCAGCAGAAGCAGCCGTTGCCACAACAGCATCAGCAGTTTCCTGCTCATCAGCAGCACCACCAGCAGGGGTTGCACCCGCAGATGCAGGGTCAGCAGATCAGACCTCAGGGGCCCCAGCAGCCCCTGCCAGGACAGCACCCTCCCCACCAGCAGTCCTACCCACAGTACCCACCTGCTCAGCCCACCCAGGCTCAAGGACCTCCAGAGTCCCAGCTGATTTTTCCCACTCCCCTTCAGCCCTCAAGGGTGCCACCTGCAGGCCCCGTTCAGCCCGCCACCCCGACTTCACAGCAGGGGGTACCCAGTCAGGGGCTGGAGCACTCTCCTCCCTTCCGGCGCAAGGGTCAGACCCTCAAGGACCTTCCTCCTCGCAACAGCAAGCCCTCTCTTCCCTCCCCCCTACGCCCCAGACCCAACCGAGCAGCAACAATGTTGCTGCAGCTGCCGCCGCTGCCACCTCCCCCCAGCCCAGCTCCCTGTCTGGACCCAGCCTGAGCCGCCAGGAGTCTTCCCTGGATGAGCTGCTGTCGTCCAGTCCCGAAGGCTCCAAGCACGCCACCATCCCGGCTCCTATCATCACCCCCAAGGTTCTGACCGACCAGGAGAAGCAGCAGCAGAAGGAGGAGGCCATGAAGAAGGGTGCCATTGTGGAGCCCGTGAAAGATCCCTACGCCAATAGCAGTGTTCTGAACAAACTGGTGTCCGATGTGGAGGCGTTTGGAAAGTTTGTGGACGACCTGTCCATATCCATCCTGGGTGTGTCTCGCCTGGACACAGTGTGGAAGGTGAGTTGTAAATTTTTATCGTTATCTTCTGTGGGGTGTTTTTGGCTCTGTTACGGTTTTTGACTATGTCTGTGATGGAGGAGATTGATTCAGTGTAAAGGAAACATGCAGTGGAGTAACAGTGTTGATAACTTGGTTTTGTGGGAGTGCTTTTTAGTGTGACATGTGTCAAAAAGGGGTTTCCTTATTGTGGCATGAATTTCTTCTCAAAGAGTTGCTGAGGTGCTTCTTTGAATTTTTCAGGCTTCTGAGTCTTGGGTCATTTGAACCCAGCACAGCTGTAACCATATCAAGTGCAAAATTAAATGTCTTTCCACGCTTTAGGCCATAGTTTATCTGTTCTTCTATGAAAGGTGAATGGGTTTTTGACGTGCAGTCAAAATGTCATGTGCGTTTGCACTTGCGACTGTATGTAGTTGAATAGACTCAGCAGAAGGACTTGCACTTACCATCAACATCAGTTTCTGTCAGATAGCAAATTGAAAACTAATCACAAGGGTCCTTCATTCCGCACACTCTTCCCCCTGGTCTTATAAGTATCACTGAGGTATGAGTTTTCTCTCTAGTCTCTTGTTGTCTCCCTATATTATGAATGCTATAGATTGTTCATCCCACAACTTTGTAGACTTTTAGCTGTACTCTTTTCAAATGTGTATTCCTTCTACAGGCACTATGTATTTTTCTTTTTTCTCCCTTGTGTGGTAGTGTGATTGTGTGGGTGGGTCAGGGGGTTCACTTAGGTAAAATTATCAATGTTCAAACAAAACTTTTAACATGTATTCTGTAGCTGCCATGATTCAAAGTAGCACAGTGTTACTTGACACCATCCTAAATTTATGTGCTTTTTTCATTGTCATTTTAGGGTTACATAATTAGGTATATCTAGTAGAGGAGTGGATGACAGCAAAATATAAAAAAGCAGCATGCACACAGGTGTCATATTTAAACACCATCCCTGAGGAAAAATCTGGGAGTTTGAGTCCCCAGGGAAGTTCGGGCTGTAGGCCTATATATGACAACATTCAGGTGGCTCCTGTGACAGCACTGGAACCATTCATATCAGTGATGCCTTTCCAATGGACCATTCCAGCGATGTGGAGAGGGGGGATTTTGCTGTGTGGATAACAGCTGCCTTCCATACTTTACCCAGGCTTTGCATTTTAGAGCCTAGAGCGCAACTCCATAGTCTTCCGAGAATGGCAGATGCCTACATCTTGCATTACTTGGTATGCAAAGATTATCATGAGAATGTGACACTTCCAGTGTTGAATCTCATTTACATTAATTATTCATGTATTATCTGAAATAGATAATCAAGATTCTTTGCAGTGCCACAGTGTTAAATTACAAGATAGTGGCAATATGATCTGCCTATCCTGATTTGCTGATTTTGCTTTTTCTTTCAGAGTTTGATAGACAGTCAGGATCATGACGTCAAGAAGCAGTCAATTGCCATTGCAAGGTGCTACCCCATGAAAAATAGAGACCCGGATATAATGCCATGTAAGTTTTTGGTTCTTGCTTTTTGTTCTCAACGTGTTTGATGTGTGTGACTGCCTGTTGTAAATCTTTACGCTGATATGTGGAAGCTTTTAGTCTTTTGTAACTGATGAATCACTTACTATCTAAATTGGTCATCAGATGTACAATACACTAGAAGCTTAATTTGTTTTAATTTTACTTTGCACATTTTTGTGCTGACTCCAGTATGTCAGCTCAGTCAGCTCATGCAAATGTACCTGACGAGTCAGCGGTTGGAAAAGGGTGCATGAGCTAAATTAGTTTGGACTTGTGTGAGGATTGAAAAGGCAAAATTGCTGTTCAAAACATAACACTACCAAAATTAGCTTGCTTAACATCAATCCTGCTGAATTGCTATATTTCAGTACTGATGTGTTGGACATCTCTTGGGCCTAGGAAGTCAGTTTGCTTCTAAAGCTACTTCACATACGCCAAAACATTATAGATGTTTGTAATCACAAACAAAAAGGGCTTGGGTGTTTAAAACATTGTACAACTGTCCTTTACAGTTAAACAGCAAGACCCACAGCTCCTAACAGAAATACAATGACACACCAGCCACTATGGTGCAGTGGTTAGCACCATGGATTTTGGACTGGAAGGTCACAGGTTCAAATCCTTGAGTCATAGGATGTTTTGGACTCCAGCCGGGTCCTACCCAGAATGAATATGCTGTGGGCTTAGTGGGAGACTGGGACCACACAGTTGAGCTTTATCCACTTTTCAGATGTGAGTTTGAGAGTGTTGCTCTAATTACCTGACCAACACTTCAGGTGTCTGTATCTCTCTGACCCAGTTGACGCTGGGATATATTGTAAAGGTAGAGTACAACCCTGTCAAGTTGTCTCAAAGTAGATGCACTTCCATACCAGCATCATTACATCATCTTCATTATCATTGATTATCATGCAATAGAAATAAAGCTGCCTCTGATTCAGTTGTCCCAGTTGCACTGGCCTTATGATGACCGCAGATTTGGTTTACCCATACACTTCTGTGCCTGTGGAGAGTTTGTATCAAAGCTTTTGAAGGTTCATGGGGGACAGTTGTTTGAGAGACATGGTGGTTGCCACTTCAGGTGGGCAACTCACTCAGTCTGACTGTGCAACTGAGCTAATACTATTGTTAGTAGGGGGCTTAACTAGTAGGTGGTCTTCTGCATATATTGGCTCAGAATAGTCACCACTGAACACCATTAAGTGACCCAGCAGCAGTGTAGGGCCCCTCTGGCAGGTGGCCCTATGGTGACTTGATATTGATGGACTCACTGTGGACTCCCTGCCCAGAGGATGAGACATAATGAATCTGGGTATGGCTTTGGTGGGAAGATTGAAATGGGCAAAGTGGGAGCAGCAGGAGGGGAATGTCACAGAAGATAAGGCAGCAAAAAAAAAAAAGGAAAAAAAGAAGAAATACCATGACACAATGAAATTTTGCAACAAATATGATGTTGTGATATGTGCATGCATGTGTTGTGTGTGTGGTGTGTGTGTGTGTGTTTGTGTTTTTCTTTTGCTGTAGTATGCACTCTTTTGGGCATCCTTTTTTTTCAGAAAATCTTATATGAAAATAATTCTCTCCTTTGCCAAAGTCAGATACACTAGGCCTGATTTGGTAGATGCTTAAACAGCAGTGTAGTGCATTTTCGCTCATATGACAGACTGAGACAACAATAATTGCTGCCTGAACGTTTAATGAAGAAGAATGAAGGTGTGTAGCTTAGCCAGTCACTGTTCAGTCAGAACAACTCCAAAGCCTTGCTACTTCTGTATGTAAAAAAGTTGTATGTGTACTGATTATTATTTTTTTTTTTTTTTTTTTTTCAATCAAAAATGAAAATCTGTCCTCTTGAAGTCGAACTTATTGGCTCTCTGCAGCTGTAGTTTTGATCTAAACTGGCACAAGGCACATTTTCAGGGATTTTTTCCTTTCTAACATTTCAGCATGTTTGTTTCATGCATTTATGAACATTGAAAAAGTATTGTTTAACTCTACAAAACAAACATTTATTAAGTCCTTTTCTGCCAACATCATAATATTTTGAACTAGTTGTGGTAGTCATTCCAACAAGGGAAATAACTATCAAAAACTGTTAAAGTGACCTTAGAAAATGAGTTTCTCTCCTTAGATTTGGACCCATGCAAAGTACAGGCTGTGAAAGTTCACTGAGTGTGTAATGTGTTAACTGTTCTATTGTGTGCCACATGTCTGCTGACTAGTACTGTGTGGATGTTATGGAGGCTCAGTGTTCATAAACCGTCTGGAAAAAGACAGGTGTGTAAACATTCAAAGAGAAATGATTGATCTCGGCATGGATTTTGGACAGGAGAAACACTTCTAAAGTTGGTTGGATGCTGTAGAAACAAAATGTTATCATTGTAGAAGACATCTGTGGTAGTCAAAGCTTAGTTAAATAAGCAGAATGAGGGAGAAAAAATGCTGATATGTACTTCTGATTTCCTTTTAATGTTGCTTGATTTTGATGTAATTTAAACTCTTTACCTTCAAACTAATTGTACATAGTCAGTACTGATAACATTATGGTAATGAGTAATGCTTGTCCATTCACAAAGGAAAGTGGAGTTCTTTATAATGCTAGTGTAAAGAAACGAACCAACAAACAGTATCAATCCTATGACAATGATCATCATACAACTTGTCGAGCAGGCGGTGCACAAATGTCATGAAATAGCTTGCATGTTTCATCGATCCAAGTATTTACCTTTGCTCTTTTAGATTCTGATTTATTTACAGGTATTGCATCATCACTATCTTTGTTCAAAGATCATTTGACATCTTCTTCCTTGTCCTTTACCTTGAAGTTAATGTTTAGGAAAGGTCATAAATGAAAAGGAACAAGACAGAGAGCTGTAAATGGTTAATCCATCCAAACAGTCAGGCCACAATAAAATGATGAAATCAAGTTAAACAAAACTAGTGGAATGAGGCCAGAGGAACAAAACAGTAAAAAAAACAAAAACAAAAAAAGAAAACCCTAAAAAAAAGACATTACTCAGTAGAAATGAAGACCCTCTGCAGTAGAACTTTAGAAGGAAGAGTTTGTACCAAGGTCTGTACCCTGTTGTGGCTGTACCATCCCTGCCAAAGCACTAAACTTTTTTTTAAATTAGTTTTTGTAAATGTGTAATTTCTTAGATGATGATAAAGAGAATGACAGGGGAAGAATGAAAACAACAAACCAGCAATATGTGGCAGATAATGCTAATAAATAAATAAACAGAATAAGGAAACAGTGTTTCATAATGCATTCAG
The DNA here is from genome assembly GCA_030674155.1 of Stramonita haemastoma. Taxonomy (NCBI): domain Eukaryota; kingdom Metazoa; phylum Mollusca; class Gastropoda; order Neogastropoda; family Muricidae; genus Stramonita; species Stramonita haemastoma. The sequence goes on along the minus strand of CM060318.1, from coordinate 62,637,650 downwards.
ATTTGAAAGAGCATTATTCTCTCATCTCAACAACGACTTGTGCTAAATTCTCACTCAAGAATTTGTCGATAAAAGGTGCACTTCAGCATATTTCAGACTGTTTTCGTATTGATCTGCCTTGTTGTGTATTACATTTTTGGGCATTTCGTTTACAGTCGCTTCTAGACCAGATATATTCTGGCATTCCTGATAACAGAACTGCGCAAAAAGACATATTAGTTTGACAAAAGAGAAAGTTTACAAAAGGGAATCCAAGAAAATGTATAGGAAAAGGTGAGGAGGCAAAGAAAGAAAAGGACAATCAGATAACTTGAAGAAACTCAAAGTGAATATACTGAACATGATATTATATTGGATTACAGTTACTCAGTAGTTTTGTTTCTCTCTTTTCATTACATGTGTCACGAAGGAAGAAAATGATCACCTGATATTCAGTGTTCAGATATGTCATATTTCATCTTAATCAGTGATTTATCCTCACCAAGGATGCAAACTAAGATGAGGACAGAAAAGGCTAAAAATTGTAAAATATTCATGAACAAGATGTCAAAGAAACAAAGAGACAAAGTGAAATCACATGAAAATATGAGTAAATTTGTGAACATAATTAGAATGAACGCAATATAAAATAAGTGTCAACATTTGCATAAATGAAATTATATGAGAAATGAAAGATTGAAATAAAAAAAATAGAACCCCAAAACTTCTTATACCCACTGTGATCTAAGGTAATGTTTTTTTGTTGTTGTTTTTTGGGGGGTGGGGGTTGTAGTTAGTGTTGATGGTTTGGTTTGTTTTGAATTTTTTAAAAACAAAATCTGAAAATTAAATGAAAATAATTAGTTGCATAAGAGCTATGATTGAATACATTTATTTCCTTTATTTTAATGTTTTATAATAATATTCCACCAATGCCTTTTCACACACAAACACACACACACACACACACACACACACACACACACACACACACACACACACACACACACACACACACACACACACACACATTTCTTTCTAGAGTAAGTTGTTTGTCTTGTCTGTTATATTGGGTTGGTTTACCGAAACAGAAAAAAAAAAAACCATAAACTTGAACATTAGCAAAAAGCAGTTTGTCAGGAGTTGCAAATCATCTTGAAGAACTGGTCAGTACAAGTGCTGACATTTGCACAGTGCTGGAAAGTCAGTCAGCTATCGAACATGTTTTTGTGACATGTACCCTACAAAATCTGCATGCTAATGGATTTGCCAGGTATATGCTACCTGTGTCTCACCTCACACCCTCCCTCTCTCTGCAGCTCTGGTGCCTGTGCATAAAAACTCGTTCAGCTATTGAACATGAAAAAAACAACAAAGAACAAAACAACACATGGCCAACAACAAGAGTTCTGTTGCAAGCTGAAATGTTCAAAAGGTGATGGTGAACTATCTGACTAATTGAGCATGTAGAGAAGTTTGTATGTCATGTGACATCAATCAGTTTTTTCTTAAAAAATGCTGATGGTCTACTGTACATCATCTTGCTAATAAAGTATACATGTAGAGAAGTTTCTGTGTCATGTGGCATTGATCTGTTTTTCTCTAGGAGCACGCCTGTGTGGCATATAAACATGATATTTGTATGACATGTTTGCGTTGTGATGGTGAAAGTGTTTTTGCTTGGGGAGAGAGTAAGGCTGAGAGAGACAGTGTGCAGAACTGTGCTTGTGTGTGTGTGTGTGAGTGTGTGTGTGTGTGTTGTGTGTGTGTGTGTGTGTGTGTGTGTGTGTGTGTGTGTGTGTGTGTGTGTGTGTGTTTATATTGATTTATTTAAATGCTTTTATTTCAAGGATTATGGATAAAGGACTCTTGTGCATGTTTGTTTGCACATGTGTGTGTTTGTGTGTGTGTGTGTGTGTGTGTGTCTATCTGTCTGTCTGTTCATCTATCTGTCTGCCTGATGTCTGTCTGTTGGAGAGCCAAATGGTATTCTATTGTTTTATTAGTATATTGTTTTATTGATTTAAAAAGTTGTTTGTTTTAGTGTCAATAAATGTGCTACCTGAGTACCTCTCTGTCTTTTTACTTAAAACTTCAACAACAGCACAAAAAAAATAATAATAGCTACCATTCAGTAGATTTGTGTGAAAGATCTTGAAACAGAATCATGATTTTTTTTTTCACTGTTTTGTGTAATGCATAAGAATTATAATGCGTAACAGCTTGCATTGGAGAAAAAAGGAACAGAAAAGGAATGTGGTAGTAAAGAAATTGCTTTGATAACTTGACCAAAAGATTTTTTTGGGGTATAGATTTGTTTGTTTGGTATGGGGTTTTTGTTTTGTTTTGGTTTGGTTTTTCTAAGGGGGGGGGGGGGCATTTTGTACATAAGTGAGTGATTCTCCTTTTCTATTTCCTTGCTCCTGTTGAGTTGTTGTGTACATAGAGGTGTGTGTGTGTGTGTGTGTGTGTGTGTGTGTGTGTGTGTGTGTGTGTGTGTGTGTGTGTGTGTGTTCATCCATGTATTTGTGTACATGTGTATGCTTGCCTGTGCTTTTATGTACAATACTGTGCACGCATGACATATCTGTTTATGATTGTGTGTGTTTCTTTGTTTGCATGTATTTGTGCAATTATGTGTTTGCTTTTCTGAGAATACACATGCATGTGTAAAATATGTATATTATATGTGGACATACTTGTCTCTGTGTGTTTTTAGTCTGGTATACAATCCATACGCTAATGTTAGGAATATAAATAAATACACACACACACACACACACACACACACACACACACACACACACACACACACACACACATACATACATACATACATACATACACTCCTATCTGATATCATATTTATTGAAGGAATATTATTGTTACTGTGTTACATTAAAGAATGAATACACACACAACACACACACACAACACACACACACACACACACACACACACACACACACACAACACACACACACACACACACACACACACACACACACACACAACAAACACACACATTTATTTTTCTTCTGCTTCCTTTTTTTATTTTTCTTCCAAACTCCACGCAACATTTTTTCCCCATTTTTTTCCATCATGGCACCAAAAATACATCAGCAGTTATGGCCCTTTACCTCTAAGCCTTCTCAATGACTGCATGTGGCTAGGAGGCAGACAAAATGGCCTGCAAGTTTCCAAAAATAAATTTGTCAGAATTGAGAGCACACCCCCCCCCCCCCCCCCCCCCCGCCTCTCTTCCCTTTCCGTCTCTCTTAACCTAGTGGCCCAGTGACTCGCTGGCCCACTGACTTATGTCCCTGCATGCACTTTAGGTTGACCTCCCACTCGGTGTTGTGGTTAGGTCGTTGTGTCCCTCGTCCCTGTGTTCCTTCTGCTCCTCAAGCTGTTGCCAGTTCGATTCCATATCAAACTGATTCTGTGTGGCTTCGTTGGTATTGTGCGAAGTATCCTACTTTTTTTTTTTTTTTTTGGTCATCATTTAATGATTATATGTGTCTGTGGTTTTATTTGGTTTTTCTTATTGGTTGTTTTGTTGTGTGTTTTGTTTTTGTTTTATGTTTTGGTTTTTTTGTTTGTTTTTTTATGTGTTTTTTTTTCTTTTGAGGGTGGGGGCTGGGGAAAGAAAACTCTGAAGTGTATTAACTAATAATTTTGTCTTAATATAACTATAACCCTCTGTGTGTGTGTGTGTGTGTGTGTGTGTGTGTGTGTGTGTGTGTGTGTGTGTGTGTGTGTGTGAGTGTGTTTTGTCTATAAAAAAAAACCCTTTTATTTTTAGGACAATTGAATAAGTACTTATGTTTGGTTTTTTTTTTATTTACATCCATTCCCTATGTGCATGCAGTTTTGTAAATTTTGTCATCTGTTCCTCTGTGTGTGTGTGTGTGTGTGTGTGTGTGTGTGTGTGTGTGTGGTGGTGCTGCGTGCGGCGTGCGTGCGTGCGTGCTGTGGTGCTGCGTGTGTGTCTAATCTGTGAATTTTGTTTCAGGCTGGTTTTTTTTAATGGGGATAGGGTGGTATGCAGTCGTTATAGTGTTCTTTTTTTTTCTTCTTCTTTATTTGTATTCCATTGCCAGTGGCCATAAACAATGTCAGTCGCTAATGGATGTGTGCTATTTCCGTCCACACATTTTCAAAATGATTCTGGCTTTCTTTTCCAGTATTGCTCTTGTGTTCTGATGGTTGATAATGGCGGTTAATGAAGGGCATTAAGTGCAACGGGCTCTCAGAGATTGGGAAGAGAGATATGATGCTTTTTTAAAGCTGTAAGGGATTTTTGAAAAAGTGGGGCCCCTCTGATGTTTATCAGTGTCATTGTTCTTCCCCCCCCCCCCCCCCTTCAAAGTATCACTTAATTATGTGTAAGGGGGGAAAAAGCAAGTGTGTGTGTGTTGGGGAGGGGGGGGGGAGGGGTATGTGTGCGTAAATGCACACACTTGGTTTTGAGACAGACAGTGAGTCACAGGTAACAATTGTGATTGTATGTATTGTCTAAGTGAGTCTGAGTGTCATGTGCCACAGATATGCATCACAGTGAGTGTGTATGTGTGTGTGTGTGTGTCTGTCTGTCTGTCTCTGTCTGTCTGTCTGTCTGTGTGTTTAAAGACAGTGCTGATATGCATTCTGTTGCAAATACACTATCTGTCAGTAGTGAAGAGAAAATAAAAAGTCTAGCTAAATTTATCAGAGAACACTGAATATCAGAAAAAAGATAATGGAACAGAGTAACTAGTCCCTAGATGGCCGGTCCATCATAGATTCCTGTGTGTGTGTGTGTGTTGTGTGTGTGTGTGTGTGTGTGTGTGTGTGTGTGTGTGTGTGTGTGTGTGTGGTGTGTGTGTGTGTGTGAGAGAGAGAGAGAGAGAGAGAGAGTGTGTGTGTGTGTGTGTGTGTGTGTGTGTGTGGATGTGTGTG
>CM060318.1:62625230-62630230 GCA_030674155.1 Stramonita haemastoma | reverse complement strand
TCCATCATGTCCCAAGTTTGTGGCCACCCAGGCCCCCCTGACAGTGACCATGACAGATTTCTGGGGCATGGTCTATGAGCTGGGCTCTGAAGTCATCGTTCAGATCACCAGTGAATATGAAACTAGTAAGGTAAGTAGTCATGTCATCATCACCATCACCATCATCATCACATCACATCATCATCATCATCATCATCATCATCATCATCATCAGGCTTTTCTTTTTTTTTTCCCTTTTTTTTGTTTCATGTTTGATTCTGGATGACAGAATTTTGTTATTTTGAGGATTTGGGAGAGTTGTTTGTTTGGGTAAATTACTAGAGCAGAGAAGTGTAGTGGTTAGTATATCGCACCATTGATTTGATGATGAAAGAGAGCGGGGTTCGGTACTCTTGTGGGATATCTGTATAGTGGAGTTTTTTTGCTATGTCATTGACAGAAGTTCCCAGTATACTACCCCACCGAGAAAGGCCAGCAGATGGAGCAAGGCCCTATGGTTGTCAACCTTCAGTCAGTCAAGTATCGGCAGCTGTGGACAGAACGCAACATCTATCTGAAGCATTGCCAGGTATGAGTTGTTTTGCTATACATTATGAACTCATCTGTCTTAAAACTTTTTTCTTTTTTGCTGCCTCATCTTCTGCAACATCCCTGTCCTGCTGTTCCACACTGCCATCGCTCATCTCAATCCCACCACCACAGCCATACCCAGATTTGTTATGTCTCATCCCCAGGGTCGGAAGTCCACAGGGAGCTCATAAACAATATTAGGCCGCTGTGGAGCCACCAGCCAGAGGGGCCCTGCACTTCTGCTGGGTCACTTTGGTGGTGTTTAGTGGTGCCTGTTCTGAGCTAACATACGCAGGACACCACCTACTAAGCCCTCTACTAATGACAGTATTAGCTCAGTCGCAGAGCCAGACTGAGTGAGTCACCCACTCGAGGTGGTGACCACCACAACATCCCTCCAATGACAGTCTCCTGCAAACCCCCAACCCCAAAGGCTTTGACACAAATTCACTACAGGCACAAAAGTGCATGGGTAAACTGAACCTGAGGTCACCATGAGACCAGAGCAATGGGGCTACTGAATCAGAGGCAATTCTTATTATTGCATGATAATCAATGGGATAAAGATGATATAATGATCTGCTGTTGAAGTGCATCCACTTTGAGACTATTTGACAGGGTTGCACTCTACGCTTACTGTCAAAATAATCCTGGCATCAACCAAACCCGAGAGATACAGACACCTGCAGTGTTGCTCAGGTAATTTGAGCAACACTTTTTCATCAGTAAAGTGGATGAAATTCGACCGTGGTCCAGTCTTCACACTAGGCTCACAGCACTCTCACTCTTGGTAGGAGCCAGTTGGAGTCCAAAAAATCCTAAGATTCTTATGGGAATCAAACCTGCAACCTTCCTGTCCAAAATCCAAGGCGCTAACCACTGTGCCATGTCTGCTGGTATCTAAGACTTTTGTTAGGTACAGTCTCTTTACAGCTTGCTGAATTGTTTGTTAGAAACATGGTTTATATACCTTAGCATGTTTTTATTAAGTTTTTCTTTCCTTTATTTGCATGTTTTACTTTGTTCTATGGATTTATTGTAAGATGAAAATAGCCAAAAATTGCATTTGGTTTGACATAGTGGAGCTTCATCTGTTCCTGTTTTCAAGAGTAAAATATTGCTTTGAATTCTGAGATTAGGTTGAAATCCTGTTGGAAAAATAAAGAAAAGAATACAGGATCTCAATGCGGCCTCGCGCCCTACCCCCATCATGCCTTCTTAGTATAAGAAGATAAGGGTGAAAAATAATGAAAAGGAATCATGCTGGTATATTTTTTGTGTGTGAGGTAGTACTGTCATATGCTTTTTGACTAAGACCTTTGTGTGTGATTGCAGACCAAACAAGGAAGGACTGTGATTCATCTCCAGTTCAAAACATGGCCTGTCAGGTAGGCTGTTAGAGAGTATTTACACCCTCAGGAAATCTTTAACAGCCATCCATATAAAAGATGTGTAGATTCATATGGGATAGAGACAGAGCATCTCTGATATTCATAAAGAATGTAATGTTTGCCTGATCTTAAGTGTATAAGATCCATTTGCATGTAAAGTTTCAGAAGAAATGGCATGTAAACAGTATGGTCTCTCAGATTCTTTCATGGTTAAGTCTGTGTGTATACATTTCACTGTGAGGAAAAAAAGTTGGGGTTTTTTTTTTTTTTTTGCTTTTGATCTATTCCAACAAATGTTAAGACTTTCTAAAGATTGATGATGCTTTCTGAATTTATGGATTGTCTTTTACACAAGTCTCCCCCACCCCCACCCCTCATTTTTACTCCCCCCAAAGGAATTTTACTTATGTTAAGAGATACTTCAAGGCTTTATTTCAAGGGGGTGGGGTGGGTGGTTATTTCTTGTTTTCTTCAGTTCAAGGCTATAAAAAGTGATGGTTTTCATTTATTTTTAGAACTATTTTATGACATTCTCATTTAGGGGCGAGGGGGTGTGTATGGTTTGTTTTCTTGACCTTCATGCTATGAAAGTGGTGGCTGTGTTTCAGTGGGTTCCCTGAAGAAGTGCAGCACATTGTGCGGTTCATCTCAGAGGTCCACAGCTTCTATCAGCAGCAGCGCAGTCTGCTCAAACCAGTCATCGTGCACTGCGGGTAAGTCATCTTCATGTGGTACACCCTACCGATGTCAGAATACGGCTACCTAAATGGTGGGTAAAAAAAAAATGGTTGCGTATGCAAAATGGCACCATTGATGAACCTAGGAGCTACAGTTGAGGAACTGAGGGGAAAAAATTGTGGGGGTGGGGGGAGGGGTAGGTGCATGCATGTGCATGCCTGAGCACATGCGTGCACGCATATGCATGCATGCATGTGTGTGTTATATATGTATTTTTGTGTCTGTCATATTGCATGCAATCCTTTTGGTCTTTTTGTGTTCGTGTTCAAGTTTTGGTATATATTTTGCAAGTTTACATTACTTTTTTTCTGAAAGTACTTCATATTCTTGATATATTTGTAGATATTGTTAGTTTTCATATCAGGAACACAAAATGTGATGGGGCTTTTATTCTTATATAGAATGGGCAAAAAATGATTGTGTAGTCTGGGATAGCATTATTGTGTGAGTGTATTTATGTGGGTGTATGTATACCTTACCAGTTTGGTTCCTCTCCCAGAATGGAGATGGACAAAAAAAGGGAACATCTTTTTCATAACTGCATCTAAAGTGGAGATTGAAAGGTAGCTGCATCTGTACTAGATCAACTGTTATAGTCTCGTTTCCTAATCTGAGCATGCTTGAAAAAAAAGAGAGACAGACAGACAGACAGACAGACAGACAGACAGACAGACAGACAGACAGACAGACAGACAGACAGACAAGACAGAGAGAGAATTTGCTATAGGTCGCTGAGGATTGTGAGTAAACTTACTTTTGATATCAATAACAGATATCTAAAGAGAGAGGGTTTTTTTTTTGCTTATATCTTTTCATAAGATTTTTCACACAAGATAAAAAGAATGAGGCCCTGCGACTGAAGCCTTTGAGTTGCTGATGGATATCATTGAACACAGAATACATTAACAGAACTTAACCTTGTGCGACAGGAATGGAGTGGGGCGGACTGGAGCCTTCCTGATGATCTACACGGGCATGCAGGAGCTGCTTCATGGCAATGGGCTGATAGACGTGCCGGCCCTGGCCAAACGTGTGCTGCAGAAACGGAAAAACCTCATCCACAAGAAAGAGCAGCTCAAGTTCTGCTATGACGCTCTGCTCTGCTTTGCTGAGGATTTCCTCAAGAAACGTGAGGGATGCTGTATATGTTTGTGTGTTTTGTGTGTGTGTGTCTGTGTGTGTGTGTGTTTGTGCTTATAAGGATTTTTCTGAAGTCTGTGTTTATTGTCTGCTTCATGTGAGATGTTTGTGTATGTAGTCTGTGTCTTGGATGTGGGGGTGGTTGGTGTGTGTGTCTGTGTGTGTGAGAGAGAGAGATGTGAACAATATAAAAAGTCTCTATTTCATGTAGTCAGACAGCTGAATGCAAGTATATTTGGCAGGGTTTTTTATGCAGATAACTGATAAGAGATATTTATGTATGAATCTTTGAAGAAGTATTGCTATGTTTTACATTTGCCAAAAAAAAAATATATACATCATATCACTTTGAAACAAGTTATATTAATCACTGTGTGTCTGTGATAAAAAAAAAAAATTTAAATACTCCCGCAGAAACTAGCTTGACTATTTCACCTGTCTAACCCTCCACAGGAAACATCCTGGTGCAGCACCCCCATTTCGAGAAGAAAACGAAGATCGTGGAGCCTGCCTCCTCCACCTCTAGCTGTGACGACATCGTGCTGGGCTCGGTGAACCTGCACACACTCCAGCAGACGGTGGGGCGCCTGCACGTTCACCCCGCGGAGGGCGAGAGGGGCACCCCGTGGGAGACCCCCCCCACCCCAGCCTCCCTGCAGCACAGCAAAGACGCCCAGCCCCTCTCCAGCCTGCCCGACCTGGTGCAGCAACCGTCGTGCAGCGACGCCGGTGTGGGGCAGGGGGGAGGCGTCACGGGGCCAGGCTCGGCCGCTGGCGGTTCCTTCGCTGCCCAAGGGGCGGGCAGCATGACTGACGGCAGAGCGAGCTGATCAAAACCCACAGCCGCTCGGGGTCCAACGCCTCCCAGCACAGCCTGGCTTCCCTGACGGAATCGGGGTCTCCCGGCGTCCCCCCAGCACGGTCCTGCCTCGTTTTCTCACTCGCCCTCACCCTCCTCCAGCGTCGGTGCGGGCGGGGGGTGTCCCAGTCTCTGGCCGACCTTCAGGATCCCACCAAGTTCACCATCGGCAAAGGGGAGCAGAAGAAACGGTTCAGCAAGGCCAGCTTTGACCGGAAGGGGTCCGGGGCAGGGTTGGAACTCAAGACGGATCCCGCAGACCCGCTCAGCTCCTTGGACCCGATGTGGAGCATTCACAAGCC
>CM060318.1:62592730-62610230 GCA_030674155.1 Stramonita haemastoma | reverse complement strand
CTCTCTCTCTCTCTCTCTCTCTCTCTCTCTCTCTCTCTCTCACCCACACCACACACACACACACACACACACACGATACAAATGTATTTTTTAAGTTTTTGCCGGCACCTGTATGTTGTGTGTATGCGCGTGCGTGCGTGCTGCGTGCGCGTGCGTGTGTGCGTGCGTGCGTGCGCGCGTGCGAGTGTGTGTAGACACCAACTGTTTCACAGCTGCTAAAAAAAAAAAGCGTATGACAAAGAGGTTGCACTATCTGCTTTATCTGCACTATCTTTTCTCAGTTTGCAATTTCTTTGATATCCATATAGATAGATTGGTTTCAGCAATTTTGGAGCTGTAAATGATTATAAAATTACAAGCCAATGATCGCACAGCAGCAAAAAAGCTATCAAGCTATAGCTTTATTTATTTTTTTTTTTGGGGGGGTGAGCTCCACTTTTTTCGCGGGGTGGAGGGTGTCCCACTTTTTTTTTTTTAGGGGGGAGGGGTGGTGGCCCGTATCCCACCCTCGCAGAGAGCCAGAACTGCTTTGTACATAAGGGAAAATTAGACAGGAAGCCGACTCACTAAAGTTAAATCACAATGCTTTTACACAGTTACACAGATAAATTTAAAAAAAAAAACAACTAAAATCAAATAAATGCCTAATTTAACAAAGGAAGAGAAAGTTAAAGTTTAAAAAAAATCGTTCTTTTTTCAAAGAGAATGGAAGAGGGAGACAAAAAAAATATACAGTAACGCCGTTTTAAAAAGTTATAGTAGGAGAAAATAATGCGTGGCGTGGAGGGGAGATAATTACAAACAGCCAACGGTGGTAGCAATTTATTCAATCTACTGCCGTAGCTGGCATGTGATTACACACAAATCACAGTAGCGCCACATCACAGGACCGTCTCCAGAACATTTTGAGCATATTAGAACAGTCCAGATCTGTTTAAATCCTTCGTATGAGACTATAACCGAGGTTCCCTGTACGAACGCACGCAGAACATCTTGCGCAGACGTTAAAACCTGTTCCGCTTTTCGGAAGAGTAGGCCATTGTGTGCCGGTGGGAACAGATGACAAAATGTACAAAACTTTATACACACAGGGACTGGATACAATAAAGCACATGACTGCTTATTCTATCATCCTAGAAATAAACAAATGAATAAATAAATAGGCATAATTAAATAAATTGGCCTAAATAAATAAACCAACAAGTATGTATGTATTCATGTACTAGTTTTGTTAGTTCCCCTATCAATGATTTATAACACGTGGTCCTGGCGGCGCTTCGAAAGTTTGGCAGAAGTTGGGCGAGGTTTGACTTACTTTGATTCGTGTCCCAATTCTGTGTAGCCTACTTTGGGGAGTCCTTGCATTAGAGTTTAATGTAAATCAGTAATATCCTAACAATTTCTTTTCAAGGTCTAACAAGAACTACCTCTTAGGGACAAGATAGCTCTGTGGTCAGATAAAATAAAAATGCTCGGTGGTCATCTCAGAGCACTCACTCTCCCCTAGGTAATGTTAAGCAGCGTTAAGCGTGGTTACCTCTTGGATGGGTGACCGTTCATGCGCCTTGGCTCCAGTACAGTCTCCCCAGATCACCCAACTATGAATGAGTAGCTGCCCTCTTTAGGAACAGTTAAAGTAAATTGTGAGTATGAACAAAATTGTTTAGAGTGAAAAGGAGAAAGTATAGATATAAATCTATCTTGGAGTAGCTATCAAATATTAGAGAGAATATTATATCAGAACAAAAAAAGTACTATTTCATTATGATGCGTATTTTTTTTTTGGAATGTTCATGTTGGTGTATTTAAGATTGTGGATCATTACTATTCAAGAAAAGAAACCCTTATTTTTGCCCACATATCGCCCAATTTGTTTCTCTCTCTCTCTCTCTCTCTCTCTCCTCTCTCCTCTCTCTCCTCTCCTCTCTCTCTCTCTTCTCTCCTCTCTCTCTCTCTCTCTCTCTCTCACACACACACACACACACACACACACACACACACAAATTTCGGCATGCGTGTGTGTGTGTGTGTGTGTGTGTGTGTGTGTGGTGTGTGTGTGTGTGTGTGTGTGTGTGTGTGTGTGTGTGTGTGTGTGATGTTGTGTGTGTGTGTGTGTGTGTGTGTGTGTGGTGTGTGTGTGTGTGTGTGTGTGTGTGTGTGCATGCCTATAAACGAGCACTGGGGACATAGGAACACCAGGGATGGATCTCCCAACCTCCCTCCCATACCATCTCCAAATGACAATAAAAATAAAATGCATAAACACCGCATAACCATTCCTCAACTCCTCCATTCCAACATCAGACAAAACCTTACACATGAATGGTTAGGATACAAAAAATGGGAGGAGAAAAATTAAGAAAGAAAACAGTAACATACTTAATTCACAGCCCGGTAATATGACTGAGAAAAGTGACATAATTAATTAACAACCCCGTGATATGATTGAGAATAGTGACATAATTCATTCACAACCCTGTTATATGACTGAGAATAGTGACATAATTAATTCACAGCCCGGTAATATGACTGAGAATAGTGACATAATTCATTCACAACCTTGTTATATGACTGAGAATAGTGACTTAATTCATTCACAGCCCCGTGATATGACTGAGAATAGTGACATAATTCATTCACAACCCTGTTATATGACTGAGAATAGTGACATAGTTAATTCACAAGCCCCATAATATGACTGAGAATAGTGACATAATTCATTCACAACCCTGTTATATGACTGAGAATAGTGACATAGTTAATTCACAGCCCCGTAATATGACTGAGAATAGTGACATAATTCATTCACAACCCTGTTATATGACTGAGAATAGTGACATAGTTAATTCACAAGTCCCGTAATATAACTGAGAATAGTGACATAATTAATTCACAACCCTGTTATATGACTGAGAATAGTGACAGTTAATTCACAAGCCCGTAATATGACTCAAAATAGTGACATAGTTAATTCACAGCCCCGCCGTAATATGACTGAGAATAGAGACATAATTAATTCACAAGCCGCGTAATATGACTGAGAATAGTGACAGAATTAATTCACAACCCTGTAATAATACTGAGAATAGAAGTCAAAGCCTTGAATCAAAAATCACAAATTTCGGCATGGCCCCCTAGCTGAGTCTGTCTGTCTGCCCTTGGCAGGAATAGAAGGTCTGCCACATTCTTTTTATTATTTTTTTGTCAAAAGACGTAGTTATGAATAGCAGCAGTCCAACGCTGTTTCAGTCTGCAGTCTCGTCTGCACGGAAGGTATTTGGCAGAGTGAGAGAGAGAGATGTGTGTGTGTGTGTGTGTGTGTGTGTGTGTGTGTGTGTGTGTGTGTGTGTGTGTGTGTGTGTGTGTGTGTGTGAATCTGGGGTTATGTATGTGTTTTTAATAATGTATGATAACCTATAAACATGTAGGCTATATGAATCCATAAAAATCTACATTTTAGACTAGGTATAAAGGTAAAGGTGTCCCATAACCGTCGTAGGGGAGCAAGGCATCAGAGTCCTCAGCTTCTCTAGAGGCCAGCATACTGAGGGCGGTGCCCATCTCCTCTCCCTCGCTGCCTTCCCTGACCCTAAAAAGGGCAGGTACCCATTTACAGCTGGGTGAACTGGAGGGACTGTACTAAAGGCAAGGCGAGCAAACGGTCACCCATCCAACTGGTAACCACGCTTGATGCTGCTTAACCTTAGCTTAGGGAAATCGAGTGCTCTGACCACTGAGCTATACCGCCCCCCTATTTCAGACTACTGCCTACAAAAAAACCCCAAACACGCCCAGTACCTTGTCCACAAGAACAAACACACTCATTTTACCACCACAACACTCCACTCCAACAAAACCCAGTACTCACCTGCAGTCTTTCCTCAATGTGAACGGTGTCAGGATACCGCTCGTACACCTTGAAGGGCAGCTCCAAAGCATTGTAAAAGAAGTCCTTAGAACGGTAATTCCTCAACTCCCACCTCCACAGCCTGACAAAGCGGGATCTGGACCGCGCCATGAAGACTCCGAGGTTGAGGACATCAGGGAAGTCCGGCCTGGGCATGTGGTCCAGGTCGATGACCGCCTCGTGCCCCGAGGTCAGCAGACGGGCAGGTGAGCGCAGCCAGAGCACGTCCCAGTCCAGGTAGATGCCTCCGTACTTGTCCAGCACGTCGGCCCGGATGACGTCACTCAGGTGCTGGGTGTACAGCACTTGGTGCCCGTAGATTCTCCTGGGGACCTCGCGGTACACCACGGTGACTTTGGCGTGGGTGGAGACCACCTGCCAGTAGTTCCCCTTCAGCATCTTGTCGCAGTGGATGTAGACTTTCTCCACCTTGGCGACGTGGATCGTGCTTAGGAAACTGAGGTACATGCGGAACGAGAACTCGGAGGAGCCGAACCACACGTAGTGAACGATGGATGGGATAGGGGCTTTGTCTGTATATGTGTCTTTACACCTGGCCCCTGTTCCTAGTTCCAGATAATACATATCCTTCAGTATCGCCAGATCTGGGTTTTCTATTTGACGTAACGTCAACGGTTGTAAAACTGTTGTGGAAGAAACAGTCACGCACAGTGGGTTGGTTTCGTTCCTTGCCAACACAAGCTGAGGTGAGGTAGAAACAGTAGAACACAATTCCGAATGACTAGCGAAATTCTTTAACGTAGAAACCATCCAGGCTACACTTGCGTCCCTGTTCCCAAGCACTCTCCTGACTGCAATGGATTCCATCGCACTCACGATGAAAGATATACTTCCAGCTTCATCGAAGCCTATAGAAAACGTCCGGTCTCTGAGAAAATGCAGCGGACGAAGAATAACGGTAGAAAAAGCCATGACTATTCCTCCTCTGTCGCTCAAGACTTGCAAAGCGTAACGCAAAGGGTTACCACACACACCTTCCGCTGCTCCGTATTTCACAAGTTTATCCCTGAAAACAGGAATGGTACGGTTGAGTTCCTGGTACCATTGATTGTACTTATCCGTTTTCACCGCAATATCCCTGTGTATCTCCAACTTGTCTGGCTCCAGAAGCCTCCACACACTCAGCACGCTCATGTAGTCGTTGAAGGTGAAGGTTCGATTCTCACACCACACGAAGAACACCTGATTGGGCACTGCTGTCTTCTCCAGCTCGGAGAGAGGTCTGGAAAACAGCCAAGGATGGGTCTGGGCCTTGTACTTCGCCATGCCTTGAGGCCAAGAATCACTCTTCCATTCCTCATCATCTTTCGGAAGCTTCAACAACGATCTACGACTCTCTCCTCCTCCTCCTCCTCCCACACCATCTTTCTCCTCCGCAGAAGTTGGTAGCAGCCTGAGTTTGGAAGCGTGTTTCATATCGTCGATGTGAGTCCAGTCTACCATGTTGACTGTCCAGTACACTAACGTGCCGGACATCAGAAGAAGAAGGACGAGGCTAGTTCGGAGACGTTTCAGACCCATTGCTGTCCACTTGATGGCGAAAAACTAAAATCCGCGAAAAAAAAACTTACCGCACCGGCAAGGTGTAAAGGTGATTGTGAACGTACGGGACGAGAGGTAGAAAGGAGAGAGTGTGGAGAGAGAGAGAGGGGTGAGGGCACTCATTTTGCGGCAGGCAGTCCACCGTAGTAATAGTTGTAGGAGGAAGGTAAAGTCCACATTGTGAGTGGCTGTGCTTTTTCGCTGGTGTTCCCTCGTGTCATTCTCAATGCAAAGTGCTGGCTGGTAGGCTATCCAGTGTCGGTCTGTCGCTTGGCTTGGGGTTGGGTTGTTTTTTTTTGCCCCCTCTTTTTTTTTTCTTGTTAGTATTCCAGCCTGCAAAAAAAAAAAAAAAAAAAGTTATGTGATTTATGACGACGAACTTCTTTTTCTTCTTTTTCTTTTTTTCGTCTTCATCTCCTTGTGATTGTCTCTCTGTTTACATGACTGTCTTATTTCATTTGTTTTAGTTCACCTTTTCTGAGGATAATGGAATAAGCACTTATGTTTTACTTCTAGTTCCCGTGTGTATGCAGTTTTGTCAGTGCTGTAGAGAGAGAGAAAGGGACAGAGACAGACAGAGACAGACAGAGATAGAGAGAGAGAGAATGTGTGTGTGTGTGTGTGTGTGCACGCGCGCGCGCGCGCGCGCGCGCGTGCGTGCGTGCGTGCGTGTGAGTCAAAGCTTTGATATGGTCTGGGCCGTTGTTGTTAAAGATGAAACACTGTTATGGTAAGTGTAGAAAAAAAAGAAGAAAAAAAAGAAAACCTCTTGAGAGCTGCAGAATGTTTGAGGTATAGCTTAGTAAACTAAGTACCTGGTCAGATGAAATTAATCAGATTAATGTAAATGACCTACAAAACTGGGGTGGGTGGGTGGGATAGCCTAGTGGTCACAAGCATTGCGCTCGCGATTTAATGCCCCTGAATCAAGTTTGTACTTGAGACATCCCCGATACGCTTGTTCAACAGGGATTTTCCCCGGGGATTTCATATCAGCATTGACTCCACTACCCCGAAAATAGATGTATTTATTTCATCTGTTATATTGAGGGTAGGCCTAATGAGGACAAGCACTCGTGCGCTTTTTTTGTTTTACATCAAGTCCCCGTGTGTTTTTGATTTTGTAAGTTTTGTCATCTTTTCCCACCGGCCATGCCGACTCTTTCGAAAAGTGGAACAGGATTTAACGTGTGTGCAAGATGTTCTGCGTGCGTTCCCGCACACGGGGCCTCGGTTTATAGTCTCATCCGAAGGACTTTTGGGAGGAGTGGAGTCTGCACTGATGTTAACTCTAGGGGTAAAAATCCCCTTGAATGTCGGATAAGACAATAAACAACATGCAGAACATCTTGTGCACACGTTAAAAACCAATCTGCTTTTCAGAAGAGTAGGCCATTCGTTCCAGTAGAAACAGATGACCAAAAAACTCAAAACAAACCCCCAAACAACAAAAGAAGAACCACGTGCTCGCTAGCGTCATGTCAACACGTCATCTCCGAAGTTCGAATGCGGCTACTTTAATTAATGGTGGGCAAAACCTGGTGGCTACACCAAAATACTAGGACTGGTAACCTTTGCAGCTCTAGTCGAGGAACAAGAAAAAAAAAAAAAAAAAAAAAAAAATACAAAATTATAGAAGCTATGTTTATATGTATGTATGTATGTATGTATGTATGTATGTATGTATGTATGTATGTATGTATGTATGTATGTATGTATGTATGTATGTATGTATGTATGTTTCTTTCTATCTATCTATCTATCTATCTATCTATCTATCTATCTATCTATCTATCTATCTATCTATCTATCTATATCTATCTATCTATCTATGTATAGGGTCCATTTCCTGGTTACACTTTTCACTGAATAGGGAGGCACGGCTTGGTTGTCCCTACCCCTTAACTAAACCTTTGCTTATCTTGATTTTTTTCTTTTCTTTTTCTTCCTTAGCTAGGATTCTAAGGTTCACCAATGGTGAGAGCAACCGTCTCCCCAACCATTTTAAGACAGTCACATTCCTGTATCGGAGATGATATCTAAACACGACACAATTATGCATTGTTTGTTTGTTCTCTTTTTTTTTAGATTTTGTTTTACGTTCCTTCCCACACGCAATGGTCTACTCTTCCAAAAGGTGGAGCAGACTTTTAACGTGTGCGCAAGATGTTTAATGTGCGTTCATACAAGGGACCCCGGTTTATAGCCTCGTCAGAAAGACTTTCAGAGGAGCAGGTACTGGTGTGTGTAACTCCAGGGGGAAAATCCCCTCAGATAGGTGTCTCAATAACAGTGGCTCGAACCCGTAGCGTCAGATTGCAAACTCAACATTCTAACCACTACGCTATCCCCCCACCCTTCCCCTAACCCCACGAAACCCTAGCTTATAGTCAAACACGTATAATGTGTACACACTCCTACAGCCTAGTGTACACAGTATGTATGCAAACAGGCGCGTGCACACATATTAACAGGTTTTTAGTGGGGTTTGTTTTGCATGAGTGTAAATTATACGCGCATAAACCGTTATATGAGGTTCACACACACAGACATACTCACACGCGCGCGCGCGCGCGCGCACACACACACACACACACACACACACACACGCACACGCAACACACACACACACACACACACACACACACACACACACACACAGACTGCGAGCACACGCAGAAAATCTTGTGCACACGTTAAATCCTGTTCCGCTTTTCGTAAGAGTAGGCCATCGGCCATCGTGTGCCGGTGGGAACAGATGACATTTATAAAACAACAACAGTAACAAAAGAGAGAGAGAGAGAGAGAGAGAGAGAGAGAGAGAGAGAGAGAGAGAGAGAGAGAGAGAGAGAGAGAGAGAGAGAGAGAGAGAGAGAGAGAGAGAGACAGACAGACAGACAGACAGACAGACAGACAGCAACAGACACACACACCACGCACGCACGCAACGCACACACGCACGCAGCACGCACGCACGCACGCACGCACACACACACACACAACACAAACACACACACACACACACACACAACAGGGACAGACAGACAGACAGACAGACAGCAGAGACAGAGAAGACAGACAGACAGAACAGACAGACAGACAGACAGACAGATAGAGAGCTATGGGTAGGGGTGGAAGGGGAGTAGATGTCTGAAAGGGAAAAGGGCACGGCAAGGAAAGGTCAACTAGAAGTGGTTGCCCTTCGCCCCGCGGACTGAACAGTTTAATTGAAGTGGAGGGATGTAAAAAGTTGAATGCAGTTGGATAGGACGCTTGTGAGAACCCTGTGTGGACAAGATGTATCGCATTTAAGTAAAAATTCTCTCTGTGGCACTCTCATAACCAGATAATAGTAGGCTATGTCCGCGCTATCAGACATGCGCGCGCACGCATACACATACACACACATAAACACACACGCGCACGGAAACACACACACACATGCACACGCACACCACACACACACACACGCACACACATACATACGCACACACATACTCGCGCACACATACACGTACGTACACACACAACCATGTGCTCAAGTACTTAAGCGCGCGCGCACGCACACACCACACACACACACACACACACACACACACAACACACACACACACACATATTTCTTTTTTTTTTCTTTTTTCTTGTACAACGTATCATCTTAAGGTTTTTCTCTTTTAGATATGCATATATATGATTTTTTTTATTTCTTAGATGGATGGCTTGATGAAACAAAGCAATTGCACTGCTTATTCAATGTACCATCTGGAAATAAAAGTTTGACTTTGACACTCACACACACCGAGTACAAGCGCACAATGAATAAACAATTATTATGAATAGTAAACGCAGATAAATAGTTTTTGGCCAAGCTTAGTCCAAATTTGGTCCTCGTGTTCATAAGTGCATCAAAAAATAACACAGAGAGAGAGAGAGAGAGAGAGAGAGAGAGAGAGAGAGAGAGAGAGAGAGAGAGAGAGAGAGAGAGAGAGAGAGAGAGAGAGAGAGAGAGAGAGAGAGAGAGAGTTTATTCTTTTATTCTTTTATATCGAGGATAACAGAATAAGCAGTCATGTGCTTTTTTTCATCCGGTCCCCGTGTGTATGCAGTTTTGTAAATATTGTCATCTGTTCCCACCGGCACACGATGGCCTTCTCTTACGAAAAAGCGGAACAAGATTTAACGTGTGCGCAAGATGTTCTGCGTGCGTTCGTACACGGGGCCTCCGTTTAAAGTCTCATCCGAAGGACTTTTGGGGAGAGTGGAGTCAGCACTGATGTTAACTCCAGGAGAAAAATCTCCTCGACCGGACTCGAACCCGGGTCGTCAAATTGCCAGCGCAATGTTCTGACCACTAGGCTATCCGTGGAGAGAGAGAGAGAGAGAGAGAGAGAGAGAGAGAGAGAGAGAGAGAGAGAGAGAGAGAGAGAGAGAGAGAGAGAGAGAGAGAGAGAGACGAGACAGACAGACAGACAGACAGACAGACAGACAGACAGACAGACAGACAGACAGACAGACAGACAGACAGACAGAGACAGAGACAGACAGGCTGACAGGGAAGCCGAAAGACAGACAAGCAGACAGAGACACTCAGACACATGTATTTGAATACTTTATTTTAAAAAAAAACAAAAAAACAAAATAAAATAAGAAAAAGAAGAACAGAGAAATTCATGCGGTTTGTTAAAAGCCACACATAAAAACAATGGAAGAGAACCAAAATGATTTATCACAGGAAGCAGTCAAATTTATTCCATAGGAATAATAAGACGAAAAAAGCCACCGCACGCAGATATACACACTTGCATACACACGTGCACACACACACACACCCAGGCACACAGACACATAAGTATATACACATAAACACATACACACACATGCACACACACGCGCACACACACACACACATACA
The DNA here is from genome assembly GCA_030674155.1 of Stramonita haemastoma. Lineage (NCBI taxonomy): Eukaryota > Metazoa > Mollusca > Gastropoda > Neogastropoda > Muricidae > Stramonita > Stramonita haemastoma. The sequence continues at coordinate 62,599,848 of CM060318.1, read as the reverse complement.
CACAAACACACACACGTATGCACACACATGCACGCACACACACATACACACACACACACACACACACACACACACACACACACACACACACACACACCACACACACACACACACACACACACACATAATTATACACACACACACTCCGAATGCAACAACAAACAACAACAAGAAATAAAAAAGAAAAAGCAAAGATAGGAATATCGCTTACAATAAAAGGGATATCAATGTCATGGTGCACTGTATTTTATTACGATCATTTCTCTCAGTAAAAGAAATGTACACCTCTTACTTCAAGCGTCCAATACGCTCAGTCCTCGCTCAGTTCTTGCACAGACAGACAGATAGACAGACAGACAGAAAGACAAACACACAGTCAGACAAATAGAGAAATAGATATCCAGAGTCAGTCAGAGGCGAAAAAAATCAGACACATAGACAGACATACAGACAGACAGACACACACAGACAGATAGACAGATAGACACACAGACACACAGTTTCTTTAGATGAGGATATAAACCGAGATCCCGTGTGCGCGCGATCGCATGAATAACGTTTTGCACACATAATTATTGAAAAAAAAAAAACATTTCCGCTCTTCCGAAGAGTAGGCCATTGTATGCCAAGGGAACAGATGACAAAAAATTACTAAACCCCATACACGAGCACTGGATGTAAAAAAAAACAAAAAAACAAAAAAACAAACCAAGTACTATTAGAATTTTCCTCGAAATAAAAGAATTTATTTAAAAGAAAACACACCAAAAAACAACAACCCAGACAGACAAACAGAGACAGATAAACAGTTAATCACAGGGAGCAAAGACATGTAGCCAACCTACCCTACCACCCAAGACGCCAGACGCCTATACCTTTTTACGCCAGACGCCTATACCTTTTTCATTTGTTGTTGTCAACATCTGCACAGGGGACAACAAATAGACACTCAGAGGTGTGATCTGCGTGGGCCCGCGCGCACACACAGATACAAACACACACACGCACGCGCGCCGCGCGCGACGACCAACCAACGCACCACGAACACACACCACCACACCACACATCAATACAACATGAAACAATACACACACAAACACAACACACACACACACACACCACACGCACACACACACACACACACGCGACACACACAACACACACACAACACAACATACAAACATTGACACACAGCACGCACGCACGCGCGCGACACACATACACATACACAATCACACACACATACGTGCACACACACACACACACACAAACACACATACGTGCACACACGCACACATACGCGCACGCGCACGCGCGCACGCACGCACATACACGCGCGCGCACTCATCAAAGTACAAAGTATTGCTTTAGGTTTACACAACACAAAAATGCTGACACAGCAAGAGAAGGAAAACGTAGTTTGGGGTAAGGGAGGAAGAAGGGGGGGGGGGGGGGGGGCTAGGAAGAGAAAATTGGGGAGGGAGGGAGGGAAAGGATGGTAGGTTAAGGGAGAAAGGGGGGAGGGAGAAAAGATGCGCGCTGAAAACGTATTTTAAAAAAATGATAATAGTTACACAAAAAAAGGAAAAGAAAGGGTGTGACAAGCGCACTAGTCAGTGTTAGCGGTGAGATGACTTGCTGTAGTGGTTTCTCCTTCCTCTTCTATGCTTCTGCTCCGAGTTTAATCATGAGAAAGATGACAAAGGCAGAATATACAAAAAAGACGGGTTCACCTATCCACCCCAGCCACAAGCTCACACACGCGCGCTTACACACAGTTATACACACACACTATTACTACCCCCCTCCCCCCAACACACACACACACACACTCCAACACACACTTACAAGACATCTACACCTACACATACACACTTACAAACGCACACACGCATACACACACGCGCTCACATACTCACTCACACTCACACTTACCCACACACATACACAAACACACTTACAACACACCTACACACATACACACACACAGCATAACACGCACACACGCACGCACACACCCACACACATACACTTATAACACTAACACACACACACTTACAACAACACACACACACACACACACACACACACACACACACACACACACACACACACACACACACAGGTACACTTTGAAATCTCATGTACATATTGTTTCCAACCATGACGATCTCCTAACATAACAGCCTGTATCCTAAAGGAGGTAAAATAATCCTCTGAAGTCGGAGTATGGCAGCCTACATGGTGATATGTGGGGTTTTTTGTATGGCATTTTTCGATCCTTCTCTAGAGCTCAGAGGTTTTACCCATGTAAGATTTTGCGTATGCGACAGATTTATATTTGCCTTCCATGAAGGTGGCCTTATTCTAACTTCGGGGAGGTGGGGTCTTTGAAAGCAGCTATACACCAACATTGACAGATAGTTAAAGGTAAAGGTGTCCCATAACCTAGGTGGTCGTAGGGGAGCGAGGTATCAGAGACCTCAGCTTCTCTAGGGGCCAGCTTGTTGAGGGCGGCGCCCATCTCCTCTCCCTCGCTGTTTTACCTTCCCCGACTCTAAAGAGGGCAGGTACCCAGTCACAGCTGGGTGAAATGGGAGGAACTGTACTGAAGCCAAGGCGCGCAAACGGTCACCCATCCAACTGGTAACCATGCTCGATGCTACTTAACTTGATTTGGGGAAAGCGAGCGCTCTGAAAATCTCATGTTCGAATCGGTTGTTTTTTTTCCAATATGACAATTTCTGAACATTACAGCCTTTAGTCTAAAGTAAAGGGGAAAATACCCAGTCTCCTAAAGTCGAAATATGTCTGCCTATCTACGGCCAAATAATTGAAAACAATCATTCATAAAATCTATATTCACGCACATTTTTTTTTCTTTCTATCCTTCTCACCTAGCCTTTGCCGATGTCAAAAGTGTAGAGGTAAAGGCAGGGCCAGCGGCTAAACCTGTCATCATTGTTTGCTCACCTTGTATAACAGGCTGTTGAGAAGGAATAGAGAAGAGAGAGAGAAAAGAGGAGAGGGAGAGGAGAGAGAGAGAGCAGAGACAGAGAGAGGGCAGGGGGGAGGAGACAGGAAGAGCAGAAAAAGCAGAGAGAGAGAGAGAGAGAAGAGAGGGACAGGAAGATAGAAAGAGGAGAGCATGGGTAGAGAAAGGGATGGGGAGAGATCAAACAGACATACAGAGAGACAGACAGACAGACAAATAGACAGAAAAGACAGACAGACAGACAGAATTTGACAGATAGACGAAAGGCAACCAGATTTAGAGGAGGGGGGGGGGGTGCAGGGAAGGGGGGGGGGGGGGGAGGAGGGGACCCAAGAACACCTAGATAACGAGAGACAGTACAGGTAGAGAGGTACAGTCAATAAAGACAGACATTGACAGACAGAATGGGAACCGGATTTGGAGGAGGGGGGGGGGGGGGGGGTAGAGGGGGTGGGTGGGAGGACCAAAGTAGACCTAAATACCATTGCTTAGTAAGAAAGGTAAGAGTGTGAACAAGGAGTAGGGTTAGAGCGTTAGTAGTGTGAGAGAGAGAAAAAAAACCCTGAATAATGGCTGTTTCAAAGGTTCTTTTGAGGTATTCATTATTCAGGCCTATTTATTTATTTATTTATTCTTTTATATCGAGGATAACAGAATAAGCAATCATGTGCTTTTTTTCATCCGGTCCCCGTGTGTATGCAGATTTTGTAAATATTGTCATCTGTTCCCACCGGCACACGATGGCCTACTCTTACGAAAAGCGGAACAGGATTTAACGTGTGCGCAAGATGTTCTGCGTGCGTTCGCACACGGGGCCTCGGTTTAAAGTCTCATCCGAAGGACTTTTGGGGAGAGTGGAGTCGGCACTGATGTTAACTCCAGGAGAAAAATCTCCTCGACCGGACTCGAACCCGGGTCGTCAAATTGCCAGCGCAATGTTCTGACCACTAGGCTATCCGTCCCCCTATTTTAGCAGTAAGAAAGCTGTTATCAAGCTCGTGAGATATATAACCTTCACATGGATATATATATATATATATATATATATATATATATACATATATATATATACACACACACACACACACATATATATATATATATATATATATAATATATATATATATATATATACACACACACATATATATATATATATATATTATATATATATATATATATATATATGTGTGTGTGTGTGTGTGTGTGTGTGTGTGTGTGTGTGTGTGTGTGTGTGTGTGTGTGTGTGTGTGTGTGTGTTGTGTGTGTGTAAGCTAATTATGTTTACACAATGAATAAAAAATAGTGTGTATATTTTTACAAGAAAAAAAAATTAACAGTAAATACATCAGCAAACAAATAGAAACAAAAACCCCCAGCCCACCAACTACAACTATCTAGTCCAGGCCTAAAGCTTTATCAGTTATCAATGTAATCTAAATGTCTAAGTCTACACTCAAGTGCTGTACTGTAAAAAAGTAAGGTTGGGACTGTACTTCTGCCATACATGACAAGATCTTAACACAACATCCTTCACTTTTTTTTTAATCAAAGGCCGAAACATATCCTCAGAAGACAGAATATGGCTGCCTATGTGGTGGGGTAACTTAAACCGAGACCTACACGCAAACATAATCATCCAGAGTGTACTTTCACCAATCTCACCAAAGTGATTCTCACGTCGGATGAGTGAGTCAGACAGCATAATATTCTGGGTGACTGAACCTCCAAGATGTTAAGCTGGGGAATGCTCAACGACAATAACAACAACAGCAGCAGCAGCAGCAACAACAACAACAACAGCAACAACCCAAAAAGTCTATGAGAATAAAAGTCAAAAGAATTGAAAGCACTTGTCATCCCTACTTTAGCACCACCTGTCTGTATGTTGGAAGCTATGTGCAAATTCAGGTGAATTAGCAACCTGTATGTTACCGGGAAATGGCAATGACAAAGCAACCAGCTCTCTCTCTCTCTCTCTCTCTCTCTCTCTCTCTCTCTCTCTCTCTCTCTCTCTCTCTCTCTCTCTCTCTCTCTCTCTCTCTCTCTCTCTCTCTCGTTGATGTTTTTTTCCCCTTTAACTCTGCATGGGGTTTTGTTTGTGAGGAGAGGGGGAGGGGGGGATGTCTTTCTCTTTTTGTGCCACTGTCTTACCCTCTTTCTGAAGTGTTTTTCTCACCTTTTTTAAAGATCATTTTTGCTGACACTCCTTGAATCTGTATTATCTTTCTCTTTCATTCTGCCTTTCTGTCTGTCTGTCTGTCTGTCCATCTGTCTGTCTGTCTGTCTCTCTGTCTGTTCTCTTTGAGTGTGTGAAAACCCTTGTGTATGAATTCTGTAATAAAATATTTAAGTCATCTATCCACTGTTTCTGACTTTGTCTGTGTGCATGTGAGAATGTCTGTTTCTCTCTAGCTCTATCTTGCTGTCTTTTTCTTTGTTTCTGTCTGTCTGTTGCTCCCTCCTCCCTATACAAATAAACTCGACTAACATCACAACTTTTGAAAGCTGTTGAACTATTTTTCACACCCACACCCACTCCCACCCACCCACCCTCACTTTAAACACACACATACACACACTAACAAACACTAACACTAACACACTAACACTAACACACACACTCTACCACTAAAATACCCCCTTTCAAAAAAACAATTTTTCAAAGCCTATTCTATCTGACTACCATGACACCAACCAACAAGGGTGAATTTTTTTTTTCTTTAAAGAATGTGTTATAAAACTCAGGCAGACAAAAGCGTCTATGTTAGTGGACCACCATCAGTGTTTGTTCATCCTTTTTTTTTCTTTTTCTTTTCCTCTATTTTTCTTATTCTTTTCCTCTTTTTTTCTGGTTGTTGTGAAAGGTTTAAAGCGTTAAAGATCTTTGTTCCGTGGGCACAAAAGAGGGTACCCTGCTTCACATGATTGTTCTATATCAAAGAAAGCAGGATCGTAATACATCATAAATCGTTTTCCTGCAGTCCTTTAAGAGGTAGTTTGTACAGTTGAGGGTGTTTACAATACGGCTTTGTAGTCTTCTCTTACGGACAGTTTTCTGTAGGTGCAGAGACAAAATAAAAAACAGAGTAAAAAGTCTTCTCTTTCTTTTTTCATTCCCCAGCTAGAGCTCCGAGGATCACCAATGTAAAATTTTGCATATGTATGCAACCATTTTCCCCACCATAAAGGTAGCCGCATTCTGATTTCAGGGATGTATGCTGGTTACGTTCCTGTTTTCGTGACCCACCGAACGCTGGCATGAATTACGGGATCTTTAACGCGTAAATGTGTTCTTCTTTGTGTATATATATACACGAAGGGATTTAAGGCACTGACAGGTCTGCACCTGAAGTTGAAATCAGAGATCGTGCAAATCCCCACCCTTAATTCCCCAGATACCACAAAGATTCGATCCCCACGACTTCATGGAACAATGGGATTGAAGTCGAATGATCTTAGCCACTCGGCTGTAGCGTCCGTCAAATTATCAATTACATAAAAGTGTACCCTTACCAGCAAGAGCACACACACACACACACACACACACACACACACACACACACACACACACACACACACAACACACACACACACACACACACAGAGCACTGATGTTCACTCCTTCAGATGAGAATATAAACCAGGGTCCTGTGCGCGAAAACACGCCAAAACATCATGCACCAACGTCAAAACCTGTTCCGCCTTGCGGAAGTGTAGGCTGTTTTGTGCCGGTTGGAATTCATAAAAAAAATGACAAAGCTACATGCTTTTGTGAAATGGATGTGGAAGAAAAAAAGCACATAAGTGCTTATTCGATTATCCTCTAAATTAAATAACAAGTAGATAATAGAATAAAAAAAAAATGAAAAGGAACAAACCACAATATCAACGTATGCACCAATGCTCAGAACATCTGCGCATTCTCAAGACACATAAGTAGAGAGAGAGAGAGGCCTACGTTTGACTCACCAAACTCTACAGTTAGAGAAGACGATGGAGAATCAGTGTTCTCTCTTTATTGTAGTGTAGTATATTGTTCTGTCTTATAGTGTAGTGTAGTGTAGTGTAGTGTAGTGTAGTGTAGTGTAGTGTAGTGTAGTGTAGTGTAGTGTAGTGTGGT
>CM060318.1:62574492-62579492 GCA_030674155.1 Stramonita haemastoma | reverse complement strand
ACTGAATACACTCTCCACCATAATGAGCTGTCAGGATGCACAAACTCCACCACTACCCAACTCTACTTTTGGCACCTCCTCCCCCTTCCCCCCGCCCCCCGCCGATATCTTCCATCTCTGCTTCACTTTCATCCCCCCCCTCCCCCCCAAAGCTTCCTCCAACCACTCACAATTCTATTCCTTGCGTTTTCTCTATAATTTTTAACACACTCCTACTTTCACAGAGCACATTGTTATCATAATCACATTTTAGCAATAATTGAAGAAGAGGCTTTTAGAACCATCATCATCCTCACTACACACAGACTCACAAGTACACACACAAATACACACGCGCGCGCGCACAAACACACACACACACTTGACTTCACACACACACACACATACACACACAAATGCACGCACGCACGCACGCACGAACGCAACACACACACACACACACACACACAAACGCGCACGCAACAGAGAGAGACACAGACAGACAGACAGACTAGATTAAAGAGGAGCGTGGAAAGAGGGCATTGACTCCGCTTCCTAGTCACGTGTTCCTACCAACCTTAACCCTTTTTGCCAGCGGGTCGGAGTTTCTTTGGAGAGGGAAGGGAGATAACAAAAAGAAAAAAAAAAGTAGGAAAACATTTGCCTGCCCTAGTGACCCACTTAACGTTGATCTGTCTGTCAATTGGGTCGCTGCACATTGCATAATGCTTGAAAGTTTCATGCGCAGATTAATTGTGATGAATTGTTGCGAGTTTCCAACTGACAAAACAAAAACAAAAAAAAACAAAAAACGAACGGAATTCGAATTAGCGGTCTGCCTGTTTGTCTATCTGTCTGTATGAATGTAAGTCACTGTCCAACCTCTCCCTCCCCCCCCCCCCCTCCACTTTTCTCTCACCCGCGCTCCCTATCGTAAAATTTGAGGTATGTGTGAACTGCAACACATTGATGACTATGTGTGTTTGTGTGTGATTTTTGTCTGTATTTGAAAAAAAAAACCCACTGGATCCAATGTGAATTATAATGTACAAAACGGCCCTTTCAGTTTGATCACGCGTCGATTTGATGTCCATCCCCCTACTTCTCCTATTTTACACACACACACCACACACACACACACACACACTGTTCCCCCTTCCTCTCCTATTTCATGCACACACACACACACACACACACACACACACACACACACAACACACACACACACACACACACACACACACACACCACAGAGTTGCATTAGGACACTGCGAGTGTCAGGCACATGGAATGAATTAAGAAAACAACAGCACGAAACCAAATAGGGAACGAAAAAAAAAAAGGGACTACTTTTCGTCTTTTAATACACCTACCGAAATGATTACGTTGATGACTGTCTTTTTATCTTTATCTTTCTTTTAGGGTTTTTTTTTCAATTAAAACTAACTCGATCCTATCTTAAAAATGCACGATCAGCCGAGTATTCTGTAATATAATGAAAAACCAAAGAAACCCCAACAACGACCAAAAAGAAAAAAAAAGCCAACTAACCAAAAAGAAAAACCCTAAAAATTAATAACAAAAAATCCTGACAGTAAACTGAACGTCACAAAGAAACAATTTGAAGTACCTGCGGCACAGATGAGACTGAAAGATGGTTTTTTTCTTTCTTTTTTTTTGGTGGGGGGGTTGGGGGGGGGGGGGGGGGAGGTAGAGTTAAAAGCCTACCGAATCCAAAGACCAAAAAAGGAGGTGGACAAAAAATATGAAAAATGGTGGTGGTTGGGGAGGGGGGGGGGGAGCAGGTAGGGAAGGTGCGTCCCCTAAAGCCACAGGCAGTAACTTGAAAGGAGAAGAACTATGGTGATAAATTCGTAAATGTTTGTGGGGAAAGGGCAAACAAGTGCATGTAAAACGAACAAAGGACCCCCCCCCCCCCCCCCCTCCAAAAAAAAAGAAAATTCAACTATACTGTCTTTGATGATCGTATGATTTGAAAAGCATGGCAAACGTGTTGATTTTATAGTGATAGTGATGGCGGTGACAATAAAAACGATAAAAAAATAAATGCACGAAGTAGAAAAAGAAAGAAAGAAAGAAAGAAGAAACAAACAAACAGAAAAAATAAAACAGAAAGAAAGGAAGGCAGTGAAGCAAATGAAGAGGAGCAGACGATGAAGAGACAGGAGCGGGAGAGGAGAACAACAAGAACAAGAAGAAGAACAAGGAACGAAATCTACAAAGAAAAGAGAAAGAAAACCACGGAAAAATGACCAAAAAAGAATACCTCGATAACAACATCAGCAAAATATTTCCACTAATCTTCTTCCTCCTCATCATCGCAATCAAGTTTATCGTTACCGTGGAACATACCCTATAACAATGGCACGATAAATAGCGTGTACGTGTGGATATATTGGGTGCAATGATTACTGGAACAACGTTGTAGTTGATGGTCGCCATGATGAGTGTGGTGGCAATGGTGATGATGATAATGATACTGATTACATGGACTTCCTAGACGGGTAGACGCTAGAAGAAGAAGAAGAAGAAGAAGATGATGATGATGATGATGATGATGATGATGATGACGATGATGATCAAAGAAGATAGTGATGATGATGATGATGATGATGATGATGATGATGATGATGATGATGATGATGATGGGTGATTATGATGAAGGCAATGGTAATGATGAAAAAGCGAAAATAAGAAAATAATGAAAGAGAAAGGAGGAGAAGGACGACGATACATTTTCACGTTTTGAATTAATTTATATTCTGGAATTTTTCGAAGTAATTCCCATAATGTACCCACCCCCCTCTGGGCCCTGCCCCTAAAGATCACTCGTTTCATTTCATAAAAGCGCACAGCGGTCCAGACAAAAATTAACCTTGTAAGCCATTCATCATGCAGAAATCATAAACAATTAGAAACGTGATAGCATGGTTTTATTTCTCTCCTTTTTTTGTAACAGCTACACTATCCTTCTCTCTTTCTCTCTCTCTCTCTCTCTCTCTCTCCTCTCTCTCTCTCTCTCCTCTCTCTCTCAAAAGATTTCTGTATTGAGAAAAACGGTAACCCTGGGCCTGCTCTCCTTTATATGTAGGGCAACAGTGAGTAAATCAGCTGACTACCGATGTCTCCCCCCCCCCCCCCCTCTCTCTCTCTCTCTTCTCTATTCCTTTCCCTGTCAAAATGTCACACAGGTATGTACATACCTATAGCAGAAAGAGAGCAAGAACCGACATCAGGTTACTTATTGTGGCAAACTGGCCTAGGTACGACGCAGTTAAAGGTAAGACTGACATTACATTTATAGGCTTTGGGTGGCTGCTATCGATCCCAGCCCAGCACATCTGGTAGATAACTTTCTAGGATGAAAGCAGAGGAAGACCAGCTGAGATCGATACCCATTCCTTCGGTCTGTCTGTCTGTCTGCCTCGAAGACTGACTAGTCTACTACTTATGCGTGTGTGGGAGAGGGAGAGACAGACAGACAGAAGACAGACAGACAGACAGACAGACAGACATAGACCAGAGAGAGAGAGAGAGACGAGATTTGGGTTTGTTTGTTTTTTGTTCTTTTTTGTTTGTTTGTTTTTGTTGTTGTTGGGGGGGGGGGGGGGGGGGACAAGATAGCCCTGTATTGTGATATAATCGAGTTACGAAAGATGAAAATCATTCTCTAACATCCATAACTGTATTCATAAAAAGACCCACGCTCATCCTTCCCCTAATAATATTTTCTGTCACTCCTACATTCCTATTATTGTCGAAGAAATTGTTTTGCTCTCCGTTTTATGCAATCTTCTGATAGATCATCAGTTAACAAACAGAAACACAAATCATTGATTATTGTATTGCGCAATACCCGAGTAAAAATAGGCTTCAGAGCGGGTCTATTGCTCACACGTACACAGTATACAACAATGTGTGAGGGGCAATCCATTGCATTCAACTGTTAAGTTTATAGATGAGAAATACAGCTTTCTCCCGAGAAGTTGTCTCAAGATTTGTTTAGAGAGCACACTATGATTAGTGTTCTGAAAAAAAATATGAGTGTCATACAAATGGAACTTGATAGCCAAAAGATCTTTGGTCAAAATTATCTTCAACTTTGATTCAGGAACACATAGCATTTCTTCAGCACTAAATCTTTGAGGGCGAGAAGGCGGACATATTTGATTGAGGGAACAACGTGACAGGGAATAACTAGGATACCTAATTTGAATTTCGTTCGAGCTGGAGCGATAAGGTTTCTATCTTTGACTTGCTTCAAATCACCCCCCCCCCCCCTCCCCCCTCCATTCCCACTCTCGGCCCCCTGAATCTGAACGGTTAACGTCACTGAACTTTTTGATACACTATTAATCTTGATGTAAAGCAAGCCAGTCGCACCTGTTGACCTAATTAGGGATGATTATAGTCATGACCTTAGCTACTTTTGTTTCCTTTTCAAGCAATAAAAAGCATTTAAGATACGATTTCGTTTATTAGTAAAACCATGAAGGTTTGCACTGAAAGTGTAGTAATATAGTCCTGTGATCGTATGTGGCTTTTTTTTGTTTTTTTCAACTTGGAGCTGTATCACAGAAACCACCGTATGTTATAAAATGTATAGCTTAAGATGTACCTATCGCGCTCTCTCTGGGAAAGGATGTAAAACAATTTTTTTTTTTAAAGCACATGGGCGCTTATTCATTATCATCTAAATAAAAGAATTTGATTTGATTTGATTTGATCTCTCTCGGTGTGTGTGCTTGCGTGTATTTGTTCCCCCCTTTAAATGATAATTATTGAGGAAAAGGCAGTGGAGGAAAAACAAGTGCAAGTAACCACTTACAACTTCTTAACCATTTTGAAAATGACATCAAGGGTTCAATAAAAAAAAAAAAAAAATTGAAATAGAACTAAATTATTGGGAATAATTTTTCAATGGCTGCATTTTAGGCATTTTTGAGTAAGGACCATGCCTTTGGCCTGACCTGACTCGAGTTTCAGCTCCCGGAAGAGCC
>CM060318.1:62559492-62566992 GCA_030674155.1 Stramonita haemastoma | reverse complement strand
TAGGAATATGGATATGACAAGGGAGCGCATTAGTCTGCTCTTGGAGTTGAGTTAGATTTGTTTATCTTTCCAGATGGTATTCAGTTTTGACAGGTGGTAGGATTAGGCATGGAAAAAGCGCAAAACGCCTATATTTTTTATACCCAATATTACTTCCACACTGACTGCAATAGTAAGCTTCACTGTCTCCAAGTATCTTTTAAGTCTGTGCTGCTCATGATGGACCGCATCTAGTCTCTACTGCCATACTTGTACAGCAAATTTTGAAGTCATGAACTAGTAGTATAAGGCACATTTCAAAGGAGCCTGGCTGTAACCATGGCGATAATATTTTCAATACATATCCTCCATGCATCGAAGAGATTTGTCTTCACAATTTCCTTATTTTTCGTCTTGTTTTGTGGTGGCCCTCTTCTCTTCTTCCATCGCGGTTAATGTAATCAAGGCTAACAAATGTCTAGACAGGTCTTAGATTAGATCAGACAGGAGGCTGAGGATACACTTTTCAAGAAATGGGTCACCCATCTGAGAGGTGCTGAGTGCTTGACAATTAACATTTCATAGTGAAAAAAACAAACAACAAAAAACAAAAGCCACCTGCAGAAAAAAAAGCAAACCAACTATGGCGGTCTGTACAGAACTGGTGTTAAGAGATTATTGAAAACTATTATTAAGAAAAACTGTTCAGATAAAGTAGTGTACACGTCATCAGTCTTCTTTGAGGGCAGTTTGTTTGAAGGGAAAAAGTGTACAGGAGCCGAAGGAGAAAGCCCACTGCTAGGTATTTTTATTCACCACAAACCCACCTTCCCCTTCACCTACCGTTGGGGCATAAAATAATGAAGGTTTTGCAGCCATCTTCATGCACTACCGGCTGTTCTCAGCAGTCAGCAGTCTGTCCTTCCACTCCAGGCCAGTTCACCCTCAGATGTAGTCTTCCCCTTTTTTTAAAAATTTATTCTTGTATATCTTGTATATCTTGCGATGGTACTGGAACCATTCGTATCGGTCATTGCCTTTCCAATGGATCATTCCAGTGGCGCGGAGAGGGGGGGGGGGGTGTCTGCTGCATGGGTAACAGCTTGCCCTCCATACTTACTTACCCAGGCTTACTTACCCAACTCCATAGTCTTCCGAGACTTATGGATGCCTACTACCTACTACTACTATATCGAGGATAACGGAGTAAGCACTCGTGTGCTTTTTTTTTACATCCAATCCCCGTGTGTATGCAGTTTGTAAATCTTGTCATCTGTTCCCACTGGTACACACTGGCCTACTCTTCCGAAAAGCAGAACAGGATTTAACGTGTGCGCAAGATGTTTCGCGTGCGTTGGCACACAGGGCCTCGGTTTATAGTCTCATCCGAAGGACTTTTCCTGTCTGCCTCTTCATCTCTCTCCCTTCACTGTTCTCTTGAGTACAGTCTTAGCCAGTCAAGATGCTCGTGTGAATTGCCATTAAAACTTCAGTGTGTGTCTTTTCTGTAAAGTCAGGAGTAAGCTACTTCACCCACCCACACAACGACAGAAATACTTCAAGGTTTTTAATCTTCTCACTTTTTGTCGATTATTTCCGTTGTCAGTCTATAATCAAACCAATTACTGGAAAAGCCTTGACATTCTAGCTTGCTCAGAATCATGTCACCAATTCAGGAAATTTATATAAAAAAAATTGAAGAGGTGCGAGAAGGGGATTCATGGCAGAAGTTATTGTAAATGATCTTAGCTGCCACAGTTGGCGACACCTTGCAGCAATAAGAGGAAGTAAAATGAACCAGGCACAAGCCAAGAATGGATTTTTATTAGTAAGACCTACACAAAAAAAAACCCACAACTTTTGTGTAGATGCCTGCTTCGAGCCATTACTGAAGTGATGAGAGGAAGTATAACAGACCACACACAAGACCAGAATAGATCAAATGGAGAAGGAAAAATCGTCTGTCTAGATGCCTGTTTATAACAGAATAATCATGTGGGGTTGATCTCAAAGCTAGTTTTTTTGTGTTTTTTTTCTTATACCACTTTATGTCACAGCAGGTTTCTCTGCATGAAATTCGGGCTGCTCTCCCCGGGAGAGCGCGTCGCCACAAGTGCAGCGCCTACCCATTATTATTTTTTTCCCTGTCTGCAACTGTATTTGTTTCCCTATCACAGTGGCTTTTTTTAATACAGAATTTTGCCAAGCACAACCCCCTTGTTTCCGTGGGTTCTTTTACGTGCGCCAAATAAAGATGTGCAGTGCAGAGGACCTCGGCTTATAGTCTCATCCGAAAGCTCACAGTAATGATAGGACTGGAAGGTGAGGTGATCTCGTTTCGTGATAAGTTTTGTTACATTCACAGAAGGCGTGGAGGCAGGGAGGGAAGGGAAGGGGAGGGGGTGCGCGAACCAGGAAGGACATATGTGTGTGTATGTGTGTGTGCGTGCGTGCGTGCGTGCGTGTGTGTATGTCTGTGTGTGTATGTAAGTGTGTGTGTAAGTGTGTGTAAGTTTGTGTGTGTGTAAGTTTGTGTGTGTGTGTGTGTGTGTGTGTGTGTGTGTGTGTGTGTGTGTGTGTGTGTGTGTGTGTGTGTGTGTGTGTGTAAGTGTGTGTGTAAGTGTTGTGTGTAAGTGTGTGTGTGTGTGTGTGTGAGCGTATGTGTGTGTAAGTGTGTGTGTGTGTGTGTGTGTGTGTGTGTGTGTGTGTGTGTGTGTGTGTGTGTGTAAGTGTGTGTGTAAGTGTGTGTGTATGTGTGTGTGTATGTGTGTATATGTGTGTGTGTGTGTGTGTGTGTGTGTGTGTGTGTGTGTGTGTGTGTGTGTGTGTGTGAGTGAGTGAGTGCGCACATCTCTCTCTCTCTCTCTCTCTCTCTCTCTCTCTCTCTCTCTCTCTCTCTCTCTCTCTCTCTCTCTCTCTCTCTCTCTTACTTGTTAACAGGCGAACACCTAACGATTTAGTTTATGGTGAGCTTGGAAGACATCCATTGTATTTGAATTCTTATGTGAAGTGTATTACATATTGGTTAAAAGTGGCTCAAATGTGTGAAAACAGGCTGCCTGCTCAAGCATACAAACTTTTATATAAATTGGATGAGAGAGGAAAGATAACATGGGTGACCAATGTGCGTAAGTGTTTGTGTGAAAATGGTTTTGCATTTGTGTGGCTAAATCAAGGTGTTGGATGTGTTAAGAGTTTTCTGGCCTCCTTTAAACAACGTCTTATAGATTGTAATGGCAAAATTGGGAGAGCCACATTCAAAACAGCTATAGATTTTCCTTGTATAAACTGTTTAAAACAAATCATTTTATTGAAACATATTTAGAGATGAATATGAATAAGTTTGTAAGATGTGTATTAACCAAGTTTCGATTTGGGGTCACAGATATAATGGTTCATAATCAGAGATACAAGAAAAAATGACAAAAATATGACGTGTCCCATGTGTAAATTAAATAGAGAAGATGAAGTACATTTTGTTTTCTGTTGCCCAGTTCTTGAGGATTTAAGGAAACAATACATCCCATCTAAGTTTTATAACAGACCAGCACTATTTCGATTAGTTACACTTTTGTCCTCTACCAATGTAAACACTATAAGAAATGTTGCTCTGTACCTCTATAAGTCATTCAAACGAAGAGAAACGATCATGTCATAATTTTGCTCTAAACTGAAAAATTGTTATGTATATAGTTTGTGGTTTTTTTTTGTTTTTTTAGGTGTATGACCTTAGTGTGGAATGTACAACAAATATCAGTGATGTACACCCCTTCAAATGGGGCCATGGCCTTTTTTTGAATAAATTGTCATTGTCATTGTCATTGTCATTCTCTCTCTCTCTCTCTCTCTCTCTCTCTCCTCTCTCTCTCTCTCTCTATCTCTCTCTCTCCTCTCTCTCTCTCTCTCTCTCTCTTCACAGTTGATTGTCCATGTATAGATGGAAAAAACAGGGTAGTGGATTCAATGTCATTGTAACTGCGTCGCTAAGGGTATGTGGTAGTGCCAAAATGGTTTATCAGCTTTAATGGCCGTGAATATTGTTTAATATTGTCCTCTCTCTCTCTCTCTCTCTCTCTCTCTCTCTCTCTCTCTCTCTCTCTCTCTCTCTCTCTCTCTCTCTCTCTCTCTCTCTCTCTCTCTCACACACACACACACACACCACGCACGCACGCACGCGCGCGCACGCACAACACACACACACACACACACACACACCACACAATTATGAGAAATATTAGGATTTTATGTAAATCTAGAATGAAAAAAGTTCAAACATTTGCTATTAAACGCGTTTAAAAAAAATCAATTTATTCATCTAACACTGTACTCTATGGGGAGACAAGAAAGTATCCTAAGAACTTTTGAAGCAAATAATTATTGGTTAAAACTGCTGACACTTCCACGAAACTTCTATAAGCACATTCATGTACACAGTGGTACCAGATGGTGATTATTCAGATGGAATTGAATAAAGAAAACTGGGCATATCAAGTTTAAAAGAGTTTTCTCAGGACATGGCTTTAGGTTTGTATGGTTGTCTTAGAAAGTAGGTAAAGAATATAGGATCTTTTTTCGGAATTTAAAAACACGCTCATTTGTACTTTTAAACAAAGCTGGCACTCAGAATTGGACAGTGAAAATAAGTTTTAGCTGATTCTTTTTCTTTAACTGTGTTTTTGAGACAAAATGAAACTTTAAAAAATCATTGATAAATGGTAGA
The DNA here is from genome assembly GCA_030674155.1 of Stramonita haemastoma. Classification (NCBI taxonomy): domain Eukaryota; kingdom Metazoa; phylum Mollusca; class Gastropoda; order Neogastropoda; family Muricidae; genus Stramonita; species Stramonita haemastoma. The sequence continues at coordinate 62,562,293 of CM060318.1, read as the reverse complement.
GACTTAATTGTGCTCAATTAAGTTTAAGAACACTAGTGTTTAATACAAAGTGTGGTTCCACCTTGAGTCGTCTTTTTTCCGTGTTGGTTTTAGAATTTTATTTTAATTCATTCTTCTTTCTTGTTTTGGAAAATGGAATAAGCTCATGTACATTTTTATATCCACTCCCATGAAATTTTGTAAATGTTGTCATCACTTCCCATCAGTACAAATGACCAACTCTTTCAAAATGCGAAGTAGGTTTTATCGTGTGCACGATTTTCTGTGTACATTCGTACATGGGACCACGATATATACTCTCATTTTATGGACTTTTTCGGGGGAGTGGAGTCAGCATTGATAGTAACCCCAGGTATGGATCTTTATATTGATCTCTATATTGATCCAAATCTTTATGTTGATGGTATAAAAGTAGATCAGATTCATGAATATAAAATGCTTAGGTACTGTCCTTGATGATAAATTAAACTTCAATGCCAAAACAGATATGATACATAAGAAATGTCATTCTCGTGTCTTTTTCCTTCAAATACTCTCTCGAGTCTTCAGGTCAATGTTTAAGTGTTGCAAAATTTCTTTTGATGCTTTATTGAGTCTGTCATTTCTTTTTCTTTAACCTGCTGGAGTAAAACCCTAAATGTCAGAAACAAAAAAATATACTAAAGATAGTTGTTACACGCTGTGGCAAAATTATGGGTTGTGCGTACATGAAACTAAACGATTTGTATGAATGTCGTATGAAAGATAGAGCAAAAGAAATAGTGAGTGATGGTACGCATGTGCTTGCTAAATGTTTTTAACTTCTGTCTCAAAAGTGCTACAGAGTACCCCAAGTCTAAACCCTCTAAAGAAAAAACAGCCTTATCCCCACTTCTATTCTACTATTGAACAAGGATATTTCATAATTACAACAAACCGGGACTGAGTAGACCAGAGAGAGAGAGAGAGAGAGAGAGAGAGAGAGAGAGAGAGAGAGAGAGAGAGAGAGAGAGAGAGAGAGAGAGAGAGAGAGAGAGAGAGAGAGAGATTTGATCAGGCATATTAGAGTCAACCCCCTTCCTTTCTTTTAAAACGTCTCTTTTTATTCTTTTATTTCATTCTTTACATTCTTTACAGACAGAGACAGACAGAAACAGACAGACATACAGAGAGACAGACAGACACGCACAGACAGACAGACAGACAGACAGACAGACAGAGACAGAGAGAGAGAGAGAACAATGAACAATGAACAAAATTTATTCTTTAGGCCTCCAGCCCCTAGAATGTGGTGAAAGCAAACAGAGCAAAACAAAGCCAAAACAAAAAATGCCACAAATTGCAACAGCCTAAACATGACTGCTGTGAAGAAGTGACAATCCAAATTAACACAAGACAATCTACTAAAAACACCTGTTCATCATATACTGTTTGTCATTGCCTGTTATCCAAACTTTCAACACAACCCAGTGCTACTTTCAAAGCATTGCAAAGAAAGAAGCTCAGATTGCGAATGGTAGAAACCCAACGATATTTTCAACAAAATCACATATGGCTGATTGATAGAGGCCAATTAATGGTGCCTTAGATCATCTTATAAAATTTGGCTCTTTATAATGTGATGGGGTAGTAAGTAGATTATCTCCCATGTGATGGAGTGCAGCAAAAGCAGCGTGGTGCTTCTATTTTGAGACACACCTGTAAATTGTGCGATGCTCTGTTTCCTTGAATGGTAGTCGAAAAAACTCTGTGCATACCCTTCGCCTTCACATTGAAATGTTGAAAATTAAATATCTTTAAAGCGGATTCAACTGAATTGTCAGACTATAATGTATTCTTGAGTTTAGAGCTGAAATGGGGCATTAAGCATGTCTACTCTGATATATTATTTGTGATTAGAAATTGTTAGGGGCTACTGGTTTTCAACATCAAATATTGATGGCCAGATAGCATACCACAGGTCGCGGTTTAAGATGACCTGTGGTGATAAGAAGATTATCTCCCATGTGGTCAGTGTGCAGCAAACACAGCGTCGTGTTTCTATTTGTGGGACACACTTGAGAATAGTGTGATACTCTGATGGGGGGTAGAGGGAAACCGTCTCTTGTATACACTTCGCCTTCCCGGTGAAACGTAATACGAAACCAATCTCTTTCCAGAACACCGTGTGTTCAGAGCTGGGACATCAAATATGTCTACTCTGTGACAATACAAATGCTCCTCATCTTCCAACACACAGACTAAACATGTGGTCAATATTCCTTTTTGAAGATTAAATGAAATGTTATGAGCCATTAATTGAAAGCAAGCCTTGACGAAGTTTTATACAACAGTTCTTGAAACATTTCATATCCATGTATTTAAAGTATCATATACATTTGTAGTACGCTTAAATAGTTTACATGCTTGGTATGAGAGATCAAATCAAATTCTTTTATTTCCAGAATAACGAATGAGAGAGAATAGGTGAGAACACACGTTTAGAACATTTTTGGTACTTGCACGTTTGAACATTTTGGTACTTGCGTGCGCACACTAAAAACTCAAATCTGATACTCATTAATAACTAAACTAGACGCATCAAAACTTTACAAGTATACTTTTTGTTTAAAAAATGACAAATTGAACAAAGAAAACCATGCTTGTTAGAGCTTGAACTAGAGACAGATCTTCAAAAATCCACCAGAAATCTCTTCTACAAATTATCACAAAATGTGAAAAGTACAGCACAAAAACCCGTAGGAAGTCTTTTGTATGCTTCTTTTTAGCTTCTTCCTCCTCAGTATTTGTCAAAAACAGCAAATGGGTTAAGCTTGTCATCC
>CM060318.1:62546992-62549492 GCA_030674155.1 Stramonita haemastoma | reverse complement strand
ATGAAAAAAATCAGAGTAAAGAAGAAAAAGAAGAATAAAGAGCAGGAGAACCTGCCCCCCTCCCCTTCCCCTACCCATCATCTCCTCGTAACCTACATAAAACTTCCCCTCTGTTCCCCCCCCACCCCCACCCCCATCACTCTCTCTCCCTAGTAGTCTCCCTTCCTTACCCTCTTCGCCTATTCTATCCCTTTCCTCCTTTTCACCTAAACCTCTCCTCCTCCTCCTCCTCTTCCCTAATACGACCCCCAAAGCTAACCCCCGCCCCCGCTCTGAATCCAAAAGAAAAAAAATCAAAAGGCACAAAAAGTGGGAAGATAGATGACACATGTCAAACTTCAGAGGATTAGAAGTTATGGGGGTAGTCCCCAAAGGAATATGAAATTCCTACATCACAGCTAACACTGTGGCGTCCATGATTATAAAACACGCATATATCAAACTAACAATTCTAAAATTTAAAGGTGTCTTTACCTATATCAGTTCGGAATTCGAAAAACAGCCAAACCACCCTTATTCTAAATCCCTCAGTTTCAACCTGTCCTTGTTTCAGGCAGATAGATAGCAGTGCCTACAGTTATTATACACACACATGTAATATAAATTGTTGCTTCATTTCCATTACACAAAATCTTTTTTTTTTTTGGACTTCTATACAATTTTAGACAATGGAAAGGAATATAACTGTTTAAGATGCCACACGCGTCTAAAAGTTCTATTGTTTTTTTAGTTGTTTAAAATTGCTCAGAAGTCCAGGGAAAAGTTTTCATCTAACGGAAATGAAGTAGCAGATTTTTAATACAACAGGTTAAATGCAGCTAACTGGACACGGGCAAGAGCAAGAACAACTACATCAGTATCATGTTGTCCCGATCAAGACTCTGTAGGCCCCTCTTTGACACAGTCGTCCATATGTATCATTAGATAATTGTGCGCTTCCTCATGGGTACAAGGTTCGATTCTGCTATTGTCTTTGCTAGTTCAGCACTGTGTTTCTCCAATTAACCTGAACAGTTCAGTTTTTTGTTTTCACTGGCCTACAGGAAACCTTATCAGTGTCTTTGAACCTGTGCTGAAGCCATACACTTTCTTCCAGCATCAGAATCTCACAGGTTTTTCGAACCGGGTTGCCAGTTGGATGGGTGACCGTTTGCGCGCCTTGGCTACATTACGGTTCCCCCAGTTCACCCAGCTGTAAATGGGTACCTGCCCTCTTTAAGGTCAGGGAAGGTAAAGCAGCGAGGGAGAGGAGACGGGCGCCGCCCTCAACATGCTGGCCCCTAAAGAAGCTGAGGTCTCTGACGCCTCACTTCCCTACAACCACACAGGTTATGGGACACCTTTACCTTTTAGCATATTTTAAGCTATCAGTTCCATAAACATAAAAATAAAATCATGTCAACATGTGATTTTTTTGTTTTTAATCAAGCTGGCAAATTCTGTTTGGCAAAAACAGTGACATCGATGTACTCCTGAAATTGAAAGATAGGTATGTAGTTGCCAGCTTTGGGGACGGCATTAATATGGATGAGAGTATTGTCAGGACAAGGAACGAGGACTGTCTCATGAAAACACGTTGTGTAAAGTCTGAAGGCGCCTATAACTGGACTGTGCTCCCTTCAGTGACATCATCTAGCACCTCAGTGACATCATCTAGCACCTCACCTCAGTGACATCATCTAGCACCTCACCTCAGTGACGTCATCTAACACATCAGTGACATCATCTAGCACCTCGCCGCAGTGACATCATCTAGCACCTCACCGCAGTGACGTCATCTAACACCTCACCGCAGTGACGTCATCTAACACTTCAGTGACGTCATCTAGCACCTCGGTGACATCATCTAGCACCTCAGTGACATCATCTAGCACCTCGGTGACATCAACTAGCACCTCACCTTAGTGACATCATCTAGCACCTCACCTCAGTGACATCACCTAGCACCTCAGTGACCTCATCTAGCACCTCATCAAGAACGGATGTCAAGTTGCAACATGGACCTCATCAGTAAGTGATGCTTACTGGGGACGGGATAGCCTAGTGGTCAGAACATTGCGCTCGCAAATTGACGATCCGGGTTCGATTCCCGTTCGAGGGAATTTTTCCCCTGGACTTATCATCATCATCATCATCATCAATTGTATATATTGAATGGCCGAACATTAGGAGATCTACAAGGTAAGTTTACATGCTTTCAACCTCAAGGCTGTAGTATTGTGGATTATTTCATTTGTTCAAACTCATATATGAAAAAGGTGAAACATATGAAAGTTAAAGATTTAATGGAGTATTCGGATCATTGTCCACTTGATTTAGATATAGATATACCAATCATGGACAAAACATATATGCACAAGTCCATCAAAATAATGAGAGATACACAGGCAGAGTATATAACTAAAGATTCATCACAACAAATAAGATTTTTATGGGATAAAAATTCCAAAGAACAATTTCAAAGGGCACTTTTACTACCATCAATGCAACTGCATATAAC
>CM060318.1:62511992-62539492 GCA_030674155.1 Stramonita haemastoma | reverse complement strand
GGCGGAGGTTGAGAGGGAGGGATGGAGTTTATGGTTGAATTTCACAATTCACAATTCACAATAGTTTATTCCCATTAACTCTTTTGAGCTATAGAGATACAAAAAGCATGCATATCATAAATGAATGACGGGTATAAAGAGGAAGGGCAAAACAAAAGTACACAAGACAATATTGATGAAAATGAATTAGACATGGTTATATCACAATTCACAATAGTTTATTCCCATTAACTCTTTTGAGCTATAGAGAAACAAAAAGCATGCATATCATAAATGAATGACGGGTATAAAGAGGAAGAGCAAAACAAAAGTACACAAGAGACAATATTTATGAAAATGAAATAGACATGGTTATATACTGTTATGGCCAATGCGCTATATATAGATGGCAAATGCATAAAGTGTGCTCAAAGAGAGGCAAGCCAATTGCGACAAACAGAATGTCGTACGAGTGTTCCCCCTTTGAACACTGAAGGCGGTGGTGTTCTTGTTGTTAGAAACTTGAATATTAGCAATGCTGCACACTGATGACTGTTGAATGAAATAACACAATAGTCAAATTCAGCAATTTGTATCAATTGCAGCAGCACACTTGATGTGTAGTTCAACCATGTGGTTACGATCACTACTAAAAAGATTTACTGACAAGTTACGTACTAGCAGGCAGTGTCTTGTTTACAAGAAATACCTCGCAGATTCGTTTTTTCATCTCCAAAGAAGTAAGAAAGTTACCATTTGAAGTCTTTAGCATATTTTGTCCTTTTTTCTACACACACACACACACACACACACACACACACACACACACACACCACACACACACACACACACACCCCAATATTTTTGGTGTTGTCTGCTTAATTCAAGGGAGGCTATTCTTAAACAGGAAATTATCCTCAAATTCGCGCAAGCTTTTTGCCACGTCTGCGTAAGGACGGACTTCAGTTGTTTACATCGCCAACGGCTAGCATCCCAGAAGAGATTTTGCCAAAGCAGTACACATGGGCAGTGCATTCAGTTCTGAAGTCCCCGGGGGCGGCACAGAAGGCTACCATGTCCTTCGGGTATGATTTTCATTTTGCATTTGAGTAATTTGTAGCCCGCATTTTAAAACCGTACGGTAGCAACGCGATGTGAAGGACTTGGTAGGCCTACTGACGTGTGCGGGCACTTATTTAGTAATTAAGTAGCCCAGTTAAGCATCAGCCTGGTGTCATCTCACATACATGTATGCATTTGAAGCAGATGGTTGACTTAGTCTTACACGTTTTATGTTGTACACTGAAAAAATAGTGAAGGATCATTCCATTTGAAAGATCACCGATCAGCCTGTAGACGTGTTGTACAGATAATTTTGTTTCCAGATTTATAATTGAGCTAAAGAAAAACACACACACACAAAAACAAAGTAAAGCACTCAAACAAAGAAAAAGAAAAGAAAAAAAAATGTATGTGGCCATCAATAAAAAAGTTACTGTAATGACATTATCCTTGTACTGTTATAAATTATCATTAAATGTCTTTCAGTTTATCCCAGAGCTAAAGACGAGTATGGTAATATGGACCAGTGTCCAGTATGAAAAATAAGAAGGTATGCATTGTTTGTTGTTGTCCTTTTCCCAGCTTAACAGTATTCTGGGATCTGTCACCCACAATATGCACTCTGACTCACTCATCCCACATAGGAATCACTGTGACATTGAAATTACACAGTGAATGAGGATTATTTGTGTATTCATGACTGTTTTCAAGTACCTTGCCATATAGGCAGCCATACTCTGACTTCAAAGGATTTTTCTCCTTTAAAGGAGAGTGCAATTTGCAAACTGTCATGTTAAGAGCTTGTCATTGCTGAAGGCAATCTCAACACAACATTTCACAACATAACATTTTAGTGTAGGCCTTGGCAATAAGCTGACATCAATTGAATAACTGACACATTTAAGAAGAAAAGGCACAGGTGCTAGGTAAAAATATTGAAGAAGCATATTGCATAATCTGTCAGGTGGCCTAGCTGGGTCTAGTAGTACTGCCTATTGGCATATTGTCTTGGAATACCAGATCAAACTATTAAATAGCTTGATTTAGTAATTAAGTTGCTCATTTAAGCATCATCCTGTTGTCATCTCACTATGTATACATACATCAATACATGTATTTATTACCTTACTGAAGTCTGAGGTCAGAAAAAAAATTATGCTGAGATTCTAAGCATACATTTTTTTTTTTATCTGACCTCAGATTTCATTAAGCTAAACTAGTAAAAGTAACAACAAGACAACAGTTATGTCACCAAGGTAATGCAGGCAGAAACAATTGGTAATAATTGCATACTTTAAGCTGCGAATAAAAACTTTGTTCCATTATAATTTATATGTGTATAATGCATGCGTATGCTCATGGATGCACACACCTTACACACACACACACACACACACACACACGTACACACACACTCACACACACACACACACACAGAGAAAAATCAAGAATGAATTTATATTATAAACAACTCACTCACTCAGTTACAACCCTTTCTCCCTCTTCTCTCTCTCTCTGTCTCTGTCTTTGTCTCTCTCTGTCTCTCTTTCTCTGTCTGTCTGCCTGTCTGTCTGTTTGTCTGTCTCTCTTGTCTCTCTGTCTCTCTGTCTCCCTGTCTCTCTGTCTGTCTGTCTCTCTCACACACACGCACGCACGCACGCACGCACGCACGCACGCACGCACGCACGCACGCACACACACACACACACACACACACACACACACACACTCTCTCTAATAGTCTGATGCACAGAGCTTGCACATGTATTGTTTAATTCATAAAGTTGTATACTTTGTTAAATCATGTAACATTCTTCCTTTTTTGTGCTTTTTATTAGGTTCATGACAATTCTCCTGGAAAGGCAGCAGGGCTGCAGGCTTATTTTGACTTCATCGTTGCCATAGGACATACCAGATTAGTAAGTATCTTTGATTGACAAAGAATACAAATTCAGAACGACATATTAGCATAGAACTCCCCTCTCACTCAGTCACCCGACTTATTGGGATGTCCAGGAAACTAATCATGTGTGCCATTACTAAGAAAAAATCATCATGTAATAACTGTATATAATGTTAATAATTTTTTTCTTATTGGCATGGATGATAGTGAACAGTATATTATTGATTACTGAAATTATAATTTGTATTGAGAAAAATTCTCTAAAGTAGGTAATGATACTACATTATACATAGTACATTACTGACTTAACAGTCAGAACACAAACACACAGAGACCAACACAGACATTGAGACAATGAGACATAGGCAGATCTATACACATTACACTAACAAAAGTCTTCAGTCTGCAAGTCACATTCAATGTCAAGGCCTTTTTTTAGACAGGGGATCCAAGGCCATCGTAATCTTTTTTTTTTTTTTTTTTTTTTTAAAGTTTCCAAAACTAGACAACACAATTGAGATAGCTGGGTAATGACTTCTGATGAAATAAAGATTGAAAAAACATTAGCCTTTAGTTAATTTCTGTACATGTGGACATACAGGCATCGCGATCATGTATACATGTATATATATATGCCTGTATTTTCAGAACCGGGACAATGAAACCCTGAAGGAGCTGCTGAAGGCTCACCTGGAGTCCCCAGTGACCATGATGGTGTACAGCAGCAAGACCAGAGTGTGAGGGAGGTGACCATCACCCCTTCAGAGCACTGGGGAGGGCAGGGGGTCCTGGGGGTCAGCATCAGGTCAGTCCTTTTCATGAATGGGGTTGTTATTTGAAATGAATGTTGTTGTTGCTGCATATTCCTCAGCTTAACATCTTGGGGATGGAGGGGAGGGAGGTTTTTTTTTTAGGGGGGGGGGTGTCACCCAGTGTTACCCAGAATATCAATGCACTGACTCACTTGTCCCCCCCTGAGAATTACTGTAAGATTGAAAGTACATCCCTCAAGTTAGAATTGGGCAACTTTCATGGTAGGTAAAAGAAGTGGCATATGCAAAATCTCACCTTTGGTGAACCTTTCAGCATGGGCCAAATCATAGACATTCTTTTCCAGGCTACTGTTGTTTTAAGTGAACCAGTTCATCAGTGTGGCTAATTACTTTTTAAACCTGGACAAGGATGGAGGCTCCACTAGGTTCAAGTTGCCCTTGATGACCTGCCTGGTAAAATGGAGTGCACAACCCCATTGGGTATTGACTCTTCAAAGAGTTGGGGAGAAATAAGTCAGTCCTCCCTGAATTTGGAATGCTGGTAGCTTTAATGGTGGGCAAAATTGGTCGCCTATACAACAATCTGAGCATCGTTTTTGGTGAACCTTGGAACTCTAGCTGAGGAACAAAAAAAGCAACACCCCCCCTCTGCCTTTCAAACAGAAAATATAAAACAACCAAAAAAATCAGTCCAGTCAAGTCAGTTGCTTTTTAGTTGTATGTGATGAACTTGTTAGGATCATTGAAGGATTGTGACATGATAGAAAAGGAATAGTTTGGTCAGTCAAGACTACAAGAGGCGTCTCTATGTGTACATACAGATACCTACAATATTCTGTATGCATGATATAAAAAAAACCTCTTTAGTTTAGGAAGATTCACTAAAGAGTTTTGTATACAATATTTGGCATTATTTCCAAGTGTATTTCTGTTTATTATGTGTAGCATTGTGTTCATGGGGATTATAAGAGATTTTTTTGTCTTTGTAATTTTTTTTTTAATGTTTATTCATTGATTTTTCTTTGATTTTGTTTTTGTTTTCTTTTTCCAGATTTTGTTCCTTTGAAGGTGCTAATGAAAATGTGTGGCATATTTTGGTAAGTCTAATTTTTTACGTTCTGGGTAAGGAGTTTAAAGGAGTGCATTTTTTGGATGAAAATAGAAAACATTATACTTATAGAATGCATGTTATTTTCAGTTCTTGATTGATGTCTGTAAAGAAAATGAGTTTTATTATTTTTATTTTGATTCATTTGTATGTCCATGTGTGTGCTTGTGTGTGTGTGTGTGTGTGTGTGTGTGTGTGTGTGTGTGTGTGTGTGTGTGTGTGTGTGTGTGTGTGTGTGTATGTAGGGGGGGGGGGGGGGGTTGTCTGCTATATAAACGTTAACAGTGCAACTTTTTCTCAGAAATTACTATAAAAAAAATAGTAGAGATATAGACATGAGCATTGCCTTTGCTTTCCATATAATTTTATTATGGCAGGATAGCCTAATAGTTAAGAGTGTTGAGCTTATGATCTGATGGTGTAAGTTCAAGCCACCACCAAAATGCCTGTTCAAGGGGATTTTTCCTCTGGAGTTAACATCAGTACTGACTCCACTTCCCAAAAGCCCTTCAGATGAAACTATAGACTGAGGTTCTCTGAATGCATGCAGAACATTTCATGCACATGTTAAAACTCATTCCGCCTTTTGGAAGAAAAAGCTATTGTAGGCTGGTAGGGACAGATGACAAAATTAAAAAACAGCGCATGTGCACTGATGTTGTGTTTAGACGACCTTGAAGTAAGAATGTGGCTACCTTAATGGTGGGCAAACGGTCATGTACGCACCATTGATAAGCATCAGAGCTCTTGCTGAGGAGCAAAAATAAAATTTAAAAAATCCTTAAAGCAGGTAGGACAAACCATCAAGGACAGAGCTACACAAAAACTGTATAATGACAGATGAGATCATGTCTTTATCAGTCAGTCAACAGAAGGAAGTCAGTCCTAAGAAAATCTTCCCAATCGAAGGCATTTTTCAGGAGATGATTTTTTGAATTTCAATTGGGAAGAATGGCAGTTCATTTCTGTGAGGCTTTTTCTTCACATACTTATTTCTTTTAAAGCAGGATACTTTTTATCTTGAAATTAAAAAAGCAAACATCAGTAGCCTTCTCGAGTTCAGTATAGAATGTGTTGTATAAAAATCATTTGACGTTATTTTCTTTGAATTGTGTTTTGATACTGTGTAGTTCAGTACAGTGTGAAATCTAAATTCCATTTCTTAGGCAGAAAGTCAAATAATGTGAGATCTTTAGTTGACAAAAACATGATCAGAAGTATATTTTTCAGTAAGCAGTGTGTCTGATATTTTCACAACTGCTTTTTTGCATCGTTATTGTTTAATTATTCATAATATTTCTGATGCAGGAAGTGCAACCAAATTCGCCTGCTGAACTGGCTGGTTTGAAGTCCAACACAGATTACGTCATTGGTGCAGATTCAGGTGTTTTAGAGGTAATGTATAATTCTAATCTTGATATTTGATGGGCAGCGAGTTAAATTTTTGGGGGGTTAGAACTGTAGAAGGGATGGGAAAGGGGAAAGAGGAGTGGGATGGCCTGGTGGTTGGTGACCTAACAGCCTGGGATTGAGCCACCACTGAGGCACCTGTTTGATGGGATTTTCCCCTGGAGTTAAATCAGTTCAACTCGACCCCCCCAAAAGTGCTTCAGATGAGAGTGAGTCCTGTGTGCGAACACACTGGAGAACATGTTGCACACGATGTTAAAACCTGTTCTGCCTTTTGGAAGAGTATGGCAATTTTTTCTGACTGCACGCACACGGTTAATATTTGAGCAAAACATGTAGTATTTTCACGGGTGTGGATGTACGCACACATTTGGCAGTGCAAGTAAAGAAAGAAGAGGGGTTAGGCATATTCACCATTTTTTTTTTTTTTTTATGCCTCTCCGCGCAGTAGCTGTGTGTTGCAGGATGAAGATACCCTACATTGTGCTGTGAATGTGCCTTGCAGAGTGAAGACTTGTTTGGGCTGATCGAGTCCCATGAAGGGAAGGCGCTGAAGCTGTATGTGTACAACTGTGAGAGCGATGCCTGTCGTGAGATCACCATCACCCCCAACAGCTCCTGGGGTGGAGAGGGCAGGTGGGTAAGGAGGAGGAGGAGGTGTGAAGAGTGAAGAGAGGAAAAAAATAAGTGTGCCTGTGATTATGATTATGTGTGTGTGTCATTATAATGTTTTCAAAGAAGTTGGTTAAAGAGGAAGAATTTGTGTGTGTGTTGTGTGTGTGTGTGTGTGTGTGTGTGTGTGTGTGTGTGTGTGTGTGTGTGTGTGTGTGTGTGTCACTGTGTGTGTCACTGTGTGTGTGTGTGTGTGTTGTGTGTGTGTGTGTGTGTGTGTGTGTGTGTCACTGTTTGTGTGTGTGTTTGTGTGTGTGTGTGTATGCTTGCTGAATGAATTGCATGAATGGGATACACTGATGCTGTATGTATATAATTCTGTAAGTGACTGCTGTTGTGATACCACCATTACAGCCCCCCCCTACCCTCTCCCAAACACACACACACACACACACACACACACACACACACACACACACACACACACACACACACACACACACACACACACAGACCAGTATTCGTTCTCTTTAAACATATCTTTTTTTTCTAAAGTTTGCGTGTGTGACTGTTTTAAAGTACCTTGCCACATAGGCAGCTATATTCTATCTTCAGAAGACTTTTTCTCCTCAAAAGAAGAATGAGTGCTGTTATGCAAAGAATTATGTTATAGATGAAGACAATCTCAGCATGACATTTTACCAAAAAACGGCATTTTGACATAGGGCTTGGGGCTTAGCTTTCATCAAAATCTGACAAAGCTTTTGGCCTGGGCCCCCAAAATTGTAATCAATTGATGTGTTAGGGGACGGGATAGCCTGGTGGTTAGAGTGTTGTACTTGTGATCTGCTGACCTGGGATTGATTCCAGGTTTCAGCTACCACTGAGATGCCCCTCCAAGGAGATTTTTCCCCTAGAGTTAACATCATTGCCAACTCCACTCCCCTGAAAGTCTTTTGGATGAGACTATAAACTGAGGTCCTGTGTGCATATGCTAGCAGACCATCTTGTGCACATGTGAATTAATAACAGTTCAGCCTTTTAGAAGAGCAGGCCACTGTGAGCTGTTGGGAACAGATGACAGAATCAGAATAATGAATTGAAAAAAAAATTGTGTGCACATTGGAGTCGTGTTTAGAAATCATCCCTGAAGTTGGAATATGGCTACTACGTTCATGGTGTGCAAAAGCGGTTGCATACGCAAAATTTCCCTTTTTTTTTTTACCTCAAAACTCAACTCAGTGAACGCAAACAAAACCCTTCACAAAACCAAAACAAAAGACAAAACAAAAAATAAAAACCTCAAAACAAAAAGAGTGTTCTTGTGTTGTTGCAGCCTAGGGTGTAACATTGGCTATGGCTATCTCCATCGGATCCCCAAATGCCAGTTTCCCTCCAACACCTCTGACACACCTGCCCCCACTGCTGCTCCCACACAGACCAAAGTCGATGGGTTTTCTGAGGTAAATTATTCATGGTTGTTTTTTTGTGTGCTTTGCTTTATGTACAAACGTTTTATTTATCTCTCTGTCTGCTTTTTAAAAAAATTAATTTTTTATTTTATTTTAGTAAGGATGTGAGTGTGTGTGCGTGGTGTGTGTGTGTGTGTGTGTGTGTGTGTGTGTGTGTGTGTGTGTGTGTGTGTGTGTGTGTGTGTGTGTGTGTGTGTGTGTTGTGTGTGTGTGTGTGTTTGTGTGTGTTGTGTGTGTGTGTGTGTGTGTGTGTGTGTGTGTGTGTGTGTGATTGCTTGCTTGACTGTATGTTATGTGTGTGCTTGACTGTAAGTTATCATCATAGAGTGTAGTTTTATATGTCCGTGAAGCATGAAATCAATTCATTAAAAAAATGAGATTGGTTTTATATATCCTTTTAAAAATTTTTTTTTTTTGCTACATTATTTTCTGTGACATTTCTGTTCTGATGTTCTCACACTGCTCATTCCGATCTCTCTGCCCCAACCATGCCAAGCCTCATCATGGCGCATCTACAGAGGCAAAAATCTTCACTGAGCTTATCAATGTTAGGCAGCCATGGGGGCACTAACCAGAAGGGCCCCCCCTGCACTGCTGCTGAGTCACTTCAGTAGTGTGCCTGTTCAGAGCTAATATCTGCACGATACCCGCTACTTACCCTCTTGCTGAAGACAGTAATGGCGTAGTGGCAGAGCCAGACTGAGTGAGACACCCACCTTGGGTAGCAATCACCACAACATCCCTCCAGTGACCTTCCATGAATCTCTGACCCCCAAGGCTTTCACATAAATCACCATAGGCACAGAAGTATATGCAGAACCCAAACTGAAGTTATCATAAGATCACAGCAGCAGGGGCCACCAGATCAAAGACAATTGTTTTTTTATTGCATGATGGTCAGCATTAACACTTTCTACCCCGGGTACGGATTAATCCGTACCACGCAATCATCTCCCCTGGACGGGGTACGGATTAATCCGTACCACAGCAGGTACTTTCACTTTTGTCCTCCCATTCTGTTCTATTCTCACATGGTCGTTTTAGCTTGTTGGCTTTAGCTTCCACGTTGGTCGCACATCGTTCACAGCTAATTTGCATATAGATTGAGCGTGTTTTTGTTGTGTTTATTGTTGTTTTACATGTCATATGCTTGTAGTATGGCTTTGGTACATCATACTTTCACTGCTGACGAAGTAACAGAAGTTTTAAATGAGTTATTACGTTGCCGATAAAGATCGTGTTTTGGATAGAGATCGTGAGAGCTTTGAGTCTCGTGATACTCACTGTGTGCCGCTGAGGAGCGAGATAGGCCAGCTAAAAGGGGTGGGAAGGGGGGGGGGGGGTGACTGGGGAGGGGCGTGGCCTTGGTACTGTGAGTACCACTACGATAAACACCAACTGTTTACATGAAAATGAACTACAAGCCACCTGGTGAAGTGCAAACATTCTGTACATATGAATAAAGTAGTGTAGAAAAGTTCAGAAACTTTCTTGGACTAGGGAAGAAATGTTATCTGTATATTCCATGATCGTTATTGTGACAGTGTCGTGTCTACAGTTCAGTGGTTCCCTTTGATTATATTACATTTGATACATGCTGGAAGAAAACTTGTATAGTACCTATGTTTGTCCCTGTTTATTTGAGATTCTTGTATAGTTTTGTTGTTGTTGTGTTGTATTTGTTGCATACATTGTGTAAAAATCATAAGCCCATCAGTGGGATCACCACTTAAAATCAGAGCAATTACGTAATTTGACACCATAATTAACCTACTCTTTTTTATGCAATATAAATTTTTATGCACGCATATAATGGGCAGTCATTTACCCACACAATGCCATAGTTTCATAAGAAATGGGCTTCAAACAAAAAAGATATGAGGATTTTACTATGATGACCCAGTGCACACTGCACTCAGCTGCTGCAGGGCTGGTCCACAGAGACTGCAGTGCAGCTGCACCCTTGGGGTACAAAGTGTTAATGAGAATGAGGTGCACCAGCTTTGAGACTACTTAGAAGGACAGTATCCCTTAAGTTGGTATATGGCTTCCTGGATGGTGGGCAAAAATGGATGCATTATAAGCAAAATCTCACTATTGGTGAACCTTAGAGCTCGAGCCGATGAAGAGAAAAAAAAAGATAGAAAAAAAAGACAGCACTTTATTTCCTAGCGTGAAGTATTCCAGCTTCAACTAGGCCTGAGATATACAGTCACCTGCAGTGTTGGTCAAGTAATTCATTTGTTGCTTTCTGTCGTTCTTTCTTTCTGTTATTCTTTCTCTTCATTTTCATTGCTTATTGATGTACCTAACAACTTACTGTTTATTCACAATGCTATTCATTGTGATTTTGTTTGTCCAGGTTCCTCTGGCTGCAGCCTCAGGTGTGGTGGTGGAAGGCACTACAAATGTGACTCTGCAGTCCCCTTACCCTGGTCCTGCTCTCAATGCAGGTATTGAGTGATTCCTCTTTCTTGCCTGCCTGGGGGGAAAAAAGAGAAATAAAATTATTTGACTTTGCTTAATGAGATGAGACCGTCCACAGCTTTAGGTATCTGGGAGAAATAGTATCAGATGAAGGATCAAAGCAAGAAATTCTCTCCATTGTAGCTCATACCACAGCTGCAATGAACAAACTGAAAGTTGTCTTGAACGAAGAGCATTGCCTTCAACCTCAAGATCAGACAGATGCGCTTACTGGTCATGTCCTTATTTTTGTATGTATGTGAAATGTGGACCATAA
Organism: Stramonita haemastoma; assembly: GCA_030674155.1. Classification (NCBI taxonomy): domain Eukaryota; kingdom Metazoa; phylum Mollusca; class Gastropoda; order Neogastropoda; family Muricidae; genus Stramonita; species Stramonita haemastoma. The sequence continues at coordinate 62,528,430 of CM060318.1, read as the reverse complement.
CAGCAGACATTGTAAGAAGGATACAGGCAATGGAGATGAAATGCTTTTGCAAACTTCTTGGTATCTCATACAGAGATCACGTTACTAACAGGGAAGTAGAAACCAGAATTAAAAATACCATCAGACAATTTTAAGAGCTCCTAACTTCAGTGAGAAAATGCAAACTGAAGTGGTACTGGACTAGCCAAGACTGTCTTACAGGGAACAGTAGAAGGAGGGAAATAAAGAGACAGACAGAGAAAATGATGGGAAAACAGCATCAAAGTGGACTGGTGTTGAGTAGAACGACATACTATGGAAAGCTGAGAACCACGAGGAAGGCAAGAAGCTGATGCTTGTAAAATCGTCAGTGGTGCCCCAATGGTCTAGTAGACTATGGGATAGATGATGATGATGATGATGACGATGATGCTGATGATGATGATGATGAGGAGGAGGAGGAGGAGGAGGAGGGGGCGGCGGCGGTGGCAGCAGCAGCAGCAGAGCAGCAGCAGAGTCTTAAATGGGGGTGGGTTTGGGGGTATAATTTTTTTGTTTGTTTAAATTTTTTTCCTTGTGGGTTAGTTGATCAAGTGGCTGACTGACAATTGTATGGTTTACAGGCATCACTCACAAAACATTTTGTTCATCCTATGAAACTATGTGCGCATGCAGCTGGTTTACAAGTGTTACTTATCTTAACCACTTGGCGTGAATGATCTTTGACAGCAAAAGGATATAACTGGAGCGTATTTGTTGCTAGGTGTGGCCAACATCTTGCCTGGTATGCCCCCAGTCTCTGTTCCTTTGGCACCTGTATCCGTACCTGCTGGCTTGCCTGCTTCAGGTAGGGCTTGATAGAGGGCTAGCTCTGTGTGTGTGTGTGTGTGTGTTTATGCATGCGTGAGTTTGAGAATATGTGTGTGTGTGTGTGTGTGTGTGGGGTGGTGTGTGTGTGTGTGTGTGTGTGTGTGTGTGTTGTGTGTGAGAGACACAGACACAAACACAGAGAAAGAGAGCGCAGACAGACAGTCAGACAGAGAGAGAGAGATTAAGGAAATTTCAATATATATATGTACATAACTATATGTATTATGTGTATATGAGAGACAGGATTTGAGTCATATTTTTATTTTGCTCACATACGTAGACAACCCTCATGCACATAATCGATCAAGTATATTGGGTTTTTGTGTGTGTGTGTGTGTGTGTGTGTGTGTGTGTGTGTGTGTGTGTGTGTGTGTGTGTGTGTCTGTGCGTGCACTACTTGTGTGTGTGTTTGTGTGTGTGTGTGTGTGTGTGTGTGTGTGTGTGTGGTGTGTGTGCATGTGCATGCATGCATGCGTGCGTGCATGTGTGTGTGACAGCAGTGAAGAACATCTGTTCATCTCTGCCTTTATTTTATTTGTTAGGGTTCAGTGGATGCACAAGGGACTAGTCAATCCAATATGCTCCCCTGTGAAGCTTCTTGCAGTGGTGGCAGCAAGTGTAACTGCTGTTAGTTGAGGTCCCTGTGTGCAGGTTTGCAGCAATGACTGCCACTGTAGCTGCTTTTCTTCGTTGTCACTAACCCAAGAATTTCCAGATTGATGCTGTTGGATATTTTGAAAGGTTTAGGTAAATGTTGGTTTTGAACATGGAAGTTAATGGTACTTGAGCCACTGAAACTGAGTTAGGTGATAGCTCTGATGCGGCTTTTGTTGTTGGTTAGGGTTCATACAGTATGAAAGGAATAAAGATTTGCACACTATCAGTTTCACTGTGTAATCCAAAACCCCCCCCCCCCCTCCCCTGTGGGGATGGCACAGGCCTGTCAGTATAAATGGCATTCCCACCTTCTGGAAATTCTGAGCTAAAAATTCCTTCTTTTCTGTCCCTCTCTTTGTTTCTGCCTTGTTCCTTCCTTTTCTTCCTGCCACCTCCTCCTTGTCTATTTTCTGCCTTCTTGGTCCATTTTCTTGCCTTTTTTCCAGAAAGACTTAAAAGAAAATTCTTTCCCACGCTGAGGTCAAATGGGCTAGACCTGACCTCTAAGGACTTATAACGGCAGTGCAATGCATTTTCACTCATATGACATACAACAATAGTTCCTGTCTGAGCAGATGAAGAATAGGAAGAAGAAGAAGAAGACGACGAAGAAGAAGAATCCCAAAGCATAATGTACCCAGCAGTAAAATACAATCAAGATGACAGTGTATGGCGATGGGTGCAAAACCTACCTCACAGGAGTTGCATGTAATTTCAGGCTAGGTTAAGGGGTCCCCACTTTTTCTTTTGGTTTACTCCTGAAGTTTTTGCTTTTCAACAAGAATGGCTCAAGGTAGTGAAGATTTGGTTCAAAGAGTTTTTTTCTGTTGTGAGACTGAGTTGCCTGCCATGTTGATAACACTTGTGCCCTATTTGCCTGTTTGACCCATCGTTGAGCACAGGTATGTGTATGCTGTGACAGTAGTAGTGATATAGCCATAGGGCTTGCTGATCTGATTCAGTCATGTGCGTATGACTCACAGACACTTAATTATCACATCCCCTTTTTATCCCCTGGAGTTAGCATCAGTGCTGACTCCACTCTCCACAAAAGTCCTTTGGATGAGACTACAAACCAAGGCCCTGTGTACGAATGCATGCAGAACATCTTGCACACATGTTAAATCTGTTCTGCTTTTTGTAAGAGCAGGCCATTGTGTGCCGGTGGGAACAGATGACAAGATTTACAAAACTGCATACACACGTGGACTGGATGTAAAAAAGCACATGAGTGCTTGTTACATTATCCTTGAAGTAAAAAAAAAAAGTGAACACACACACACACAACACACAACACACACAGACACAGACACCACAGACACACACAGACACACACAGACACACACACAGACACAAAACACACACACACACACACACACACACACACACACACACACACACACACACACACACACACACACACACTTAGTCAAAAAAACAAAAAAAAACCCTAAATTCTATTATTCTTTTTTTCACAGGCCCGCAGTCAGCCTTTGACCCTACATTGCCAAACACGAGCGGCACAGATGCTTTCATACCTGGCGCCTTGGCCTCTGCTTCAGCAATTTCAGCGTCCCCCTCCTCCCTCCCAGCCCCCCCTCCTGCTGCCACACAGGTGATGGGGAATGCAGCGGAGGTAGGGGAGGTGCCCACACAGCCTTCCATTGCAGCATCCTAACCGTCTGAATTGTCTGCGTCATCGTGATGGTGTGTGTGTGTGTGTGTGTGTGTGTGTGTGTGTGTGTGTGTGTGTGTGTGTGTGTGTGTGTGTATTTTGGTGGGGGGCTGGAAATGGTAAGTTTTTTTTTTTGTGGAATCCTTCTGTTGATTTGACTGGTCTTCTTTGACTGTATTGTTTGGTTTTCCTTTTTGTTTTATCATTTTATTACTGAATTATTTATTGTAAGAAAATTCTCTTTTTACTTATTTGCCATTTTTGACTGAAATAAAAATAATTTTTCCAACTTATTCATCACTTTTGACTGAATTGATGAGTTAAAAAAAAATTTTTTTTGTCATTTTTCCCTGATTTGTTTAGTTTAGCTTTCTGGTCATTTTTGACTGACTTGTTTAATTTTCGGACTCATTTGTCACTTTCGAGTACATCGTTTGGTTTTCTGATTAGAAATTAAATTTTTCAGTTTTATACGTTCATACATTGTTCTCATGGGAGTGAAAAAGGATTATTTTCCCTCCCTGCCACTAAGGGAGGAAAGAGTCCTCCCCAACACACATGCCAACTTGTGCAAGCGTTTTGCGCGCTCTTGAGTGCATTACAATCCCATCCTCCTTTCTTTCTCATCTGTTTAGAGGGGGCTTGTATTGGGCCCAAGGGTGTACAGGAGTCTAGTAATGGGTTGACTCATGCTCAGCAGATTTATTTACCATTAGGTTTGAATTGTTATGTGTCTGTGTGTGCTTACAGATTTGAAATGATGGTATTGGTTTGGGGTGAGGTCTTGGCCACGAAGGCTTAAGTTAAGTGAGGAAGCCTTTGTAAGCGGTTTTTGCAAGATGAAAATACCTGCTGAGAATGTCTCTGGTGAAAGTAAATTTCTTGAAAAAGCACATTTGATTTGGATTAAAAATTCGCCCTGGTTTTGCTCATCCACGACCAGTAAACATGTTCTTAGCTGAGTGAGAAGATTCCGGGGAGATGGTTGAAGACTGGTGTCTGATTAAAATGTTCACTCACAAGATGTTTGCTCATTAAGAAGTTTAAGTACTTGTTGGTCTTGATCATTCCATCTATGTCGTAACAGGAGAAAGTAGGTCTTGTGGTGTTGTTCTGAATGAAAAGACGATGTTTGGTGATAGAATGTACACAGCCATAGTATATTTTTGTGTACTCATTTTGTTCTCTTCGGCTTGAGATTTCATATGTACTTGTGTGAGATTCTCCTTAACTTGTAATGCCGTGTATGTGGGAACACAACAAGCTTAACACTTCTCTGATGGGAAGTAGATCAATATTTCCCCAGTTGCGACACCTGTGGACTGGAAGCATTAAGTGTAGACTTTTCATGTAAAGGTACAAAACTCACTTGATTCTCCTTACACTGCTTTCAAAGGTACTTCCCTTGGTTTGTTTCTTTGTAAAGGTTTCAGTGATGCTGTCCGTTTGGATACATAAACTTTTGCAATTGATTTTCTTGGGGGGGGGGGGGGGGGGAGGTTAAAAATGTGAAAGTGAAGTCTGTTTTGTGTCGGCTCAACATTTAGGATAACCATACTTTTGATGGAAAGGATGTAGAATCTGATGATAAAATTGATTTAAAAGGGTTAAAATTGATGTGGCAGTTCCTTCAGTTAGTGCTCCATTTGTGAAATCATCGATTTGACAATATGACAGAATATTTACACTAACTTCTATATAATAACCGACAAAATCAGCACAAAAAACCCCCAATCAAAGGGCAAACACACACACAAAAAGTACAACATTTTAGTTTGCATTTCTTATTTCACAACTATTTTTCCATAGAGATGTGAAAATTTATCTGAATTTGTTAGTAGTAAAAGATGGTATTGGAAAAGAAACACAAATGCCTACTGGCTCCAAGTGTTCTGAAAGCAACATTCGGAGGCCAGTAGACTACAGCAGATGTGAGGCAAGCCTGGTCAGAGAAGCGTTCATCATCTTGACAGTGGAGTGATGACATTGGTGTCTGGGTTTGTCAACATTGGGATCTGAAGCCGTATAGGCAGCTGGTAAGAAAAGTTGCTGTGTTTTTGTTTTGTTTTGTTTTTTTTGTTTTTTGTTCCTGAGCTAGAGGTCTAGGTTCATGCTATATTCAAGATCTCAGTATTTTTTTTGTTGGTTTTTATTTTTTATTCAGCTAGAGCTCTAAGGTTCAAGCTGTGTTTGAGATCTCAGTATTTTATGGAACAAATATCAAAATTTGGAAGGAAGTCAGTATTATACCCCCCCCCCCCAAAAAAAAAAAAAAATCAGCAACAGCTAAAAGAAACACCCTAAACCAAATACACAGCATTTATCAAACATGACAGTGATCTGATTGACTATTTGTGAATTAGTTGCAGAGGCATATGAATTAGTTGCAGAGACACATATGCAAGTGATCAATTAAAAAAAAAAAAAGTATACAACTGTTACCTTTTTTTTCTCCATAGGCAAACTTGACTTTGTTGTTTTGTTTTTAATCAGTAACAACAACACACATTTTTTTATAATATTAATTTTGTTTATGCTGTGTAATGGCACATTACTTTTTGTACATGATCTCACATTTTACTCCTTGGATACTATGTATGGATGTAAGTGTATTTTTTATTTTAAATGCACATTTTTGGAGGGGGGAGGGGGGGAGGGGTGTTATAGAAAAGCACACAGGAACATTTAAGATGAGATAGTTGGGGGTTGAATCTGTTGTTTCTCTGTAGAAATAAGAACGGAAAGTGAGAGACAAAGGCAGGGCTGTGTCTGATGGTCTGTGCTGGTTTGGCATGAAGAGTTTGAGTTTGTGACCAAGAGACACTCTGTGAGAAAATGTAGGTATTGGCTCTTCAGGAATTCAGGAACTGACCTACAATCAAATGTTTTACCTAGTCCGCACTAACCAAAGTGTGTGTGTGTGTGTGTGTGTGTGTGTGTGTGTGTGTGTGTGTGTGTGTGTGTGTGGTGTGTTTGTGTGTGTGTGTGCATGCGTGCGTGTGTGAGTGAGTGTGAGTGAGTGGTGAACATAGGTTTGTATTTGTGTTGGGAAAGTGGTGGGACAGGGAGGGAAATATGGTAGGGGGGTTAGGTGGGTTGGTTTTTTGTTGTTTGTTTGTTTTTCTTGGGAGGGAGGGGGGGTGTGTGTGAAGAGATTAAGTAAACTTTGTGTATTTTGAAATGAAAAGATCTGACTGAATGAAAGATCTGATTCATGCAGTCATGTATAAAGTTGCCTGTTTTCTGTCTCACTGATTTATTTGCCTGAGTTTTTAGACAGACAGTTTCTTTTTGATCTGATGACCAGGTGATTTTCGCTATGACATTTTTTTTGTGGCCTCAGATGTGTGAATTGCACGTGGGCATTTTGTTGTTGCCAGGTATTTTTGTTTTTACTTGTATGTTTTTGAGAATGTTTTGGTTATGATATTTGTACTGGAGGGGGTGGGGGAGTGGGGAGAGAGATGGGACTGCTTTTACATGTATGTTGGGTTTTTTTCTATGTGTTTGTAGTAGTCACTGTTTTGTTGTTATTGGTTTAAGATTTTTTTTTTTTTTAGGTCTAGTACACCCAGGCCAAAAGCTGTGTCAAGTATTGATGTAAGTAAAAGTACATAGGCCTATAGTGGCATGGCTTTTTGTTGTTGTTTTTTAAAATATTTTTTATTAGCATGTTGTTATGCTTTGAAGTGTTATGTTTAGAGTGTTTTTATCCATGACAAGCTCTTAGTTTAACAACTTCAATTCTCCATTGAAGGAGAGAACAATCTTCTGAAGTTGGAGTATAGCTGCTTATAGGGAGAGGTATTTGAAAACAGTTGTGATTGAAATGTCTCAACCAGTGTGGGCTTATGGTCTTACAGTGATTCCTAAGTGGGATGAGTGAGACAGAGTGCATGTTCTGGATGACTTCTAGAGTGCTAGGCTGGAAAGTGCCCAACAACAGCAACAACAACAGAACTTTGTGTGTGTTAGTGCCATATTTAAAGTTCATTTATTCATACTATCGGTTTGACCAGTTTTCTATGTCAGTGTTGTGATTGAAGAAAACAACAATTCATTTTGTAGGGTATTTATTTCATGCAGAATCTACTTAGCAGCCCAGTTTATTTCATACATCATGCATATTTGGTTGTGTTTGGGGTTTAATTTCAAATTCAGTGAAGTCATGTTGGTGTAGCTTTTGTTGTCAATTTATAACCATTTGATGGTCAACACAGTCATGAATTGACAGACTAAACAAACTCAAAAACAAATAAAAACTTATAAAAAGAAAAAATTTCTGCTGTAGTAGAGAACATGCCCTTCTGAGGCCCATCCATCTTGTCTCACTGAGAACCAGTTCATACCGTGTTTAGTGGTTGAGTTCATGAGGCAGTTCCTGTAAGATTTCTGTTTTTGGGCCAATGTTTCTCAGGGGCCCCTAAACTTTCTACATGATGATGATGGTGATGATCTGTTCTCCTGTAACCTCAGTTTGTTGGAGTCTATCTGTAGCGCCCTTTTTTTTTGTTCTCCACAATGTTGTGACCATTTTGGGTTGATCCTTATGGTTAGCTAGGATGTTGATACAAGGGCTGACAGCAGGTTTTAGTCTAGTTTTAATCTGTATATAGTTGCACAGTTTTAACCTGAGATTAAAATTTTAACATGGGGACAGCTCGGATACAGCCTCTGTGGTCAGCAGGGCTAAATATAATAATAATAATAATATAATAATACATGGAATTTGTATAGCGCTATCTCTTGTAAAGACAAATCAAAGCGCTTGCATTTGACCTACAGAGCCACAGATCATGCTGCCACTAGGCGCAAAGATCAACGACGAACAACGATGATCAGCTGTTGTTGTCTTGTTGCTGCTGTACACTTTAGAGCGCAAAGCCTGGCAAGTATGTATATATGCAAATATAAAGAATAAGATAGGATTGGAGTGGATTGGGCTTCAGAAACTCATCTGTGATTTTTATTTTGCACTTTTGTTGTAGGCCCATAACAAAATCCCTTGGTTTATGTGGTGCCAGGGAAGTTTTTTGTTATATGCTGTGTAAGTATCATCGTTTTTAGATTTTTTGATCAGCACTTCGGATTAGTCATTCCAGTATTTTCTGCACATGTGTAAAGTGTTAAGGCTGGCTGATTTTGTGTTAATTTCTCTGTTATTTTGTTTAAAAGGTGGAAATTGGCAAGGTAAAGAAGTGACTGAATGCACACACATGCACACACACACACACACACACACACACACACACACACACACACACACACACACACACACACACACACACACACCACACACTATACATACTCATTTACATGATTATTGCTATGCACACAATTGTGTGCATGTACACACACACACACACACACACACACACACACACACACACACACACACACACACACACACACACACACACACACACACCACACACACACATTTTCTTCAGTGATTTTGATGAATTCTGGGATGAGAGTGAAAGGCGTATGGGTGTTTGCATACTTTCCATGTTTGTTCTTTAGCTCTGTTGTGTTCCTCAGGTAATTCACACATTTTTAATTTTACCTTGATATTACAGTCTGGTCAATGATAAACCATATTGCAATGTTGGAAAAGAAAACATTTTGGGTCCAATTATTTTCAGAGATGGCTTCAGATTGTTGTTGGTTTTAAAATTGTTTGTATTCTTTGTTTGGGGGCTTGTTTGTAAATTATTTAGTTTGGTGAATACAGACATGCATGCATGAAAGAGTGGAAGTGCATATGCATGTTGTAGAACCAGATCTTTGAGTCTGTATAACTATCTGCATGATTACATGCATGCATATATTTGTTTATAAATTCATGTATTTGTGCATACGCACAGTTGTAAACGCATATGTATATATATTCATGTTCAAGAGTATGAATAATCTTTTGTATAACATGCTCTGGTTTTGGTAACGACATATATGAAAGGGGTGGGAGATGAGATTGACAATAAATTATTCTTATGTTCCGAAATGGCAAAATTATATTCTCTTACCAGTTGTGTTCTTCATGTTATCTGGGTTTTTTTTTTGTATCTTTGTTTTTGTTTCTGTTTTCCTTCGTTGAAATTAACTCCTCAGATCTGGAAGAATGTTGAAACAATGTGCTGACTTAAGTTTTAAACTACTGAAGTGGGAAATTTAAAATGCATGGGGATACTGTCATGTTGCCATGTTATGTTGCAATTTTTGTGTGTGTATTTTATTAACATCCTGATATATTTTCTTTCTTCTAAATCTGGGCCCTTCTTTCTAGGGAGAGCAACTTATTGACATTAGACACCTTGCTTTTACCTTTTCTGATTTGATTTTCACTCTAGGATGGGTACCCCCATTGAGATGCCAGGATTTCAGTATAAATAACACCCCTGTCTTCTAGAAGTTGTAGTCCAAGAAATTTCCCCCTTTTATTCTCATTTCTCTTTGTTTTCTGTAATTATTTTCTTATGTTTCATGTTTTTATCTCCCTCTCTCTTGCTTATTTTTATGCCTTCCTAACTATTCTGCTAACTTTGTTTTCAAGAAACCCAAAGACAGTTTTTTTTTTATATATTTTATGACATTTTGATTATAGTGTTTTGTTTTTGGCAACAAAGTCATGAAATGTAAACACTGTGTGGACAGGATCCATTCTGCTGTTTTTAATGCTTGTGTTGTATGTCTTTTCTTTATACTTCGAGTGTTTGTTACCTTTCTGTATCTTTGTTATGTGTAGCCTGGGTATAAATAAAATGGCTGGCATCCTTCAGCACAGCATGGTTCTATTTGCCATCGGGGAAAAAATAATAAAAGTACTGTGCCATTCATGTGATTTTTTCAAGTAATTTTTTTAAGTATTTGAAGGGTTACTGTGAGCTGTATCTAGTCAGTGTGGACTTGAGGTTGATTGCCATGCAGGTTCTTGAAATGGAAGGGCGTGGCAGTCTTTGGCCATTGGATGAAAACTCAGTTGCACCACTGTCAGCAGATTAACTTTCAGTTTGTCCAAAAGTTATAAGCTGCCAAACAATTGTAATTTGTGTTCAGAGTGTGAGGACAGTATACTTTTGTTGGCAAACCTTCTTGTCCATTCAACTACAGTTTTTACATCAATCTTATGTGTAGGTCACTCTGGTACCAAGGGGTTTGCAAAACAGTAATGACAAGACAAGAAAGGAGCTCTTGTGTGATGTGAAGCAGCCACAACACACAAATCCAGCATCTCTCAGTCAAGAGTGCTAAATTTAGTGCTCCCTTTCCTTTTACCTTGTCCATCTGTGGTCAGTTCCTGCTATAAATAGCACCAGCTGGCCCCCAGCTAGAATGGAATGGGATGGATTAATTAGCAGTTGAGAGGAGATGAAAGTGGGGGAAACTGACAGCTGTGGCAGTCATGTGAGATTCACTATGAGATTCAGTACTCTAAAATTTCATTTTGACATAAGTCATCCGATTCAATATTGACTTTGATTCAAGATCTGATCACAGGATGTGGTTGTGAAAGGTGCTATGGAACTGTATTGAGCAAACAGAATGAATGCCATAGTTTGTTATTTTTGTCTTTGTGGGTTTTTTTTTATCTATTATTTTGCTTGATGTGTTTTATTATCTGTGTTATTTTATTCAGGTATAATGATTATCTGAACTAGGTATGCTATATTTTAGAAACGGCAGGTGTTGGTTGTGCAGTCATCTTGTTAATTTATTTTTGTGTTACATCGTCAGAATATTATGCATCCTGTTTCCATGTTAGTGTTATGATTATTAAACTGGATTGGGACATTGTGTGTGTGTGTCACTGTGTGTGTGTGTGTGTGTGTGTGTGTGTGTGTGTGTGTGTGTGTGTGTGTGTGCGCAATGCAGCAAAGCTAATACTTTTAATATGTGTATTAATTTTTGTCAGGTCTTTCATTAGTCTTTATATCTACCAGTAACTTGAGAAAATCCCAAAAGGAGTTTGTTTAGTAAAAGTGAAATATTTGCATTAAACATTAACGGCATGAATAATTTTGTTTCTGTTTATGTGTATTGAAAATGAATATGCATGGAAATTTAAGACGGAAAATAACACTGAACATTTTGATAGATATTTTTAATCAAAAATCACAAGTTTATTTTATGTACACATAAAAATATGAAAATTAATCACTTGAAATTGAGTGAAATATTTTTCTGTAAACAATAATTCTGATGATAACAAATGTTGGTCATGTTTGTTCCATTGTCCTTACATTTACACATACAACATACATAATATATATATATCCATACTGAAATCAAAAGTGTAATAAATGTACACAATATACACCATTATCATTTGAAAAAAAATACTTTGGATAGTTGTACAATTTCTCATCATTGATATTCATAAACACCTTACAATTTCATCAATATATATCACAAAGTTTACAATTGTACACTTTCACCATTCATACTCATCTACATGTTACATTTGTTTTTTTTTATATTATAAATGTTTATCTACATATTACACATTTTTTACTTCATAAATATATTTCTACATTACTATAAAAAGCCAAACAAATTCAATTCAATCCATACTCAAATACAGCCTTACTAACGCTACACGAAACACTCAACATGACTTTAACTGGTAACAAAAAAAAAATTCCAGGCACTGTTTTAAATAAACCATGAAAATATATATCATTATGGATAGACTTTTGATGTTATATGCATCCTCGCCTTTTATGAAGATGCAAATTTTGACAGGCTTTTTGTTTTGTTTTTGTTTCGCTTTGTTTTATTACTGGGGGAAAAAAGGAATGATACATAATAAGAATGATAGGACTTTGCTGGGTCTTTGGGTAAAGCAGCCAGCGGTCATGTTGATGTCTACTGTATTGCAAAGTCGTGGCACATTCCTGTGCCAATCCAATCCAATCCTGTAAGCAGTAAAACTGGATTAGATATGCACAGGAGTGTGCCATTGCTTTGCGATGCAGCAGTAAAACAAAGTAGAATGCAATACAACAAAACGGAATACAATACTTCTCCAAACAGTACAATGCAATGTAATACAAATCCGATGCAACACTATAAAAGGTATAACAATGTAATAATAAATAATAGTTAAAAAGTGTAATCGTTTTGAATGTAATGATGCTACATGTAATTTATTAAGTGCACAATGTTATAAAAAATCAAAACGCTTGCAGCACAATGCAAACTGTTGCAATGTAGTGCAAAAATTACAATGGTAATGTAATACAAATGCAAAACTATACGATGATTATAATACATTGCAAAAGGTAAAAAAGAAAATAGCAGAAAGATACTAGGCCTGACCTTAGTATTACTGAGTTATCCAGTTAATGCTGGTGGACTGTGGAAATCTGAAGTTCCCACATAAAATCAGGATTCAGGCGTTTTCTTGCAGAATCCCTGATCTCATTCACATGTTATTCTATGTATAACACACACACACACACACACACACACACACACACACACACACACACACACACACCACAGTCATTAATAATTAAAAAAAAAAATAAATAAATAGACCGGTCGGTGGACTCCAGCGATAAACTATATTCTCCAAGCACAGTGACAGAATATTCTGCTAAAAATATGAAAACAAAGCCCCCCTACCCCCTTAATACAAATCACACCACACTCAACTCTCCCCGAACAGAAAACTTAGTGCTTTTTACTTGCCGTTTTATACGATAAAAAACCCAACTGACATGCATTTTGATTAAGATAGTCATCACCTGATTGATATAACACAACTCTTCTTAATATCGCCGTGTTGTCAACTAAAATGGCACATTTCTCAGTAACATTTTGATATTTCCAAACTTATTCTTTTATCGTAAAAATAATAAAGAAGTGGCGTACAGCCACACCTCAACAATAATGGGATGTCTGTGGATAATCAACAAAGTGGCATACAAGCGTGGGCAAACACACACACACACACACACCACACATCACACACATCACACACACACAACACACACACACACACACAACACACTCTCTCTCTCTCTCTCTCTCTCTCTCTCTCTCTCTCCTCTCTCTCTCTCTCTCTCTCTCTCTCTCTCTCTCTCTCTCTCTCTCTCTCTCTCTCTCTCTCTCTTTAACAAGTCAGCAAAGAAAAAATAAAAGGTTAAAAAAAAATCATCCCAAAGTTCAACATCTTGAATATATCTCAACAACAGAGTAAAAGTTTATATAATTAACATTCAGAGCACACACTTTCTACATGAGCAGACCTATTTCAAAGCATCTTTAAAATTTAACATTGGAGCAAGTTATGTCTGGTTTTATATCGACCTATACACTTACAGGACTTAATTCATCAAAAAATGCAACAAATATCACAGATACAAGTTCTTTCCTTCAAACAAACACATGGATAATTATATTTAAAAAAAACACCCAACTTTCTTTCCTCTTGGCCAAAGCTCTGAAATCTTGTTCTCTGGATGCTTAAAACTCACTCACGCCGAAGTAGGAGGAGCTGGATCTGACTTGCCAGGCGCTTAACAGCAGTGCAAGAACCGCATTACTTTTCGCTCATACGACAGACAACAATAGTTGCTGTATGAGCGTTCCATAACGACGATGAAGAAACTTTCTTATCATTATGGCCCAGGCCACAAACATTGTCAGTGATTGATGTAAGCTAAGAGCTAAGAGCCAAGACCGGCATGAACTGTCTGTTATGGTGTGAAATGCTATGTTAAGATTGTCTTCAGCCATGGATTACTCATGCAGATAATAATTATATCCTTACGACTTCACTGATATTATAAACAGGAGTCAGTAAAAGACTTGACTTTACTTCAGCCCCTCCCCCCCCCCCCCCCAAATCCAAATAGGAAAAGAATCTTGTTTTGACAAAAATGTTACTTCTTGGATAAAGTTTAAGATTTCCTTTTTAAAAAAAAAATCCTGGCTTTAAATTTGTTGAGAGAAAACCTTTTTAATTCATATTTTGAATCCCACGAAAGCGTGTAACATCTTAGAAAGATTGGAAAAAAATGCCCAAAACAAAAAAAATTGAATTAAACTATTTTGTCTCTCTCAGTTATTAGAATACATGAACATTGACTGAAACTGATAAGTTTTAAATAGGTGTTTGAAAATGGAATAACCCTCGAAAGTTGTAACTTGGGTCCAAAAGAACACGTAGATCGATCAAAATAAGCTCGTGGCAAAACCCTTTCAATCTCAGAGCATATTTTACAAATTAATTGTCTCTTAGTTCTTTCAGCTCAACCATTGGCCACTTGAACAAAGGTCAAAGTCAAGACGACAGCAAGGGTGAAGGTCATTATGACATTTTCATTTCTGGTAGTGGCCTAATCGTTGGAAATTCATAATTGTCATGCCTGTCATAGTTATTCTCGATAATTAGTTTATTATCTGTCAGTGCAAACACCAAAGTGGCGATAAAAAAATATGCATCTAGTTATCTTAACAGTAGAAAATGAATTTATATCATCTTTCTAAATAATCTAAAGAAATCAAAACATGATTACACTGTTTTCACGGATATCATGATCTGACTTTTTTTTTTTCCAACGCTATGCACAAAATTTTACATGAAAAATTAAGTCAACGATAAGTTTGAAATATCGTAGCGAACATGGCTATAGATTAGTTAAACATTGGTCAGATTCCTGTCTAACTACGTCTTATTTCTTCTCAGGATATTACTCTACACACACACACACACACACACACACACACACACACACACACACACACACACACACACACACACACACACACATCACACACACACACACACACAGAGCCCCTCCCCCCCCTCTCTTGTACTAGTTTACACACACACACACACACACACACACACACACACACACACACACACACACACACACACACACACACACACACACACACAGCCCCCCTCTCTTGTACTAGTTTACACACACACACACACACACACACACACACACACACACACACACACACACACACACACACACACACACACACACACACACACACACACAGAAACACAGACACACACACACACCACACACATATATATATATTATATATTATATATATTATATATTATATATATATATATATAATATATATATATATATATATATATATATATATATATATATATATATATATATATATTATATATATATAAACACCTTTTCCTAATCGTATCACGTTCCCAAATGCTAAAGCCTTTTTTTTTTTCTTTTTTTTTAAAAGCACATTCCATGTGTCATGCACTCCAAACCAGACGACCATTCGTTCATCAGTTTCATCAATGAAATGTCCCCACAGTCAGTTCGACCACGGAACACTCACTGTATGTAGTTTATGGAAGAGCGATTGGCAAGCAAGCAAGCATGCAAGGAATCAACGTCTCTGTAAGAACCGCTTTTTTGGTCCACTTGAAGGCGCGCGCTCTATATCGTTGTTTATGGTGTTAGTACACACTGCAATACTGTGATGCACACTGTAACGATCTGTACACAGGATGGAAGGTTCGAAACTTCCAACAGTTTCTTTCCGACAACTGATTTTTTCGGTGCAGTAAATGCTGGAAATAAAGAACACAAGGAAAAATACAAATTCATGAAGATAATTGTGTCTATAGTTCTCTCTGCTCGCAGCACAGCAGACAAAAAGAGACAGATTTCCCCCTTAAAATACATGCCTATGTAAGGACGGGCACATCTGCAGTCACAGAGAGAGAGAGAGAGAGAGAGAGAGAGAGAGAGAGAGAGAGAAAAGAGAGAGAGAGAGAGAGAGAGAGAGAGAGAGAGAGAGAGAGGAGAGAGAGAGAGGAGAGAGAGAGAGAGAAGATAGAAAGAGAGAGCAATAGATAGATAGATAGATAGATAGATAGATAGGAAGAGAGAGAGAGAGAAGAGAGAGATGAGAGAGGAGAGGAGAGAGAGAGAGAGAGAGAGAGAAGAAGAAGATAGAGGAGAGGAGAGAGAGAGAGAGAGAGAAGAGAGAGAGAGAGAGAGAGAGAGAGAGAGAGAGAGAGAGAGAGAGTAATAATAAACCTACTGTATGATTAAAAAAAAAAAAGTCCTTTGAAGAAATAACAATGTTAGCATGTTTATAAAAAGAAACCCCACATATTCAATAAAGAAAAAATAAAAGGGGTCTGGGAACAGTTACAAGAACATTACTATAATAAAAGGAAATATGCATTTATCCAAAATCCCGTTTGGGCCCAAAACGTTTCCCCCATCCATTAGCCTAGACCAT
>CM060318.1:62466992-62486992 GCA_030674155.1 Stramonita haemastoma | reverse complement strand
GGAACTGCCCTTGTGGGGCTGACGTCACCGCTGGTACCGGAATCGTCTTTAGGCTGGCTGCGGATGACGTCATACAAAACAAGTGAACTGTGGATGATGACGTGACCGAGTCTGATGACATCATGTGGAAGAAATAAGGTGGGTTGACGTCATGCAGAATGCATGCGGCATCATGCAGGATTGACTGGGACTGATGTCATTTCTGGGTCTGGACTGACCATATGCAGAAAAGGGTGTCGAGGTTAAGTGTTTGTAGGACTGACGATATTTCACAATGACTGGTACTGATTTGATGACGGATCTGCCTTGATTTTCGTATCATGCGTTATGAGGATAGGGTAAAGACCGTGCTGGATTCATACACTGAGCAAGCATTACGGAGAGGTTACTGGGGTAGACTTGGTGCAAGAATCACATCGTTCTCAGTTAGACAAAGTCTGAGTTATGCTTGCAGGCTATCATGCAAAAATTATCAATCTGAATTCATGCAGGATACGATGTCATGCAGGCTTGAAAAAGTATAATCATATTCTACGCGTTTTTAGATAGTATCATGACGACAGTTCTCTAGGGTAAGGTTGAGAGCAGAAGGGAAAGAGGCCAGACCATCAACATCCTACATTGCCAACATCATAAGATCAGTGGTCGGGGGGGGGGGGGGGGGGGGAGGGGGCGTACAGGAGACTGTAGAACTCAGCAGATACAGAGGAGATGATGAACCCTGGTGGCATTGCCTGGAGCTCTTACCAATGACAGCGGAGGCGATGCAGACAGTTGAGTTGAGTGAAAGGTAGTTATAGACACAATTTTGACAGAACAGCACGAAATCTTATGCAAATCCTGTCACGATTTGATGTCACAGACTGTAAGGGGTGTCTTTACTATGGTATTATGAAGTGTGTGTTTACGTCTAGCGTCATGTTGATGCTTTTCCTACGAGTATTCATAAGATCTGTTCTGGGTCAGGATGTTATTCCACTTTATTCCTGCAGACTAATACTACTACTAAACCATCCTAAGATTGTGGCCAGCTGCCTCCTCTGTACAGTTATATTTTTTCACTTTAATATCTTGTTTGTAATTTTTTACATGCGTATCACTTTAAGTCACGGCTGATTTCTGTGCGTGAAATTCGGGTTTGCTCTCACTCGGTAGAGTGCGTCACCACAAGAGATTGGTCTTGGAAGGACCGGATGGATCAGATTTGGCATGATTAAAAATGAATTTAAGAGTTATGAGATTAGAAGAGGGAATATACGGGTTAGGTGTTAACCTCTGTTAGGTATACTAAAGGTCTTAAAAAGGGTAGCCAAAACGGGAGTTGATCAGGAAAATGAGTTGCGGAAATACAACAGTAGGCTATGTTAAACAGAAAGTAGCATGCGCACAACAATAATGTTATCTCCCAACATCTGTACTTTTTATGTCTGACACGAGAAAGTGCTACATACACACACACCACACACGGCGCGCACGCACAACACACACACACATCACACACACACACACACACACACACACACAACACACACACACACACACACACACGCACGCGCGCGCACACACCACACACACACACACACACACACTACTGAAAATCATTGACCTTAACTGCTTTAATTTTAGAGCTATTTCATAACATTAAGACAAAACGGTATCATAACATATTGTAAACATCGCTGTCTAAACAAACTCACTAAAAGGGCTTCCTAAGACATGCACATCACTTAATGATACAGCTCCTCTTTTCCAATTTATTTTGTTATTACGTCTTAATCTATCAAACCACATAATCCCACCATTGCAGTCACCATGTCGACAAACAGCCACGATCCACCACTTGAATGTAATAGATTTCTTCAAGTAGGCAATCCTTTAGAATCGAGGGGATTTTTCTCCTGGAGTTAACATCAGTGCTGACAACACTCTCCCCAAAAGTCCTTCGGGATGAGACTATAAACCGAAGCCCGTGTGCGAACGCCGGAGAAACATCTTGCGAACAAGTTAAATCCTGTTCGCTTTTCGTAAGAGTAGGCCATTGTGTGCGGTGGGAACAGATGACAAGATTTACCCAAAACTGCATACACACGGGGACTAGCTGGATGTAAAAAAAAAAAAAAAAAAAGCACATGAGTGCTTATTCTTTAATCTTCGATATTAAAAAAAAGAAAAAAAAGAAAAAAGAAAAAATCATAATAGACTGTTGAAATAAGAGATCAGTTCAGCTGGAAAATAGCAAATCTTTTAAGCAAGTTTACACAGCAAGAGTTGCCTCCTTGAAGCCCCTTTCAGCACAATGGATCATACCCATACAACACACACCATCACTGGGTCCCCATCAGTCGGGCCCCCTTCTATTGAGAGAGAGGGGGGTTTTTGGGTTCCCTTTGCGGTCTCTAACCCCCCTACTCGTCACTTTTTGTGGATTGTATAGCTTATTTGCTCCTTTCAACGCACCCGGAGGGGTATTTTTTGTGTTTTGGGAAACATTGGCTCCAATTGCCAAATAATAATATTGACTTTTTTCTGGATTGTCAGATAAATGAGCTTTCCTGTAACATTTCAAAACTTAACTTAAATCTAGATTTATTAAACAGTGTTACTTTGGGAAAAGTTTGTATCAAGCAGTCAGGATTTTCATTAGTGGGAAAACGTTAAACTTTTATCTTGTGTGATCCTGCGACAATGTTGTAACAATAGTAAGAGAAGTGGGTGTAGTGTAGTAGTAGTAGAGTAGTGTGGGTTAGTGTAGTAGTAGTAGTATTTAGTTTTGTAGTATTTGTAGTATTTGTAGTGTATTTAGTAACAGTTGTTAGTAGTTGTTGAAGTAGGCATCGCAGTCACGGAGATTGTGGGTTGCGCTGTGGCTCTTGAGCTAAACCCTGGGAAAAGTAGCTAGTATGGAAGGCGAGCTGTTACCAATGCAGCGACCCCCCTTCTCTGAGCGCTGATTGGTCCATGGGGGGGGAAATCAGGGAAAAAGGGGGAATGGTTCCAGTGTCGTTGCAGGGCTCAAGAATGTTGTAAATAGGCATACAGCAAAACATTGCCTGGGGACTCATTCCCGACTTTTTTCTCGGGGAAAGGAGGGGTGTCTTGAACGACTGTACTGCCACGTTTTTGCCCACAAGCATTTTGTCTTGGGGAGAGGGGGGTGGGGTCGACTTTAATATGTCTAATTTGTCTTATTTGGCGTTACTTCCCCATGTATAAAAAAGACATAATATCTTTAATCCTTTGTCAGTTCAATATAATTTTCCTTCAGCATTTTAGACGTCTTTTATCCCACTTGTGTCAAGTTTCTGATTTCAGTGCGTCAACGCGCTGTGTCAAATCTTCTGCACCAAAAATTTGCAATGACAAAAGCTATTAGTATAGAAAGAATCTTAAAAAGCAGTTGTTTGTTGCTTTGTGAAAGAAAAAAAACACCACAAAAAAAACAGAAACCTTTAAATCCCTGCTAATACTTTTTTCAGTGTCTTTATTTCCGATTGCGATATAGGCACTCTTTACCCATCAAAACACTTTGCAATGATAAAGTAGGAGTATAAAATGGGCTGCTTCCAATGACAGTGAAAAAGCGTTTGAAAAAAAAAAAAGAGATAAAAGATGAATGTTGTTGTAATTTTTTCTCGGGTGTGAATTAATTCTAGATTGTTTCAGTGTCTTAATTTGCAATAAAAAAAGCTACTTGAAAAAAAAAGAAGTGGGGATTATGATAGCAGGGGGCCCAATACTTTTTTAAAGGGAAAATTTTTTGGAAGAAACTTTGCTTTGCTTTTTTATTTTTTTGTAAGAATGTTCTTGGTTTTGGTTTGACAAAGAACACTTTTTTCTCATCTAAACTTTGAATGAAAAAGCTATTAGTATAAAGTGTGCTGTTTTCCAATGACAGTAGATATTTTGCTTTTTTAAAGAAACGATTAAAGCTTGAATGCTCTTGAGGTCTGGTTCGGGACAGTGCTAGTTAACACCTTTTTTTTTAATTTTTACACAAATTACACACTTTGTCACAAGCCCCTCAGCATTTAATAGAAAACCCGCTTAATTGTTTTACGGTGGCCTATATATGGTGTGCATGCACTGTTTTTTGTATTGCATCCTAACATCAAAAAATCTTATATGTCAAAGTCAAAGTAAAATTTTCTTTCCAGATGGTGCATTGAATATGATCGGTTTGCTTTTTTTTCCCATAACCCATCTATCTGGGAACCAAAAATGATTTCATTAAAAAAAATATTTTAATACAAATGATAGGCAATCTTTAATCTAAAATTACCACAAGAAAAAATAAGAAAAAAAAAAAAGGCATTTAAAAAAAGTCACACGGGACACGACACAGACGCAGCCCGACAGAAGACAGGCCCGACAGACCCGACAAACAGCAGACGGGCAGATACACACATACATGCAAACCACACATTTCACCCAATTTAAAAAACACACAAACACACACACAAATTTCATACATTTTAGTGCGCCGCGCGGGGTGCATAATTTTGAGGTTATTGTTTGTTGTTGTTGTTGTTTTAGTTAAAATAAACCCCTTAAATGTCAAACAAAAAAAAATCATATTTGCTACAATTCACTATTCTTTCAAGTTTATACTTCATATTTTTAACCAGATTTAACAAAACCCCCCCCCCAAAATCATCAAACAAAAAAAACCCAAAAAAAAACAAAAAAAACAAATTTGCAAACAAGGACAAAACACCCCAAAGTACGTGGGGGTCCCTTTTTTTTAGATTGAAAAAAATGCAGCAATGACTCACTCTCAAACGTTTTCTCGCATGCGAAACTTAC
Organism: Stramonita haemastoma; assembly: GCA_030674155.1. Taxonomy (NCBI): domain Eukaryota; kingdom Metazoa; phylum Mollusca; class Gastropoda; order Neogastropoda; family Muricidae; genus Stramonita; species Stramonita haemastoma. Next base: position 62,482,189 of record CM060318.1, on the reverse strand, counting down.
TCTTAAGTAGGGTTGTTTTTTTAAACATCAAAATTTCTATACATAACATCAATCAGACATAATATTGACAAAATAAATCATAATAATGATAATATATTAATGTCAAATATAAAGATAATCACCCATCACACAAAAAGCAAAACCCAAAAACAATGAAAAAAATTAACACGCAATGGTGAGGACGTTTAGGAGGGTATCAAGGGGGGGAAAAAGGGAAAAAAACAAAGCAGCAAAAAGAAAATAATGACAAGAAATGATTATATCGGGGAGTGATGTTTGTTTTGGTTAACCAGTTTGTCAAATTCAGCTCTCTGTTGGGGAGTCAAGTCAAGTCAGTCACGTCAAAAACACTTGAATCATCCCATAAAGGGAAAAGTTACAATACTGACAGGCATATTGATACGACCGTAATCTCGAAAGATTTTAAAAAAAGCTACATTTCATATTGATTTAAATTTTCAAGATAACCACCAAACCCCACATCATGCACAAACACACACATACACACACACACCAAACACACAACACACGTACAGATGCACGCACGCGCCATGCACGCACGAAACACCCCGCACAAAACACACACACAAATGTTTGGAATAAAATGTTATTAAGACCCATGTCTTTTGAAAAGACATTTTTATAAATTATCATTTACACACACAACACCAAACACAACACACCACACACACACACACACACAAAAACACAACACACACATACACCACACACACACACAACACAAAACACACACACAAAACACACAAACACACACAGAGAATAGTTCCGACCAAAATTGAACCCCCCCCCCCCCCAAGTCAACGCACTTGTCACAATTTGTGATATACGTTTTTCTCCCGCTAGGCAAACATTTACACACATTTAAAGTAATACAAGTTCAATAATATGTTCTGCTTCGATTTTAAGCTTCACATCATGTTTGTAAAGTTTTACACCATAAGTTACAAATTGTGACAAAAGCACAGTTGACGATATATACAGTAAACTTATCTCCTGCCTTGAAGCAGCACATTGTTTATATACTTAGCTTTATAATTGCAAATATTATGTGGTGAAGAGTTGTTACAATGCGGATAGCGCACTTATCCAATTTGGAAAGTAGTCAACGGCGGAATAATGTAATAATTGCAAAGGATTTACAGGTGTTTTGTGGTGTTTGATGTTGTGTCTTTTATTTACAATGCATCTTATCTCTGCCATATACAATTCTTTCATATACTTAAGTAGTTTGCGTCACTGCAAGTTTTGGGTGTTGAAGAGTTGTGACAAAGTGTGTTGATGCCTTGGTCACAATTTGGAAGTCAGAATGCCGAAGTAGTGATTTTATTGAACTTACATCGATTAAAAAATATGTTGGGTTTTTGTAATGAAAAGCCAAAGGTGCAAGCCCCACACAGTACCCATATGCTTGGCAACCAGGCAGCAGCCAGTCAACGCTGCTTTAGCTTGTTGTGTTGTTGTTGTTGTGTTGTTGTTGTTGTTGTTGTTGTTGTTGTTGTTGTTCTTCATTCTTTTCTTTTCTTTTCTTGTCTTTTCTTCTTCGTACTTCTTTCTTCTTCTTCTTCTTCTTCTTCTTCTCTTCTTCTTCTACTTTTCCAACACTCAGACAAACTACTACTGTGTGTTTTCTGTCGCATAATATGAGTAAATTACTCTAACCTTTTTAAACCAAACTTAACCCTCTTGCTATTTCCGGATTGTCTAATATTAATACAATAATTGCCTTAGATTTTCGCATTCCATAGAAATCAGGCAGGCAAGCTGCTCGCCTTTTCATCCTTTTAATTATTATACCAGCAGCTGTAATTATTCCAGATCTCAGCAGGCTCCAGGTTCTAGCTGATAGTGTGTTCAGCGATGGTAGCGATTCAGTGGGAAGTCTCTTTTCGTGATGAACATTTATGTGTGTGAAAATCGGCAAATCCGGTTCGGAAACATACAGGGGAGGGAATGATTAAATCTCGGCAAATCCTGGTTTGGGACTAAGAGTGTATATTGTAAAGGTGTCCTTAACTTATGTGGTTGTGGGGGATGCAATGCATTGGAGAACATCAGCTTCTCTAGGGGCCAGCATAGTTGAGGGCGTCACCATCTCCTCTTCTCGCTGTTTTACCTTTCTGACCTAAAGAGGGCAGGTATCCATTACAGCTGGGTGAGGGGGGACTGTACTGAAACCTGAGGCACGCAAATGGTTCCATCATTTGTAACACGCTCGTGTACTTTAAACCTTAGCTATGGGAAAGCAAAGCGCAGGGACACAGTGCTATTATTTATCTATTATTTTCTATCTATATATCTATCTATCTAATTATCTATTCTATCTATCTATTCTATCTAATCTATCTATTATTATCTATTATTATCTTCTAATAATCTATCTATATCTCTTTTCTCTCTTTTTATTCTCTCTCTTCTATTATCTATCTATAATCTATCTATCGTATCTATCTATCTATTATCTATTATCTATTATTATCTCTCTCTCTCTCTCTTATCCTCATCCATCCATATCAATCATCCATCCATCCATCATCATCCATCTCATTCCCTCTCTTCCTCTCAGCTCTCTATCTATCTATCTATCAATCTATCTATCTATCAATCTATCCATCCATCCATCATCATCATCCATCATCCATACATCCATCCATCCATTCCATCCCATCCATCTCTCTCTCTCTTTACTCTATTATTATACTATCTATCTATCTATTATCTATTTTCTATCTAATTATCTCTCTATCTCTTATCTCTCTATCATTTTCTCTCTTCTCTCTATCTCTCTATCTATCTATCTATCTATCTATGCTCTTTCTATCTTATCTCTCTCTCTTCTATTCTCTATCTACCTATCTATCTATCTATCTATCTTTCTATTATTTATCTATCTATTATTATCTAACTATCTATTTATCTATCTTCTCTAATCTCTCTATCTCTCTATCTATTATTATCTACCTATTATCTATCTTTATCTACTATCTACCTATCTACCTTTTCTACCTTTATTTCTACTATATCCTACTTATATATCTATCTATCATTAATCGATCTTTATCTCTATTTCTTCTATTTACCTCCTCTCTCTTTTATCTTCTCTCTATATATCTTTTATATATTACCTATTATCTATTATCTATCTATCTATCTATTATCTATCTTCTATCTCTCTCTATCTATCTATCTATCTATCTATCATCTATCTATCTTATCTAGCTCTCTTATCTATCTATCTATCTATCTATTATCTATCTAATCTATCTACTTATCTATCTATCTATCTGTTCTTCTCTATTTTTCTATCTGTCTTCTCTCTAATTATCTATCTATCTATCTATATGAACAGGACTACAGGTGAGGAGAAAGAATAGGAAGGAAGGAAGGAGGTTTCTCACTTGCCGATGATTTCCCGCGGAGGATGCTGCTCTTCCAGCGGATCTCAATTCTAGCTCTGTTCAGCTTGTGTCCTCCCCAGTCCATTGATGCTGGCGATCTTCAGGGTGATGGGCTGCAAGACCTGCACACACACCCGCCACACACATGCACACACTTAACACAAACACCACACACACACACGTGCGCGCCGCGCGGGCCCACACACACATGCAACAACTTGCATACACAATACTAACAACATGTTGTGTAATGTGTTCACGACGTAAAGAAATTTTTGGGTATGTTTAAGTGACAGAATAAAGAAAATGATGATATGAAAAAAATGAATGAATGATTTATGAATGCAATGGCATTATGATTATCTCTTCATTATTTCACGGGTTAACAAAGTATTCACAGCTTTTTCTATCCGGCCTCGCCGATTATGAATATCAAAACAAAAACATAACAAAGCAACAAACCAAAATAAAAACACAACGAAAAGCAAAACAACAAAACAAAACAAACAAACCCAAAGCTAAAACAGACCAAACAAGCAAAAAGAATAGTAGCAGCTTGCCTCCCCCCACAAAAACGACGTCACCAAAAACAGAAGTTCAACTTCGATTTAAAGAAAGGAGACGGGTATGATATTCATCTTGCATAATCACAACATGGATACACAAATAAGTATTTCAACAAGAGGAGACAAATGTGTATTCAATACAAAATTTATAACCCCAAAATGACCCGAACATAATGTTGAACGACTCAATGATTATAATCAAGTGAATCAAAATAGAATTGAAGCGAGAAGATACAGCAGGAAGAGAGCAGCAACAAGCACAAACAAATTATAATGTCAAAACATTTCACAAAATTTTCTTCTTGAAAAACCAATATATAAATTAAAAAAAAGTAACATGAACAAACAAAATACCCACTAAAAATAAATATAAAACCCACTAAGAGCTAGAGCCCATGAAAACATCCATAAAACAAGATTTGAAAATTGTCAATAAATATTTTTTTAAGAAGTCCAAAAAGCGTAGTATACATTGTGAAGGGGAAGGTTACAAAAACAAAAACAAAACAATAAAAGGAGGAAGAGAGAGAGAGGAGAAGAGAGAGTGAGAGTGGAGGAGAGAGAGAGTGAGATGAGAGGGAGATGAGGAGAGATGAGAGAGAGGAGAGATGATGAGAAGAGAGCAGTGAGAGAGGAGAGAGAGAGGATGTGGAGAGAGAGAGAGATGACTGAGAGGAGAGAGAGAGAGAGAGAGAGAGAGAGAGAGAGAGGAGACGATGAGAGAGATGAGAGATGAGGAGAGAGAGAGATGATCGAGAGAGAGGAGAGAGAGTGGAGATCAAAAGGCGCAGGAGAAATGATTGGCAGTTCATGTGTTCTATCGCCTACCTGATTATATGCTCTGTCTAATTATACAGTCCCCTGATTTTATTGTCTGTCTGATTTTTAATGTTTGTTGATATAACTACCTGTTTTATTTTGTGGTTGGCCTGAGATGAATATAGGTCTGATTTTCTTGTTGATTTTGATTTTCTGTTCTTGATTTACAGTTGTCTGATTTTGGTGGTCTGTATGTTTTTATGGTTTGTCTGATTGAACTGTGCGACTGTTATTTTAGGATTTGTTTTAAAGTTTCTGTCTGATTAATGTCGTTGATTTCACGTCTTCCAAATTTTACTGTCTGCCAAATTACTGCCCCCCTTCGGCCAATTTTTACTGTTTCCTACTTTACTGTATGCATAATTTTACTGTCTGCAATATTTTTGCTGGTTGCTTATTTTATGTCATGTTAATTTTATGTCCTGCCTGCCGTCTGATTCTATGTCTAACTTTTTGTGTTGTATTGAAATAATTGTAACGACCATGGTGCTTACGAAAATATTCTATCACTTCGTAAAGAAAGAAGTCCTTTATATTTAAATAGTACAGGATGTCACAAGATCAAAAGGCTTGCAAAGCATTCTGCTAGGCACAGTCCAGGAAAAGGGGAAGTAAAAAAGAGCCGACAAGGAAGAGATCGGGAGGACAACATAAGCGAATGGACAGCCTGGAACTCAACAAAGTTTTGAGAAAGGCAAACAACAGAGTGAGTATGGTATGGAGGGAATGGTTGTCAAGTCTCAAGGCGTTGACCTTATGGTCGCCAGACTAAGGGATAGATAGATAAATAAAACAGATCGATCGATCGATCGATTGATAGGTAGATAGATAGATAGATAGATAGATAGATAGATAGATTGATTAGATAGATAGTAGTTGATACGATAGATATGATAGATAGATAGACAGATAGCAGACGACAGATAGATAGATAGATAGATAGAAAGATAGATAGATTGACAGAATTGACACAGATAGATTAGAGCAGATAGATAGATAGATTGAGAGAGAGAGAGAGACGAGACGAGAGAGAGTAGCATAGATTAGATTGATAGATAGATAGATTAGATAGATCGATAGATAGATAGATAGATACGTTAGATAGATAGATAGATAGATTGTTAGAAAGTAATTTGTGCTTTTCAAAAAACCATCTATGGGTTTTTTTCGATTCGATCGTGATAGGTAGAGACAGATGGATAGAAGTGTAATTTGGTGCTTTTCAAAAAAAACAAATCTATGTTTTCCCTATGCATTGAGATTTCGAGGGGTGCAGGAAGGATGGAAAAACAAATGTCATGCTCTTCTCTCTCTCTCTCTTCTATCGCTCTCTTTCTCTCTCTCTCTTCTCTGCTCTCTCTTTCTCTCTCATCTCTTCTCTCTCTACTCTCTCTCTCTCTTCTCTGTGTCTGTGTTGACTGTTTTGTGTCTGCTTATTTTTGTGTAGAATTACGCCTACATCATTCCACACCCAATTTATTTTCCACTCTTCTTGTACTTTCCGTTATCTGTTCACACGAGAGGGAACATAGAGGATGGACACACAAAAAGGAACACAAAACACAAAACACACACACACACACACACCACGCACACCACATTACTATATATATATTATAATATTTATATATATATATATATATATATATATATGAAGTAAACAATAGCGAAAGTAAAACAACCAGATATTTTTGGTTTCCCCAATATTTCGGCTTCCGCCTTCCTAGGGGGTGTTTATTAGTTCCTTATATATATATGCACACACACAACACAGCACAGCACACCACAGACACAACACACAACAACAACACACACAACACCAAACAACACACCACACACACACACAAACACAACACACACACCAACACACAACATACACATACACACACACACATTCATCCCTTTCCCCCACCCATCACCTAAAACACAGACACAGACGTAGACAAACAGGCAGACAGTAGGACAGACAGACAGACAGACAGACACACACACACACACACATCTCACACACACACATACCACCACCTGACCGACATCACCATCAAACCACACCCATGCACCACAGACAGGACACAGCACGCTCGCTTACAACCACACGCACAACGCACCACCACGCACACACCGCACACACAACAACATACAACATTATACTCCCTCCCCTTCTCCGCTACACCCATGTGAAGTCAAAACATCTGCAATTAAACAAGTACACATGATGACCATGCTGCGTTACCAGGAGCTGTTCTACCGATGTGCCACCAGGGACACAGGCGAGGTACAGCATTGTTCAGTTTGAACAGGTGTGGTACAAGCAGTACAAGTATGGACAGGTTCGGATAGTGCTCACACATAGATTAATTTCCTCCTTCAATTACTGTTGCTGGTGCTGTTGTTGTTGTTGCTGTTTGTGTTGTTGTTGTCGTTGGACGAATGGTTCACACTTAAATGGTTTGTCAACAACTATTCCAAAAGGTTTTTTTCATGTAGTTTTCTGTTCGTAATATTCAAGTTTCCTGTTAGTTAGTTTTGTGGTTCAAATGTTCAATGTTTCTTGTATTGTGTTTAAATACCACAGTAGTTTGTGTTCAAAATTTCAACGTTTCTGTGTGTTCAAATATATGGTTTTTTGTTGTTGTTGGTTCAGATATCAAAGTTTATGTGGAGTTCAAATATTCAAGTTTTTGTGTGTCAGATATTACGTTGATTTCAAAAGTTTGTTGATTTGTGTGAACAAAAGCAAAGGTGTCTTTCAAACTTAAAATAATTTTTTTAAAATATTGGGGAAATAAAACTTTTTTTGTTCTATTTTTAATTCACTTATCCAGGTCTTCACAGTAGTTTGTTGTTCAAATATCCAAGTTTCTTCAAAGGTTGTGTTTAAATTAATCAGGTTTTTTGTGATAATATATCCAAGTTTTCACAGAAGTTTTGTTCAACATTTCAAAGGTCTGTGTATTCATAACGTCCATGGTTCTTACAGGAAGTTTATGTTAAATATTATCAGATTTCGTGTGCTTAAATAGCAAAGGTTCTTCCAGTAGTTTGTGTCAGTAACGAATAATATGTTAACGTATTGTCTTAGTATTTTGATTTAAAGCGTCTTGGCTGTAATCACGAGATTGTGAAAAATATCGTGGTTTTTCCAGTTGTTTGTAGCCAAGCATTTTAAAGTTTCTTCTTCCAGGGCGGTTACCATTGGGTTTAAAAATGATGGTCAATCACCGCTGTGCAAAAAATTAATCCCTTTTTATATAAATTTTGTCTGTTTATTTGGGTAAACGGTTGTTTTTTTTTTTTTTTTTCAAAAAAATATAAAATTAAATACAAATACAAAATTGTGTCCCAAATATCACAGTTTTTGCCAATCGTGTATTTGTTATTGCTTAGAATAATTGTGCGTTTTTTTATTTTGGATCCAATTTATTTTGGAAGTGCTGGTATCATTTCTTGAATACTGTTCGTCACTGTTTTCGATAATTCACACATGTTTAATGATTTCTCGTATGTGTATACTTTGCCCTGGAAAGCTGGTTCAATTTCAATTCAACATTTTATGACTCTTAAAATCAACAGAGAAACTGATGTGGGTTACTAGCAGTACAAAGCTGGTTGTATACATGTTTCAACGCATAGACTTTTTTTGCTTTTATGTGTCGTTTATCATTATGGTGAAAGGAATTTGAGACCCCAACAATGTGACGACCTAATTTCCCAGCTGGGTGGCGGGCATCTGGTGGTTGGGCGACTGCATCGCCATCTGACGGCCTGGGATCGAATTCAGGTTTGGATGTACACCAAGGACGTCCGTTTAAAGGGGTTTTCCCCTAGAGTAACAGCGCCGAATCCATTCCGCCCCAAAGTCTTCAAATTTGACTATAAATCGAGGTGTGTACAAATGACACAAAGCATCTTGCACGCCGTTAAAAACCGACTCGCCTTTCGAAAAGTAGGCCATTTGCGCTCCGGCAGGAACAGAAACGATGGTACACTTGTGTGTGATTAGGACATAATCCTTAAGTGGAAAATCGATATCTTAGTGGTGGGACAAAAACGGTACATAGCAAAATCTGGCCACTAGTGAACCGGAGCTCTAGCCGAGGAAAAAAACAAAAACACTCCCCCCCACAGTTCCTTTCAAATCGTATAATAATGATTATTGATTTGAAAATAGACAACAGATAGATCCAGCATTCAAAACTCTTTTCAAACGTTGACTAGTTAATTAGTTGGGTGGACTATTCAGTAACAGTGAATGGATCGATTGATTGACAGTTCCTAAATCGGCTAACTTTGCTGCGATTACAATACATCAAACCAACCAGATTCAGAGTGTCTGTTGCTTGGGTAGGTATTTGTTGAGAGGGGGTCACAGAATGAATCCAAACATGACAACTCTTTCGAAATCGCCACATCATCCTTACGCATTCGTACGGAATAATTGAATACTTTTCAAAGCGGGTGATCTAATACGTTGGTGAAAAACCTTTTCTGGTTGTTTGTCCTATGTTCAGGTGGATGTTGTTGATTCTGCGTCAACTGCTCTGTAAATTTGGAAAAGTATTAAGGTTATCTGTCAAACCGTTTTTGGAAGAAGACAAAATACATGGGACATGTCTTGTAGTTATCCACGCGTATTGTGAATAGTTTTGGTTATTATTGCTGAGGGATGAATGAATTTTGTTAACACCGGTAGATCCAGTTTGAATTCAACATTTGATTATTAGTCGTGCTGTGGACACACGAGTATTCGAATTTGTTCTATGTCTTGTCACTCTTCTGTCTGCCTGTCTGCGCCTGATGTCCGTTCTGTCTGTCTGCTGTCTGTCTGTCAATCTCTTTTTCTCTTGTCTCTTCATCCTATTTCTTCTTCCCCCTCCCCTTCTCTCTCCCCTCTCTCTCTTCTTTCCTTTCTCTCTCCTTCTCTTTCGCATGAATCGTTGCTCTCTTGCGTGTGCTCTCTCTCTCTCTCTTTCTCTTCTCTCTCTCTCTTCTCTCTCTACTCTTCTCTCTCTTCTCTCTCTCCTCTCTCTCTCTCTCTTTCTCTCTCTTCTCTCTCTCTTCAGGTTTTAGGCAGAGTTAACAACCTGTAAAATATAATAGGCAGGCCTATACTTCTCTTCAGACTCTGTTTTCTCATGGCGTCAAGTCACCTGAGTTGTGAGCAGCCTCTCTTTAGGCATTTGTTTGTAAAGCTTTCAGAATAAGAGTATTTTATTATCGTAAGTATATCTTTGTAACTGATGTTGCTGCTGTATAATAATTCCTTTTGGTGTTATTATGTTGTCTTAATCCAACAACAAAAATACCAAAGCAGTTTGGCAACCCCCTTCTCATGGATGGTCCAATGGCCTTTTGTGAATAAAGTTTTAGAGTTCGAGTTCGAGTTCGAGTTTCGAGTTCCTCTCTCTTCTCTTCTCTCTCTCTCTCTCTCTCTCTCTCTCTATCTCTCTCCTCTCTCTCTTCTCTCCTCTCTGTCTCTCTGTCTCTCTGTCTGTCTGTCTCTCTGTCTCTCTGTCTCTCCTCTCTCTCTCTCTCTCTCTATCTCTCTCTCTCTCTCTCTCTCCTCTCTCTCTCTATTCTCTCTTCTGTTAGGATCTTCTATTTTTTTTTTTTTTGATAAGAGTACTGATGCTTTGAAAAGTGCAGGTGTTTAGGCTATATTTTGTTAATTTTAATTAATCTATTTATTTCTTTATATCTGATGATAATGGAAATAAGCATCGTGTGCTTGCTTTACATCCAGTTCCCGTGTGTATGCAGTTTTGTATTTTTTGTCATTTGTTCCCTCGGCCACGATGCATGCTTTACGAAAGTGGTAACAGGAGTTAAAGTTGGTGCGCAAGATGTTCTGCGTTTTCTTTTTAGGGTGCGTTCGCACACGGGGCCCGGTGCGCGGGTCTCTTCGTGTAGTGTTGAATTAAACTATTTCTCTTCCATAAGTAATCGACAGTTGGGTATTATTTAGCGGCATCGGCACTTAGTCTAGTCTTTTTACCAATCCAAAGCCCTTTTCTACTTGAAAATAATGTAAAAGCTGAGAAATTAAACAAAGAAAAAACCCAAACACTACAACTATATCTTTTGGAATTAAACAGAAAAAAATCCTCTCTCTACCGTATAGCAACTAATAAAACTAAAACAAAACAAAAAAAAAAACCGTCACCACATCCCAGGAAACACACGTGTTCCAAAGTCGATTACCCAATTTGTAAAAAAAACCCAACGTTACAAGTTATTCATTATCACTGAGATTTCGAGGCCATTTCAGTTCATTCTAGAACACAGTATAGTACTAAAAATCAAAAAATAAACCAAAACAACTTTGGAGATCGTTATTTCACACACCGCAAAATCATCAAAGAAACAGGGGGGAAAAATCACACAATCAAAATACCATCATGTTCTATCAACACACTGTGTTCCACTGTTAGCACTTTCATAAAAACAAAATTCCCCGATTCGAACACTTTCAAAACTGTATCATAGAACCAGTAAAAACTCCACCCACACAAACACAATCATGATAAAAAAACACCACCACCAACGACAAAAACATAAATCCACAAACCAAGTGTGTGTTGAATAATCTCCATCCCACTCGAACCACCTTCAAGCAGAATCATAGCGTGCTGACAAGACTTAGAATCCAAAAATGGTTCCAATAATCCTCCCCCCCCCATCCGATCTATCACCGTTACTCTGCTTCGGTTTACCCCATTCCTTAAAATACAACAAAAAATGATTGAAGCACAGAATTTGCACATCATGGTAACAATAGAAAAGAACAGAAGAAAAAATAGAACTAAAAGAAAAGTATAATAGACTGGGGGGAGGTGTGGGTGGATGGAGCGGAGTTGGAGGAGGTCTATGTGTGTGTGAAATGAGTGGGAAGGTGGTTGAAGGGGGGGGGGAAGGAGGAGGAGGCGGGGGGGGGGGGCGTTGGCTGTGCGCTTGCGTATGGTTGTTGTTTAATGGCACCTTCGCCTCACATGTGTGATGATGCTTCTGTAGCCAGTCATGCACGCCTAGGGGCCGAGAGAGAGAGAGATGAGAGAGGAGAGAGAGAGAGTTGGAGATGAGAGAGATGTTGAACGATTGAGATGATGAGAGAGAGAGAGAGAGAGATGAGGAGATTGAGAGTGATGATGAGAGAGAGACAGAGAAGAGACAGAGAAGAGACAGAGACCAGAGACAGAGAGACGAGGAGACAGAGAAGATCAGAGGACAGAGATAAGAGGAGACAGTAGACAGAGACAGAGAGACAGAGAGAGAGAGGAGTGAGAGGTGACGATGGAGAGGAGAGACGAGAGATGTGGAGAGTGATGAAGGGGATAGGAGAGGACAGACAGACAGACAGACAGAACAGACAGAAAGACAGTTAGACAGACAGCAGAGACAGAGAAATGACACAAAGAGAGAAAGACATACATGTTGAGAAAAATGAGGGAAGAGGGAAAGAGAGAAAAAGGAGAGAGAAGAGAGAGAGGAGAGAGAGAGAGAGGGAGAGAGAGTGAGAGAGAGGAGGAAGAGAGACAAGACAGACAGGGGACAGAGACAGAGAAAAAGACAGGGGACAGGCAGGGGAAAAAGGAACGGGGGATCAGAGACAGACAGACAGAAAGAGACAGACAGAAGGACAGAGAGTGAGAGACAGAGAGAGAGACGGGACAGAGAAAGGAGAGTTGGGGGGAGCTACCCAAAAAGGGGGCTTTATTGACATAAAAGGCAATGTGGCAATCAGGGAGGGGTTTTTTTTGTTGTTTTTTATTTGTTTTTTGTCAATCTTTCTTTTTCTACCTTTTTACAGGGAAAGAACTGACAGCACGCTATCCAATCCATGTGACTCACCAGCACGCACTCCTCACGAGGGATTTGCATGCGTTCGTGTGTCAAAGTTAAAGTCAAGGCAAGTAAATTTTTATTCCAATGGTAAATTCAATAAAATTGTTTTCTTTTATTTTTTTTTAAACACGCCTTATTAGGGGAAAACATTTCCCAATATCATTTAACTAACAATATTTCAGCAACTTAAAAAAAATATACTTTTCAAAAAAAAAAAGCAACCAAAACAAAACAAAAAGCAAAAAAAGGGAAACCCATAAATTCAATTAACAAATATTCAGGCACAATATCTTTTATTTTTCAAGCTAATATTTTGAAATTATTGTTGTCTCTGTTTCGTCTGTCTGTCTGTCTTTGTCGTCTGCTGTCGTCTTTCTGTCTGCTTTTGTCTGTTCTGTCTGTGTCTGTTGTCTTCTTATTCTTTTCTTTTCCTTTCTATCTATCTTTCTATCTATCTAGTATCTATCTATCTATCTATCTACTCTATCTATCCCTTATATGGCGCCGTGGGGGCACCACTCCTAAAAACTTGACACAATTCCTCTATTATTCTTTGTTTATTTTCAAAATTTTTAAGGTTAGGCTGTCCTTTTGCTGATGTTTTCCTCCTATCTCTTTTTGGTTACCTCTTTTCCCCCCTTGGGCGTGCCCTTTCGGGATTGTTATTACAATCCATAGATCTTGTGACATCCTTAACATTTCATTTTTCACTTTTTTACGATGATAAATATTTTTTTTTCGGACAATTAGTTTGTGGAAATTTTGTTTTGACTTTGAAAAGAGGAAGAGGCAGAGGAGACAGACAGAGACAAAGACAGAGACAGAGAAAATAGAAAGAGAAAGAGACAGACAGAGAGAGCAGGGGCAGAAACAAAAAGATAGAGGCAGGGCAGAAAGGGCCCCGTAACCCGAGACGATGGGCACATCAAAAAACAGGAGACAGAAAAGAGAGAGCAAAAACACACAGAGAAAGAGAAATGAGAAAATACAGACATGAAAGGCAGAGAGAGAAGAGGAAAGAGAAAACGAAAGCACAGGAGAAAAGAAACACACAGAGACAGATAAAGGGATGCAAAGAAAGACAGAGCAGAAATGAAGAGCGAACAGATGAGAGGGGGAGAGAGAGATGAGAGAACGAGAGGAGAGGAAGGGAAAACGAAGAAGAGTAAGACAGAGAAGTGAAAGAAGAGAGAGAGAGAGAGGAAGAGAGACAGAGAGAGAGAGAAGAAGCAGGACAGAGGACAGAAAGACCAGACAGAGAAGGAGAAGAGGACAGAGAAAGAGAGACAGAGAACAGAGAGGAAAAGAGAGCAGAGAGAGGGCACATTACACAGACAAGGGATACAAAAAAAGAGATAGAGAAGATTTTTGAAAAAGGGGTGACTAAAAAAACGAAAAAACATTTTTTATAGGGGGTTTTTTTCTAAATTGTTTGCCCAAAACCCAAAAAGGGGTTTGTTACAGGAAACTCCTGCAACCTTAATTAAAAACGCAACCCATCCTCACGTTCTTTCTTTGTGGGGCTAGTCATAGTGTGTGTGTGGTGTGTGTGTGTGTGTGTTTGTGTGTGTGTGTGTTTGTTGTTGTGTGTGTGTGTGGTGTGACTGTTGTGACTTGTGGTGTGTGTGTGTGTGTGTGTGTGTGTGTGGGACTGGGGTTGGTATGTGTGTGTTGGTGTGTGTGTGGTGACTGTGTGTTGTGGTTTTTGTTTGTTTGTATTTTGTGTGTATAATTTCAACTTGAAGAGAAAGAGAGAGAGAGAGATGGGTGTGTGTGTGGTGTGTGTGTGTGTGTGTGTGGGGTGTGTGTGTGTGTGGGTGTGGTGTGTTTTTGGGGTGTTGTGGGTGGGGGGGCCAAAAAAAAAGCCCGAAGTATGCATGGTTTTTGTCCTCCCCCAATTTTGGGGATTAAAAACCAATGTTCCTTGATTGGGTTTCCCTAAGTAAAATTCGGCCTACACCCAACATTTTTTAGGGGGAAAGCAGCCACAAAAAACTTTTCATAAAATTTTTCCCCAAAAAACACACCAAAAGAGGGGGGGGGGGGGAGGGGGGGAAGGGGGAAGGCAACAAAAAAACAATTGGAACGGGATTTCCCCGGGAAAAGAAAATTTTAGAAACACAAGAAGTTTTTTTTTGGAAGAAAAAGAAAAAGGAGAGGAGAAGGGGAAGAAAAGAAGAAAAGAGGGGGGTTTGCGGGTCAGTGCCTAATTTTTGGCCGAAAAATGGTTGAACTTTTTTTCCAAAATTTGAGTAGGACATTTCAAAAAACCCCCCCCTTTAAGTAGGGTTCGTTCAGTGAAATACGTCCACAAATCCGAAAAAATTTTCCCCTTAAAGTTTACTGGTTCCGGGAAATTTTGAGGGGAGATAATTTTGGGGAAAAGAGAAAGTTTTTTTTGGGAGTTGGGGGTTAAATGGGGTCCTCCCTCCTCCCAGGGAAACAGGGAAAAAAAGCATGTATTAATGAGCAACGCTAACCAAAGGAAAGGGGAAAAAACCCAAAATCTCACACAAACAAACTTAAAAACAGCAGACCAAAAAACAAAAAAACC
>CM060318.1:62465630-62466892 GCA_030674155.1 Stramonita haemastoma | reverse complement strand
GCTTTTTTTCTGGATCTCTCTGTTCTCTTTCTCTTTACCTGCCTGTTTGTATTAATTAATTAATTGATTAATTGATTAATTAATTAATTAATTAATTAATTAATTAATCTATCTATCTATCTATCTATCTATCTATCTATCTATCTATCTATCTATCTATCTATCTATCTATCTATCTATCTATCTATCTATCTATCTATCTATCTATCTATCTATCTATCTATGATTACATATAATATATATACACATATTCTATATATATACATCTCTCTCTCTCTCTCTCTCTCTCTCTCTCTCTCTCTCTCTCTCTATATATATATATATATATATATATATATGTATATATATATATATATATATATATATATATATATATATATATATATATATATATGTGTGTGTGTGTGTGTATGTTTGTATGTGTATGTATGTGTATGTGAGATTTGTTTGTATATATGTGACGCTCCACCACGAAATGAGTCGCTTAGCACATTACCTAATTTTGCGCTAGGAGCCTTTAAAGGCAGATGGGGGTCAAGTTGTCAATTTTGATATTTTGATTGATTATTAAAACTAGATCTGTTTATTTACCTTAGAATGAAATATCAAGGCATAATTTTTATTCCTTTTGCTTTTAAATGTGTTTTGAAAATACCAAAGCACTCTTTCTGACAACCTGTTATTAAAATAAACTTGCCCGTTTCTCATTTTGTCCCATCCTGCAGTCTATCATTTCAATTTGTAATAATGTTGCACAGAATTGTCCGATTTTCGATCTGTTTTTTGTATTTGATAGCCACTTTATTGCACATTAATAACGTGTCAATAACTTAAAATTGACCTCAGGTGCACTCCGTCTCATTATGTGGTGGAGCGTCACATATATATATATATATATATATATTATATATATATATATATATTAATATATATATATATAATATTATATATATATATTATATATATGTGTGTGTGTGTATGTGCCTGCAAGGCTGGGGGGAGGGGTTGCAAGTTATGAAAAACATTCAAGGAAACATTTCTTTAACTGTTGTTTTTAACAGAATTCCATTCTTTTTTTTTCCACTTCATACAGAAACATGGGATAGCATTGGCCAAACGCTATACCACCTGTAGATATGATTGAAATGCAAAACTCTTCCGTAAATTGATGTAATGTCCATGAACATTTTTGTAAAAAATACTCTCACTCAAGCTTAGCTCCTAACTTTTGAATGAGATTGAACTGGATACCACTTCCAGTC
>CM060318.1:62443130-62460630 GCA_030674155.1 Stramonita haemastoma | reverse complement strand
ACAAAAATCAATATATTTTTAAAAGTCCAAATACAATGTGCCCTTACCATTATATGCCAGTAGAACATAAGAGTATCGGGAAAAGAGCAAGCAACCAAACAAACAACAACAAACGAACGGCAATCAATAACTAAAATACGCATAATATATGCGCTTACCATTATATGCCAACAGCTTATAGACTATCAGGCAAAGAATTCTGACTTGAGAATTAACAAAACTAATCAAAAGTGACTTCCTCTTTCGGTTTTTGCCGGGCGCATTGATCAATGCACTGTTCTCTTTTCATATCGAACACTTTATGATTACTCTGTGTGTGTTTCGTGTGTGTGTGTGTGTGTGTGTGTGTGTGTGTGTGTGTGTGTGTGTGTGTGTGTGTGTGTGTGTGTGTGTGTGTGAGAGAGAGAGAGAGACAGACAGACAGACAGACAGACAAACAAACACACACACACAGACAGAGACAGAGAGAGATACCCTGGTGTCATCTGGGCTCAAGAGATACAGACACCTGCAGTGTTGGCCAGGTAATTTACGCAACATTGTCAAAAATGCAACCTAAGAGGAAGAGGCTGTATGTGTGTTCCCAGTTTTGCTAAAAAAAAAAACCTTGGAAAACTCACTCTGGGTTAATGCGGAATGTAATTTTAAAAAACCCAACTTGCTATGAGCCTTATCTTCCTATTTGTGACCCAAGGTACTCACTACTGCTCCAAAAGGGTTTATTTTTCATTCAGATCTTAGCTCTGGCACAGTTGTATCAAGAAACTTTACAATCGAATAAAGACTGGCAGCTGAAAAGAAGTATAGACAACCAGTTTCTCTCTCTCTCTCTCTCTCTCTCTCTCTCTCTCTCTCTCTCTCTCTCTCTCTCTCTCCTCTCTCTCTCTCTCTCTCTCTTATGCACACATACACATAACATCTTGGGCACAGGTTAAAACTCTTACTGCTTTTAGGAAGTGTAGACTATTATATGTACGGTAACGGATGACAAAATTTACAAAAATTCACACTCACATGGCGACTGGATTTATTTTTTAATAAACACATGAGTGCTTGTTCTATTATTGTTTTTTTTCCCATTTTGAGTTATGGTTTATCCTTGTAAGAGAAACCATGAGAATTGGGCATAATTGAATAAATGAGAAAAAAAAGTAAATAGACGATTAAATAGTTAATCAAAATCTTCCTCTTGCTCACACACACACACACACACACACATACACACACACACACACACACACACACACACACACACACACACACACACACATACACACACACACACACACACACACACAAAACACACACACCACACACCACACACACACACACACACACACACACACACACACACACACACACACACACACACACACACACAAGACACATACCATAAACTGTTCGATATGAAGAGAGAGTAGTACACTGATCAATGTGCCAGGAAAAAGCTATAAGAAGAAGTCATATTTGATTAGATTTGTTAATGCTCAGTCAGAATGTTTTGCCTGATAGTCTATGTTCTGCTAGCATATCATAGTAAGCCCCCATTGCATTCGTGTTTTGGCTATTCATTGTTGCTTGTACGTTAGAGTTTGTTTGTCTGGTTGTTTTCCTTTTTGTTGGTTAGTTCATCGGTTGTTTTCTTTATTTGTGCGCTTGGTGTTCAAGAGCTGGTTAGTTAATAAGTTGGTGGGTTTATTTGGCTGTCTTGCTTATTGGTTACTTAAGTGAAACCTTGTGTTTTGTGGATGCTTTTTATATATTTTTTTCTGAGTATGAGGAAAGAAAGAATTTTTTAAATTCATATATTAAGACATGGCACAACAGGTGCAGATCTATATTCTAAAACAAATGGAACAAAACAAAACAAAGCAAAAAAGTTTACAAATCAATTTGCTTTTCGAAAGACGAGCGAAATGATGAATTGACAGACACAACTTTTGAAATTTGTAGGAGCGATAGCGAAAGTAGTGAATGATCGGCGAAAAAGAAGTATTGAATTCAAAGACACAGTCACACAGTACTGATTGAAAAACAAAAGACAGTAGAACAAACAGCTATACGGGATAATTGACATCTAGATGTATCATGTATTTATTAGTCTTGTGCCTAATATAAGAAGCATTGATTTTCTTGGTCTTCTTGTTCTTCTCTTCTTGTTCTTGTTCTTGCAATTCTTCGCAGTTCTTTGCAATTCTTCTTCTTCTTCCTTTCTATACTTTGCAATTTATTATTTTTAATTTTTCTTCTTCGCAATTCTTCTTTGCAACTCTTCTTCGCAAATCTTGTTCTGTGCAATTCTTCTTCTGTGCAATTCTACTTCGTCATAGATATACACATTTTTTGTTCGATCAAGGCAATGAAAAACAGTCACAGAATAAAACTAAATTTCGAAGGGTATCTGATACGAGACAGTGCACACTTGAGAAGATAAACAAAGACCGCATATCTCAAGTTTGTGTTGAATAAAAGAGCATCTCATTTAAAACCTTCCGCAGTAGGAGACGGGCTCTCCAGTTACTTAAATACACCAGAGACCAGACGCACACCTACTTACCTCTATACGGTATGCATACCATGGGTGTCAGCCCACCAGACAGATAAATTGCGTTCTTTCTAGACACTTCATAGGTGAGTATTGTTGTCCAATGTATATACCTATAAGTGTGAGTCTGCCTGAGTGTCTATGAACCTGTCTGTCTGTCCGTTGTCTGTTGTCTGTCTGTCTGTCTTCTCTCTCTCCTCCTTCTCTCTCTCTCTCTCTCTTCTCTGTCTCTCTCTCTGTCCTCTGTCTCTCTGTCTCTCTGTCTCTCTTCTCTCTGTCCTCTCTGTCTCTCTGTCTCTCTGTCTCTCGTCTCCTCTCTCTCTCTCTCTCTCTCTCTCCTCTCTCTCTCTCTCTCTCTCTCTCTCTCTCTCTCTCTCTCTCTCTCTGCAGATTGATAAATAAAATGGCTCGATCAGTTCCTAGTAACTTGATACAAAACCATGAAATCACCTAGAGTTGGAACAAGAAACCATTTATCAAAAATCGAAAGTATAAAAGTATTTTCCAATGCACTGCCTCACGTCGACTCGATTTATTTCTTTGTGTGTTAGTTTTATGCTTTCTGGAGCTAATTTAATGCATCATTTTTCATCATTTTCTTTCTTTTTACAATCTGGAATTTGTTTTCGTCTGTTTACATTGTAGTTTATTTTTCGTTTTCTCAGTCATCATTATATTTTTTTCTGTTTTGTTGTTAATTAAAAACATCATTTTTCATCAGACTCTTTTTCATTTTTTCTGTTATTTGTTGTTTAGTTTTAAGTTGGTTTCCCCCTTTTTTCGTCAATTCCTTCCACTAAAAACTAATTAAATTCTAAATCGTTACTCGTGCCCACAACACATCCTCATCAATCTTCATCAAACTTTAAAGTTCCTGATTTTGTTTTAAAATGTTATACTCTATTAGATGTGATTCCTGAAAAGATCAATGTGTTTCTGCACTCCTTTCTTTTTTCCCTCGACAATTAGTCTTCAGCAGCCTTTTTATTTCTGCAAGATAAAAAATATATAAACAAAACAACAAAAAAGTACCACACATGTCTACCATTAAAAGTGTTTAAAACCACTTTTCGTTTTATGTTCGATAAAAATGTCATTCCCTCTTTCATTCAGTCAGTCAGTCAGTCAGTCAGTCAATCAGTCAGTCAATCAGTCAGTCAATCAGTCAGTCAGTCAGTCAGTTAGTCAGTCAATTGTTTATTCATTCAATTTTTAATAATTCAATAATTTGTTAAGTCATCTATGTATTCATTTTTTTTTTCATTTTTGTGATTCAGTTATTAATTTTCTCAATTTATTCACATGTTCATTTTCCTTCTATTTTGCCCTGTTGCTTGCTGCAAACTTTGGCTTGTTTTGCTCACAACCGTTTTTGCTGTCTTTTTTTTTTTTTTTTTTTTTACATTATTCTTGATTTTTGACTTGTCTAGTTTTCTATTCTTCTGATGTTTGTTCTTTCTTTTCTCTGTAACATTTTCATTTTTGGATTACATTTTCTTTTCTGAGCCTTCCATCTTCATCTCCTCTCTTTTTGTTGTTTTGTTTCTTTCTTGGGTTCTAATTTTCCCAATTCTTTTTGTTATTATATTTTGTCTTTTCTTACGACCACTTTCAGTTTATTTTCTTTGTAGTGACATCGTGTGTGTGTGTGTGTGTGTGTGTGTGTGTGTGTGTGTGTGTGTGTGTGTGTGTGTGTGTGTGTGTGTGTGTGTGTGAGTGTGTGTGTGTGTGTGTGTGTGTGTGTGTGTGTGTATGTTTGTGTGTTGTATGTGCGCGTGTGTTTTTTTTGTATATGGATGTGGGTATGTAACAGTGTGTGTATGTGTTCGTTTGTTCTTTAGATTTTACGTCTTTTCACTATTAGTGATATTAGACGAAGGGAGAAAAGAAGAAGAGCAGATGCTTATGTGTGACTGAAAGTTTGTGTTTTGTCACTTATAATACGTGCAAATATGTGAGTGCGCGTGTGTGTGTATGAGTGTATGTGTGTGCATGTAAGTGTGTGTGTGTGTATGTCTGTGTGTGTGTGTGTGTCTGTGTGTGTCTGTGTGTGTGTCTGTGTGTGTGTCTAAGTTTGTGTGTGTTAGTGTGTGTGAGCGTGCATACCAACACCTACGGACACACATCCAGGCGGAGGGAGTGAAGTAAGACACAGAGAGAGAGAAGGAGAGAGAGAGAGAGAGAGAGAGAGAGAGAGAGAGAGAGAGAGAGAGAGAGAGAGAGAGAGAGAGAGAGAGAGAGAGAGAAAACTCGAACTGGAACTGGAACTGGAACTGGAACTCGAAAGGTTTATTCATGAAAATAGGCCACTGGCCCATACATGAAGGGGGTTGCGGAATAACGATAACAATAATTGCTTTAAGCTGACACACAACACCATTCCATGCCATGGAAACCACAGCATTGATTTGTAATGTACATCCAGACACGACACTCTTTACAGTCCGGATATGTTACGGCATTCCGAGCCTAGGCTAGCCAAGAAAGTGATGTAATAGTTCTCTCAGTGTCGCCAAGTCCCTTGAAGCATGCGATAGGGTCTCCGTGTGTAGTGTGTTCTGGATTCGCTTCCCATTCCTCAAACTGGCGAGTTTGACACGTTCCTCTTTTAACATGTTTTTCTCTTGCTGTTTGACAAACCAGTACACACATACTGGCTCAGTGTCTGGTTCGCATGCGTACTGGATCACAATGTCATCTGACTCACATGTCACAATATCTTCACCATCTGAATGATGTAGGACAGATTTTCTAAAGTGTGTATTTCTTTGTCTGTCTCTCAGCCTTTTCTGTACGGATCTATCAGTTAGAGTAGCCACATACTGTTTGACATTTCCTTTGTCGAATGCACCAACAATATTATCATCGTTCACCTCAGGCTGCAAAACACACATATCAGCACAGTCACTACAATCAGACATACACGGAGGTTCTAAATCAACCGATGATAGCAACTTAACTGATGTTTTTGTGTTGATGTCCTGTGTGTGTGCTGTTGGTAGGTCTACTCTATGCGTATCTGCGCATGCTGCATTCTGCTGTTCTACACTTTTGTCAGGTGGACTCGAGGCACTGAAGACACAGTCACTTTCACACACAACACTTGCCTGCTTCTCTTTATGCTTTCGAGAGCGTTCCAAATCCCTGCGGGTTTGGGAGTAGGATTTTTTCCTATAGTATTGTACTTGTGTGCTGCGATTCACTGTTGGATCCGCCATGTTGGTTGACACTGCTGTGTCCACTGGTTTAAGTCGCAATACAGAAACCACACTGTCCCCTTCTCCTGCCACTTTCCAGCTGGAGACTGCATTGTCAGTCAGCAGGGCGCCTAAGGTCCTCTCCACAGCCACTGGAAGTCCAGTAACTGGCATTTTTGTATGAATTACGAGTTTTACTGTAGCTCACAGAAAATGTACGCCCTGTCCGCTTCGCGTCTCGTGACCAACCAGAGAAGAGAGAGAGAGAGAGAGAGAGAGAGAGAGAGAGAGAGAGAGAGAGAGAGAGAGAGACAGACAGACAGACAGACAGACAGACAGACAGACAGACAACAGACAGACAGAGAAAGATTGATCGATCGATCGATCGATCGATCGATCGATCGATCGATCGATCGATAGATAGATAGATAGATAGATAGATAGATAGATAGATAGATAGATAGATAGATAGATAGATAGATAGATAGATAGATAGTCCTAATCCAAGGGCCTAAACTCAGCAAGGCTATGCAAAATAGATGGTCACCCCTTGACAACATCTCAAAATTGTTATTGTCGTGTTTATATATATTTGCTTCTTAAGGGAATCTGCATCCTAGATCAATTTCTAATGTAATGATGTAAAAGTTTAACACTGCTCCTGCACACAACCTACTCCACTGTTATTCCCAATTACACCACACGGTCACAAGGACGGTTTTATGAATGTAGGCACATAAGTGGATCGATCAGTAGATAAATAGATCCATATTTTGTGTGACCAAGAACTGACTCAGTAGATTATTCCTAGCCGAACTCTTAACCAATATTGCAAAACAAAAAGAAGCAAAAGTTCCCGTGCATCATTTTTATATAGAACTTTACCAACATTCTCCTTTTCTTTTGTTTTCATTTTGCAATTCATTTTCAGCGTCTTTCTCACATAAAGTTAGGAATTTTTAAAAGATTATTCTAAACTGTTTTTCACTTGCGTATGGTTTTAGTTGATTATTTTGTCTTCCTCATCGTTTTTCTTCTACCACCAAAGCGATTCAATTCACTTCTCATTTTCACAGCACATCGTCATTAATCTTCATCAAGTTGATTGCCTTCTTCCTTTTTTTCTCTCTCATTTTTTAATTATTTTTACACTTTCTATTTTCGTCTTCCTGCTCGCATTCTTTCCAACTATCGATCTTCATCAGCCTGTACAGTTTGGGGTAAAAGTGTCAATGGATGGATTGACTAAAATACGTGCAATCCTTTCAATTATTTCAAAACGAACTAGGATATAGGCCCTGTGTCTACTCATGCTGTTTTCAGAGTGGAAACTTTCATTCGTATGCTGATTGGTTCATTCATTTCGTTCTTATTCCTTCTTTCCTTCATTCCTTCATTTATTCCTTCCTTCATTCAATAATTTATCCACCCACTTACTCGTGCATTCATTCATTCATTCATTCATTCATTCATTCATTCATTCACTCGTTCATTCATTCATTCATTCATTCATTCATTCATTCATTCATTCATTCATTCATTCATTCATTTATTCATTCATTCATTTATGTATTCATGCATTCATTGCTATCTTATTTTGTTGCTGCTGTTCAATCTTATTTATTTTCTTTATCCTTTTTGTTGTATTTTGTCGTTTTGCGTGCTGGTTAACTTGTCTAAATTCGTTTGTTTCTCATTTTACATTATTTCTTTCTTCATATTCATGGCGTTTTTTTTTCGCAAGTCCTTTTCTTTTTTTTCCTTAACCCTTCTACTGCATAATTTCATTTTGCTTGTGCTGTGTTTTCTCTGTTTTTTGGGGTGTTAAGTGGGTGTTTTTTTCTAATCTTTCTCTTTTATTTCAGTGTTGTTTTTCTTATCCTCATGTTCAGCTTGTTCTTTCCTGACTAGCATCATTGTTCTAAAATGTGTGTTCTATTCATGCATTGGTTAAAAAAAAAACTCCCACAAAATTGAGTGTGTGTGTGTGTTTGAGTGTGTGTGTGTATGAGCCTATGAGCACATACGCTCGGGGAGAGAGAGAGAGAGAGAGAGAGAGAGAGAGAGAGAGAGAGAGAGAGAGAGAGAGAGAGAGAGAGAGAGAGAGAGAGAGAGAGAGAGAGAGGAGAGAGAGGGTATGTGTGTGTGTACGTGTATGTGTGTGTGTGTCGCTTGCGTGTGTGCTTCCTCCCTCAGTGCGTACGTGCGTGCCTGAGCACGCGTGTGTGTATGTGTCTGCGTCTGTGTGTGTCTGTGTGTGTATGTGTCTGTGTGTTTGAGAGAGAGAGAGAGAGAGAGAGAGAGAGAGAGAGAGAGAGAGAGAGAGAGAGAGAGAGAAGGAGCCGTAGCAAGATGGTTTTGACCTTTCAGGCAGGATGTACACCCTTGTAACTGTCTTGCAGGAGGCCAGACAGCGTGGAAAATGAAGGACTGTCCCGGTTTGAGACACCACTGAAACACCTGTTCAAGGGGTTTTCTTAGGATTTTTTGTTGTTTTTCACCTGAAAATAACATTAATATCAACTCCATTCCATCGAAGGTACTATAGATATAACTATTAACTAAGGTCTTCTAGCAAAAGTACGTAGAATAGCATGCACACTCGTGACAGTTTAGCCGTTTGGTTAGAGCATGCAATGCGCGTTGCTTTCCTAATCAGCCGACGTGGGCTTGAATCCCTTTGAGAGGGATGTGTTCCCTTTGAGTTAACATCAAGGCCGACTCCATCCTTCCCACTCCACCCCCCCCCCAAAAAAAAATCCTTCGGATGAGACGGTGTGCGAACTCACGCCAAACATATTGTGCGTACGTTAAAACATGTTTCAATTTTCGGATGAGTAGGCAATGTGTGCAAGGTAGACATGATAACAATATTGACAAAATTGCATATACACGGGAACCGGATGTCAAAAACAACACAATAGACATTACAATAGTATGATGCACTACAGGAAAATGCAGTGTCTCCGCCACATGCAGGCACACACACACACACACACACACACACACTCTCTCTCTCTCTCTCTCTCTCTCTCTCTCTCTCTCTCCTCCTCTCTCTCTCTCTCTCTCTCTCTGTGTCTCTAACACACGCACGCAAGCGCGCGCATTAACAACCCCCTCCCAAAAAATATCGCGCGTTTTTCGAAAAGGTGTGACAAAAATAGGCTGGTTTGAGTCCCGTCCAACTCGGCTTTTTGCGCAGTAAAAGACCACACCGCACAAAGAGAGTGCTGTGTTGTATGCATACACACTTTATCAGTAGCTTTGATATGCATAGCCCCGGCATTGTGGCGACACCACAGCCCCAAATAGGCCCAACCTTTCTTAACTTTACCAAGTTTGCCTGTACAGAGTATGCAATATAATGTTGCGGTACCCATATTAGTAATCATAATATGCAATAGTATGATGCACCACAGGAAAGCGCAGGGCATATTTCTTGATCCCAGAATGTGAGGCACTTAGCTCAACTTGTGGATCAATTTCAGCCTTTATTTTCTTTCACAACATCTTTTAAGGTTCATAATATTATTTGGGGGATATTTTCTATTGAGATTTGGCACGTTATAGAAAAAAACATATTTTGTAGATGTTACAGATATTAAATGAAATCAACATGCGAACTGTGTATATACAAGTTTACCAGGATAAACACAGTGTCACAGAGCAAGGATATATATACACAGTTCTCATCCAAGGGCCGAAACTCAGCCAGACCGTGCAAAACAGATCGTCGCCCTTAAAATATTTCAAATGAGGTATTGTATTTTTTTTTGTTTTCCAAAAAACAAATGGGATCATTTACATTTTTTTTTAAATCACAGTAAATGAGGTGGAGACGATTATCTGCACAAGAGGTATTGCTATAGCATCAATAAAATAAAGGTAGATTAATAAAGATAGGTATATAAGCGCATTCTTTCTTTTTTGTCGATCTGTTACCTTTTCTTGCGACTATTGTTTTAGCAGAAATCATAATTCTATTTGCTAAAAAAGAAGAAGAAAAACTGCCCGGGATCGTACTGTACTTCACCCTATTTTAGTAGCATTTTTTATTTCCTATTTTTCGGGTTCGTTTTCCAGTTAATTTACCGCATCATTTTATTTTCATCAAAAACCTTTTCTTGAGATTATGTAAATTCCTCAGTTTGATATTTTTGTTCATTATCGTTTTCTTCTTCTTAAACAACTGATCTAATTCCCTTCTCATTTTCACAACACTTCGTCGTTAATCTTCATCAACCAGAATTGCTTTCTTCCCCCTTTCTTAGTTTTATATTCATTTTTACACTCTATTTGATTCGATTGCTGAAGGGAATCAATTTCTATTTTCATCTTCCTCCTCGTTTTCTGTCCAGCCATCGATCTTTTTCAGCCTGTGAATTTTGGGGGGTAAAAAATGTCAATGAATGATTTGACAGAGAAGGTGCACATATTTTCATCTCTTTAAACTCGGTATAGTCTACTTTCTCTGTATTTTGCTTTAGCTATGTAGAATTTCCTTCCGTCCTTCATTCATTCATCATTCCTTCATTCGTTCGTTTGTTTATTCATTTCTGCAATTATCCATGTATTTGTCTTCTTTTTTTTCTTTGCTTTTTTTGTTGGCTTGAAAAAATATACTTCAATTTTGTATCCTTTTCTTCTTTTTTTGTGATTTTTTGCGTGCCGGATAACTTATTTAGTGTGTTTGTTTCCAGTATTTTATATTCGGTGTTTTGTTTTTTTTCATTTGTTTTCCGTTGTTTTGTTTTGTTTTGTTTTGTTTTGTTTGCTCACTCTCTTCATCTACTTCAGTTTCTCTTTGCTTGCATTTGCTTTGTTATTTTCCCGTCACTTGTTTTTTGTGTTGTGGGTTTTTCTCTATCTTTCGTTCTCTTCTGATTTTGTTCTTCATTTAGTTTGTTATTTCCCAAATGACATCACTATTCTCACTGTGTGTTTTTGTCCATGTAAACGTTAGAAAAATGTTATGTTATGTACGTGCGTGCGTGGTGTGTGTGTGTGTGTGTGTGTGTGTGTGTGTGTGTGTGTGTGTGTGTGTGTGTGTGTGTGTGTGTGTGTGTGTGTGTGTGTGTGCGTGTGTGTGTATGTGTGTGTGGTGTGTGTATCTGTCTGTCTGTCTGTCTGTCTGTCTGTTTGTCTGTGTCTGTGTGCCTGTCTATGTGTGTTTGTGTCAGTGTGTCTGTGTGTATCTGTGTATGCGCGTCTGTGCGTGTGTGTGCGCGTGGGTTACTGTGGGTTACTGAGAGAGAGAGAGAGAGAGAGAGAGAGAGAGAGGAGAGAGAGAGAGAGAGAGAGAGAGAGAGAGAGACAGAGAGAGAAGAGAGAGACGAGAGAGAGACAGAGAGAGAGACAGAAGAGAGAGAGACAGACAGAGAGACAGACAGAGGAGAGAAGAGAGAGAGAGAGAGAGAGAGAGAGAGAGAGAGAGAGAGAGAGAGAGAGAGAGAGAGAGAGAGAGAGAGAGAGAGAGAGAGAGAGAGAGAACTAAAAGTATACCAGAGCCCCCCACCACCCCCCACCCTCCGAATTCCTTACCTAACTAACATTACGGCAAGATGAGCGGTTGTACTCATTTGCTAGATATCCTTGCAGTGCCGTCTTTGAAATATACTTTCGGCGCGGATATGGTTTCATTACTTACAGGATGGGTCACAATTCTATCAATGAATGTATCAACTGAGGCTGGAGGCAGAAAGCAGCCCTAGCCTCTGTTGGCTGTATATGTAGTTCAAAACCAATGGCTTTGGCTGTCTTTGACAAGCATTGCACCGTTGCTGTTGTTGTGATGATACTTACGTCCCATCAGTGATTACCGATTTATGAACTGAATTTAACTGCTGTAATGTAACATTTGTGACGCTCCACCACAGAATGAGTCACTTAGCACATTACCCAATTTTGCGCTAGGAGCCATTAAAGGTAGTTGGGGGTCAAGTTGTCAATTTTAAGATTTTGATTGGTTATTAAACAATATCCGTTTATCTACCTTATAATGAAATAATCAAGGCATGATTTTTATTCCTTTTGCTTTTAAATGTTTTTTGAAAATACCCAAGCCCTCATTCTGACAACCTGTTTCGAAAATAAACTGGCTCGTTTCTCATTTTGTCACATCCTACAGTCTATCATTTCAATTCGTAATAACTTTGCACAGAATTGTCCGATTTTCTATCTGTTTTTTTTGCATTTGATAGCCACTTTATTGTACATTAGTAACATGTCAATAACTAAAAATTGACCTCTGGTGCACTCCGACTTATTATGTGGTGGAGCGTCACATTTATTTTTGCTAAGATAATTATGTAAAATCTAACCTGAATTATGTTTTCTGTTAGGCCAACAAAACCTTGATCACGTTGGTTTCATTTTAATAAAAGAAACCGTGTAGTTGCTCATGGCGCGATTCATGCAGGTGTCTTCATCACACTGAACTGTCAAGTTCTCATAATGCACAGGCGGTGAAGTTTCTAAGGTTTTAAATGGTAGAATGTTTGTCCAGTGTGCCATTTCTTAGTGTATAAAACAAATCAAATTTTCAAATTTTGCACTGCATTACTAAAAGAAATTCAAATTGTTTTTAAATGCCAATGTGATAAAATTCCCTCGGGTTGTTTTATTCAAAGAAAACTAAATGACAGAACAAGACAAAGTGTGTCGTACACCCCTTTTCCTCTTTTCTGCTACAAAAGAATGGTTGTGCTTGTTGTTTTAGCTCCAATGCAATGTATTGCTTCATCCACGTCCTGCAAAGACATTATCCCTAATGCACCGGAAAAAGCTAATTCTCCTTCCCAAGAGATGCAGCTTTCCACAACATTCAGCTTCTGCGTAAACCTCTCTCTCTCATTCTCTCTGTCTCTCTCTGTCTATCTATCTGTCTGTCTGTCTGTCTGTCTGCCTGTCTGTCTGTCTGTCTGTCTGTCTGTCTGTCTGTCTGTCTGTCTCTGTCTGTCTGTCTGTCTGTCTGTCTGTCTGTCTGTCTGTCTGTCTGTCTGTCTGTCTGTCTGTCTGTCTCTCTCTCTCTCTCTCTCTCTCTCTCTCTCTCTCTCTCTCTCTCTCTCTCTCTCTCTCTCTCTCTCTCTCTCTCTCTCTCTCTCTCTCTCTCTCTCTCTCTCTCTTTCTTTCTTTCTTTCTTTCTTTCTTTCTTTCTTTCTCTCTCCGGGATATAAAAAATACTTTTCATAACAGACAATGCATTTGTAAATATCTACACAAAGGTATTGTTTATTTCCATTTATTTGAATAGTATTTTGTTTACTTTTCTTTCATGATTTTGTTCCTTCAAACTAGATTTGCTTTGTAAACTTGTTTTAGCATTGACAAGTTTTGCATCAAAATTTCCATTCCTAGAAACACCTGTAAATGTGAGTTAGAATAACACGCTGTACTGTAGCAGTATTCAGCAACAATAATACAAAAATAAAACAAGCAAAAACATTGTTGTTGCTCATAATGTTTATGCTCTATTAACCATGTTTTCTTGAATAAACGTTTCTTTAAACCAAAACTTTGAAATGACTGGTTATGTACAGTATGTTCTGTCAAAGATCTTTTAGATTTTTTTTCTGCCCTCTTTCTTCTGTGACCTTGAGGTACTGCGTTTCTGACACTACTCATTCCAGTTCACCCACCCTAGCCATGCTTTGTTGATGCCAGGGACCGTTGCCAAGAGATATGCTGGTACAAAAAGCCGGACTGTTAAAAACAAAAAAACGCACTGAACACGACTTTAACCAGATGTGGTAAAATAGTGGGCTGTGAACAAATGAAACTGAATGATTTTATCATATGCAGTGTGAAGAGACACAGCGAACCTTGTTGTAAGTGATGGTACTAATGTGCTAGCAAAATATTTCGAAATCCTTCCATCTCTAAAGCGCTACAAAGAACCCAAGTCTAAAATAAAATTCAGCGCTATAAATGTTATGGTTTCATTCCCACCTCAGTTCTGAGAGAGAGAGAAAGAGGAGAGAGGAGAGAGAGAGAGAGAGAGAGAGAGAGAGAGAGAGAGAGAGAGAGAGAGAGGGAGAGAGAGAGATGAGAGAGAGAGAGAGAGAGAGAGAGGGGGGGGGGGGGGGGCAAGGGAGATACAGAACTCAGGGAGAAAAGGGATGGGACATACAAAAGGCTACCTTTTATAATTTTAAACAGTAATCAATGTTTTAACGAAGAGAGTACCAATCTCATTGATATCTGTTAATTATATATTATGTCGTAACAATTTGTCTCTGAAGTAATAAACTGTTTTAACTGAATTGAATTTCAGTGAATTGATCAACAAAGAGCAAATTTGTCCAACGTTTTCACCCACCCCCCCTCCCCTCCCTCCCCTCCCACACTATAATGCAAAGTGATACTTGAGAGACTGGTGAATCTTACAACGCAGCGATTTCATTTTTGTTTGATCTCTTCACAGTATGTTTTTTTTAACGTGTTCCCATAACCTATGTGGTTGTTGGAGAGCAAAGTGCCACACATATAGGCTTCTCCAGGAGCCAGCATATTCAAGGTGCCACCCATCTCCTCTACCATACTGCTTTACGTAACTTTCCTGACCCTATAAAGGGCAGGTATGCATTTTCAGCTGTACTGATGCCAAGGCTCGCAAACAGTCACCCAACTACTTGGTAACCACGCTCAATGCTGATTAACCTTAGCTTGTGGAAAGTGAGTGCGCCAACCACTAAATTATCCCGTCCCCTTTTCAGTAATGTTGTATTGTGCAATTTTAATTCACTATACATGTAACTTGTCAACTGACTAACAGCCGTAGCCAAACTCTCTTGCACGGTGTTTTCAAACAGCAAAATGTCGGTACAGATTAAAAGTTAAGGGAACTAAATAAACTTCCTGGTTCTTACATGTAGCTCAAAAAAGGAAGCTGTTATGTCTTTCTGTGAAAGTTCTTTTACAATTTTCCCTTTCACAAAGTTAGTTTTTAGATCGAACAGGACTGGAGATTTGCAATCCCACGGTTCCCTACATGTGCATCACTTCCGTCAAAACATTAGTGGTAATGCACTTGACAAAAAACACTTCCGTCCTTATAACATTTCAGCAAGCATCCTTGCCTGTGTTTAAATTTGTCTGTACTTTCTCTGTTTTGTGTTCCTGTTATATTACTCTCTCTTATCATGCTCCTCCCATCCTCTTTCTTTCCTTTTATTTCTTACAGTCATCTCTGAAGTAAGCCTTGCGGGAGACATTGCAAAAGACAACTACTGGTGCAGAAACATCTGTATACTTCTGCATTCACCCACAGTGGTGCTGAGTCCACAGTGGTAGGTGACTAATCATCAAAATAATATATGTTGGGTTTTAAAAACACAACACTTTTTTAACATTCCTTTTGTTGTTACAGACACATAATAATTATATGGATGGAAAGCATTATCAATATTTTTTAATGCATTTATTTTTTTATTTTTTTATTCGTGTACCTGCAGATTTCTCTGCGTGGAATTCAGGCTGCTTTCCCTGGGCGAGGGCGTCACCACAAGTGCAGCGCCTACCCATTAGTTGTTGTTTTTTCTGTCTGCAACTGTATTTGTTTCCCTATCAGAGTGGTTTTTTTCTACAGAAATCTGCCAAGAACAACCCTCATGTTGTCGTGGGTTCTTTTATGTATACGCTTAATAGTGATGTGTAACACACGGGACCTCGGTTTATCGTCTCATCCGAAAGACTAGCACCCAGACCACCGCTCATGGTCTAATGGATGGGGAAAAGTTTGGGGCCCAAACGGGATTCAAACCACCGCACACTTCGAACCGGAATTTTTGCTTTCTAGACAGGCGCGTTACCTCTTGACCGCCGATCCACATAATAATACCACAAGAAACGTTTGTCATTTGTTTTTCCCCCTTACAGTAGGCTTGCTTATGGGATGTTCTCAAGAAATGTTTTTTTTTAAATCCCAAGCTGTGTGCTTCCTGATAGTTTATATTTCCTGTATGTGACTAGAAATAACAATAATTATGGAGTGACTCCATTCTATTTTAAATTTCATAAGTTTTTTTATGCAGTTCTTGCATTATACTGCTCGGTTTTGAACCTGGTATATAGCTGAGCTAAAAAAAACAACAGAGAGTGTCTGTATAAGACTATCAATTTTGCATCTGTGGATGTGTAGCTTAGCAAGTAGCAGTATCGAATCAAAGGTCTTATCTGTTTTGATGTGTTGATCTACCCCAAAAAGGACTAAGTTTAGGAAAAAATGTCATGTTACAAGCATTTGTGCATCGTTCTTTACATACATTTTTTTAGCTTGTTTAAAAGGCTCTATATATATTTTACAATCCCATAAACAGTATTCTATTGAGTCTCTGGCCTCATTGCACCAAGTACAAACTGTTGTATTCACTAAACCCATAGCATTCAAAACCACATTAATTTGTATTCATCAAAAAGATAATCGCCTCTTAAAGAAAAAAACAATACTCATTTAACGGCACTGTTAGTTTTCATATGGTCATCATTATGTCATTCTAGAAAACCACATTTAAATTATACTTTAGTCAAATCTGGAGATATTCATTTCTGTTTCTCGGTTAGAGTTTCAAAGTGTACCTATCGTGTGGATTTTAGCGTTTGCAGCCGCTTGTGTAAGTATTTTCGGTAGCCGCATTTTGGCTTTGTGGAAATCAATGTGATATATATATATATATATATATATATATATATATATATATATATATATATATATATATTATATATATATATATATATATATATATATATATATATCATATAGTAGCAGGCACCCATCAGTATCGGAACGCTATGGAGTTGCGCTCAAGTCTTTAGAGCGCAAAGCCTGGGTAAGTAAGTATGGAGGGCAAACTGTTACCCTTGCAGCAGACCCCCCCTCCCCCTTCTCCACGCCACTGGAATGATTCATTGGAAAGGCAATGACCGATACGAATGGTTCCAGTACCATTGCAGGAACCACCAGAACGTTGCCATATACAGCTCCGAGCTCCCTAGGACTCCAACTCCCCGATTTTTCCTCAGGGATGGTTATCTAAACACGACGCCTGTGTGCATGCTGTTTTTTTATATATAATTTTGTCATCTGCTCCTACCGGTACGCAATGGCCTGCTCTTCCAAAAGGCGGAACGGGGTTTTAACGTGTGTGCAAGATATTCTGCGTGCGTTCGCACACGGGGCCGCGGTTTACTGTCTCATCCGAATGACTTTGACATTCTTTTCGATTTTTTCGTCAAACTGGGAAGAAAGGGCGAGGCTGGGCACGAACCCAGAACCTCACGGTTTACTTGTTGGCCGGCGAACGTATATATACGGGAGAGAGAGAGAGAGAGAGAGAGAGAGAGATGAGGAGAGAGAGAGAGAGAGAGTGAGGAGAGAGAGAGAGAGAGAGAGGAGAGAGAGAGAGAGAGAGAGAGAGAGAGAGAGAGATTGTTGTTAACATGGGGTTTTAACGCGGCATTGGACTTGTTGCATCATATTCGTCATCTTAAAGACAAACCACCCTATCAAAATTCAGTAATCTGGTGAAATGTCAGATGTCAAAAACGTTAATGAGCCTTTTACATGCTCACATTAAATTGTGATCCTGATAATAACTTTGCCTTCAGGGATATCTGCCAGTCCTCAAGGCTCTATAATTTATGAATCATGTTTCCTAGAAAGCACGATTCTTGCCCGGACAAAAGATGCTGATAATTAAGCAGTATCTTGATCCTGTAGATCTTTCTGGGGAAAAACCATAAAAATTATAGTTTTATTGTG
>CM060318.1:62436382-62443030 GCA_030674155.1 Stramonita haemastoma | reverse complement strand
TTGGAAAGAATTGAAAAGAAAACGAACAACAACAAAAAACTGTATGCACATACGGAAGTGTTTAGTAAATATCCACAAAGTAGAAATGTAACTGTATTAATGATGGACAAAAAAACCAGTGCCTCACCAGAGGTAAACTTGTGAGCTAAACCCTAAGAATGAACAAAATAAAAGAAACATTCCCCGTGTGATTTTCTTGTCTTTTATTCTTTAGGTATTTTCTTTTTTTTCCCACTGGCTTGTAAGATTTCTCATTTCCACAGTCAGCTGTCCTTGTTGTCTTTCCCAAAGCCCTACACGTTGAAACAAGAGGTGATTTCTATGCAAATCACACGATCGATGAATGGGGCTGGGGAATGGGATGAAGGAAATGAAAGATATAGAGAACATTTTATTGCTTTTTTCAGGAAAGCTCCTATACATGTCCCTCTGTCCTACTCCTAGTTTGTTTCTCTTTTTTTCTTTTTTTCATTCTTCGAATTCTCTGTCTACTTCTGTTTCTGTCTTTTTTCCGCTTTTTCTTTCTGTTTGTCTATCTGTTTATCTGTCTGCCTGTATACCTGTTTGCCTGTACCTCTCTCTCTCTCTCTCTCTCTCTCTCTCTCTCTCATCTCTCTCTCTCTCTCTCTCTCTCTCTCTCTCTCTCTCTCTCTCTCTCTCTCTCTCTCTCTGAGACATATAGGGCTTTTCACAGTGCTGATATTTGCGAATGTATTACGCAGGAAAAAACACTCTGGCTAGAAAATTGCATAAATTCGATATTTCTCAGCGAGAGTGTTGCATCTGACTTGTGTGTCTCTCACTAGGTATGGTAAAAAACAATAGCCCTTTATTTTAACTCAACATAGCCTATCTCAACACACTATATCTATACTCCTGAAATATTTGGCTTAAAGCTTAAATGCAGTGTCAAAACATACATTGTTATTTTTTTTATCTATCGGTAAAGGTAAAGGGTCGGGATAGCTCAATGGATAGAGCACTCGCTTTCCTATAGCTTAGGTAAGCAGTATCGAGCGTGGTTTCCGAGTGGACGGGTGACCATCTGCGCGTATAGGCTTCAGCCATTCCCCCAGTTTACCCTGCTGTAAATGAATAGCTGCCAGTTTGTAAGACATAGGAGTTGTAGCAAAGAAAATATATATCAGTAGCAACGTGCTATTTTTTTGCCTGTTAAAACCATATCTCCAGAGGTGCTTAAACCGATATAATCATCCTCATGTTTGCTCTGTAAATACTGCTCTGTGTACTTTGGAACCAAAAATATTTTTGTTGAGATTATTGCTGTCGTTTTGGTCACTTATTCGGTCATTTAAATTTTTGAGGGGAGTTCAAAGGAATATTATGCAGAACAGAAAATTAAATGACGGCAAAAAACGTCTGTGATAAGAGACCCCGTTTTATTGTTTATTCCTGCCAGAGAAAAAAAAATATTGAGAAGGATTAATGTTATGACATAAAACAGTGTGGGCACACGGAAAAATGGGCTTGTATGCAGGTCAAGCGTCGTTTTCAACAATATCATTTTTGAAAAATTGATGGAAAACATACAACATTGAAAACATAAGACCCCAGTCTCCCCTCTGCCCTTTATTACAAGCTTTAATAATGTAGACCCCTACACAGGAAAGCTAAAACGGGTTCTGAACCCCCTGTTTCCCCTCCAAAATAATTAGAAAAGTAACAACTTGGTTTTGGAAATGGAGAATATGTATCAAATTTAGAATTGACAAAGGGAACACACAAAGCAAAAGTGAATCCTGATTGTAGCAGCCTTAACAGACACCTAACATCAGCAGGAAAATGTCACTAGATATATATGAAAATGTTAGCGTAATTTAGTACAGAAGTATACACGTGTAGATGGTTTAGCAGTACGAACAATGTGAATGTTGCAGTGCAGTAAAACCCTCCTCTGGGGAAAAGATATTAAGAAAACTTTACACAGAAAATGTTCAAATTGGACATAAAAGCAAGCTCAGCGCAATAAAATCTAATGTGAACAAAATTGAGCCACCCTGTGGTTTCTACAGAAAATAAGCCGTAATCACATTTCGTGTGTTGGAAGAGAAATCGCAAACATCAAAATACATTTGTTACAATGGCCAAAACACTGCAAGAATAAATGCATTTTTTTGTACTTTAAACACAGTTTAGGGAACAAAAATGTCACCGTGAAAGTTTTATCCAAACACATTACACCATTATGTCTTTTAAGACGGAAGAAAGATGAAAATAAAGGCGGATACAAGGGAAAAAAAAAAGAGACAGACCAGACAGGCTGACAGCAAGCAGAAAAGAAGAATTAAAAGACCCCAAACAAACCAGTTGACAGTTATTGATGCAATGTTCCCACACCACATTTTTCCTTTGTCCTTGTTTTGTAAGCTAGCCAATATTAATGTGCTGCTGGTTTCATTTTGCTTGAGGATCGCCGGATGAGCAGGAAACAGCAGACAATAATGGAGGTGTCATTTTGTAAGCATTTTTTTTCTTTTTTTTTTTCCCTTTTCTACCCTTTGTTACGTATAGTTCTGGTGCACTGTAGACAGAAGTACTATAACAGAGCCTCAATGAAATAGGAATCGATTGCCAACAAACATGGAATAATTATCCTCCCGATTACCATAGCACATCAAAGCAAAACTCATTGTTTGCACCGCCCAAAAATTCCAAAACACTGTCAATAGCTTAAGATGTATGCAAATACAGAAAACTAAGTTTTAACCTGAAAAGTATATAGGCCTGAAAGCGTTTCTTGGACTGTTTCTTTCGCCGTTATTTTCTCTCTCTCTCTCTCCTTTCTCCTTTTCCTACGTCTGTCTGCTCCTTCTCAATGTCCCACCGGACAGTTTCCATAAAAAGAAGCAAATGTCTTTTGGATTGGGGGCAGTCTGGGGCAGTGATCGGAAAACAAGAAAACGAAGCCATGTTTTCTTTCAATCTATACTTATCAACTGCACTGATTCTGTTTCGCGTCATTTTGAAGTTTGGCTTCAATCAGTGTTTGTAAATTAATTTTTCTTTCTGGGTTTTCCTTGTCAAGTAGATGTTTGTTTTTCTCTTGAATTTCCTTGAGGTTTTTTCCTGTTTCTAAAACATATGTATTTAATGTTAAAGCTGATATAAATAATAGCGGAACTAATGTCGTTCTCTTCTTTAACTCGTTCAGAACGTACAAAAGCACAGCACTGATTTTTTTCAAGTCATAGCTGTTGAGCAGGTTAAACCTGGAAGTGCTCTCTAAATAAAGAGTGCATGCTGGGTATGTTTCTGTTTATGTAAACATCGCTATCAATCACATGATCTCTAGCATACTTATTCTTCTTCGACATGGTACTGGAGGGTCCAGGTCTTTGCTTCAAAGTGACCTAGAAGAGAACCAACATCTTCATGTTTTGCTCTCTAAAAGATATTGCCAAGATTTGAACGAACGTATTATTGAACGTGAAGGGATACAAGCCAAATGCTTCTACCCAGTCACCTGTCACGCCATTTGAAATGACGCCAGTGTTTTAAAACAGCTCTGTAGTTACGGAATGATCATATATGTTATCTCCAGACCAATCTTGTGTTTGCCCCTAAAGCATCAAAAAGAGGTATTGCATGTAGACGTCTGAAAAGACAACTACATAAAACGGAAACAAAACATAAATTTAAATTGGATAACACTAACAGCTAACGTTAAAGCTTATTAACTTTTTACATTGTTTTAAGTTCAACGTGTGTATGAAGAAAATGTTTACCGTTTAAATATTTCTTTAAAACGAGGTGTGAGTTATGGAGAGCCTTATAAATTTAGATTGTCTAAACATAGCACTGCAGAGTGGAATATAAACGGAGTGTAAATTGAACCACTTATCGAGTTTGTCGTTTTGCTGTTGATGGTTCGTTTCTTATGATGTTGCTTTTTTTTGGTGGGGGGGTGAGGGTGGAAGGGGTAGATATTCTACATCCATAGATGGCAAAAAGCTGTTTCTCTACTTTCTTTCTGATCTCAAAGAGAGACAGACAGACAGACAGACAGACAGACACAGACAGACAGACAGACATAGAAACAGAGAGACAGAGACAGAGTGAGACAGAGAGGGACAGAGAGGGACAGAGAGGGACAGAGAGAGACAGAGAGAAACAGATAGAAACAAATAGACAGAGAGAGACAAAGAGAGACAGAGAGACAGAGAGAAACAGAGAGAGGACAGAGACAGAGAGAGACAGACAGAGACAGACAGAGACAGAGAGACAGAGAGGAGAGAGAGACAGACAGAGAGAGAGCGAGAGAGAGAGGAGAGAGAGAGAGAGAGAGAGAGAGAGAGAGAGAGAGAGAGAGAGAGAGAGAGAGAGAGAGAGAGAGAGAGAGAGGAGAGAGAGAGAGAGAGAGAGAGAGATCCTATTCTGCTTTAAAAATTCAATTCATTCTACAGGAAAATTAATGTATTTTCTTTTGATTTTGTCTCTGGCAAATCAAATTTAAGTCAGACTTTTGCCTTGAAATAAAATAAATAGACAACTATCAGAAAACATTATTAATAGATTGGTTTGAATTAGCGTCCAGTTTAAAAACAAGACCTTTTTGCTTCGGTGTTGTTCAAAAATGGATATCAAAATATTTCTCTAACTCCAGGTTGATTTAAAAATAAAAAATCATTCAAAGAAGATGTCAGAGGTCGCAACTAGTTACCTACACTTGTATTCCACCACCGTCTTTTCCCAACTGGTCAAGTAGGGAATAGCATTTCTTCTGAGACCCAAGAACAGGCTATTTATTTTCTTCAGCTTCTATTGCCTGCGTCAGCACTTGAAGTGTCTGGCAATGTTTAGGTTATTGTAGCTCTCCAGCTAAGACTGACTCTTTGGGTAGGTACACGCTTTATGATGTCCCTTTGATGGCTTTTGAAAAGATCCTCAAGTACAAGGCACAAAGATTCATTATGGTTTAAGTTCTTCTATACTTGTTTTTGTTGGTCATTGTTTTTATTTTGGGGGGATGGGTGCAACAATGTTGATTCTTTTTTTCGTTTCCCTTGTTTTTATGGAAGCTTTTGTGGGCCAAAATAATATAGATTATTCTAGAAAATGCAATAGACATCTGTACAGTAAGCGACGTGTCTTGCTGTAAGGTACTACTGACGGCAAGGTGTCAAGCACCATCAAGACCTCTAAAAACTCCTCAACCAGGAGCTGAAACTTAATTCATGTCACACCAAAGGCATGGTCCTTACTCACTAATAGTCTTAATACCTACTTTGAGAGAAAAACTTTCAAAAAGAAAAAAAAAACATATTTGAAGTTGTAATTGGTTGACGATACCTATTTTTGTGTTCTACATGTTGTCGACTATTTGACTATTTAAATGTGAAACATTATTTGTTGTAGCATTTCTGTAAAAGTTATTTTTCTTCAGCTTCTATTTTCAGTAAAGGATTCATTGGTATTAGGCGTTTTCCAGGTTATTATCGCTACCATGCCATGGATGGTCCTTTGGCCGGCCGGGTACAGACATTTTATTTTCCTTGTATCGTTTCTAAATTGATCATCAGAACAAGACACAAACGATCATTATCTGTTGAATTTCTTCTATATTTGTGTTTTGGTTTGGTTTGGTTTGGTTTTTTTGCTTTTTTGCAACAAATACTTCATTCATATGTTCCCTCTCTCTTTATTGTTCTTTTTATGCCAGTTTCGGCAGGCCACAACAATACGTATGTCTTACCTAGAAATGCAATTAAGACGTCTAAATTATTAAATGTGTCTTGCATGTCAGTTATATGGGATTTTATTCATTAAAGTTATTTCTGGAAGCTGTACATTTGCCAGATCACTATGTGTACATTTTCCTCTCTCTCTCTTTCCCCAAAGCAAGGAAAGGGTGTTAGATAAAATAATAGCGTAGTTGCTGATAGCACTCTATAAATAGAACTGTGTTTCTCTCTTTTGTGTTCTCTTGTTGATGCTTTTTCTCATTATTTCCAAGTAGCTTGCAGGATTTTTCAATCACCAGTCCACTGTCTTTGTTCCGTGTTTTCTTTCCGTGTGCCCAACATACAAAAGCAAGTGGTAGTTTCTATGCAAATTTCTTGTGGATTGAATGAGGAAAAGGTTTTCAAAAGGCCAAACTTATCTTTATCTTTCCATCATTCAATCCCGAAGGAAAAGTTTATGCTGAATCTACTTTCTGTTTCTTTTCATCTCTCTGTCTCTGGCTGTCTGTCTGTCTTTCTGTCTCTGTATGTCTGTCTGCTTGTCTCTGTATCTCTCTCTCTCTCTCTCTCTCTCTCTCTCTCTCTCTCCTCTCTCTCTCTCTCTCTCTCTCTCTCTCTCTCCTCTCTCTCTCTCTTCTCTCTCTATATATATATATATATATCCCTCTCTCTCTCTCTCTCTCTCTCTCTCTCTCTCTCTCTCTCACTTGTCAACATTCCCACACCAACCATATGTATTGTGGCCCAAGGCCGATGTACATTACATTTCTGAGTTCTGAGTTCTGAGTTCTGAGTTCTAAGTCTCTCTCTCTCTCTCTCTCTCTCTCTCTCTCTCTCTCTCTCTCTCTCTCTCTCTCTCTCTCCTCTCTCTCTCTCTCTTCTTGTGTGTTATTTGGAATCCATGTTATTGGCAATCCTTTTTTTTTTTTTTTTTTTTTTTTTTTAA
>CM060318.1:62426382-62431382 GCA_030674155.1 Stramonita haemastoma | reverse complement strand
TTATGTTATTAAAATGCGAATAGTGCATTTCTTTCGCATCTAGCTTCATTTTGTTGGCAATCTAATTGAAAAGCCAAAAGTTTGGAAAAGTGAAGAAAACTAGCTGAATACAGGGAGATGGGAGATAGGGTGTTAAAGGCACACAGAGAGGGAGAAAGGGTGAAATAGTTTAAAGACGTCAGTATGCAAATCAACACAAACTGTGACGTCAAAAGTTTTTTTTTCTTTTCCTCCGATTGTGTGTGTGTGTGTGTGTGTGTGTGTGTGTGTGTGTGTGTGTGTGTGTGTGTGTGTGTGTGTGTGTGTGTGTGTGTAAAAGGATTTAATTGAAAAAAGTGTATCCTAATGCAGTATTTCACATATTCGCGCGCGCGTGCACACACACGCACGCACACACACACACACACACACACACACACACACACACACACACATACACACATACACACATAAACACGCTTACACACACACACACACACACACACACACACACACACACACACACACACACACACACACACACACACACACACACACACACACACACACACCACACACAAGCTCACTCACTCATTGGACACAATTAGACATGAAACATGTTTTTAAAACGACATGCTGTGTGGTGAAATTACTTTACCAATACAGCCATTTCTGCTATCCAGACTGAATGCGCAGACCTACAAAACCCAACGAAGCATAGGAATCCAAAAGTATGTTACACTTCTCCAAATACTAGTTAGATTTTTTTTTTTTTTTTGTCGGTTAGACCGACGAGGTTCACTCATGGTCAGATCTTGCGTATGCGACATCTCTTTTTCCACCATTAGGAGCACTGTATTCTGACTTCTGGAATGATGAGTAAATCCTACACCAGTGTGCTTATGTTTTATAAGTTTTGTCATTTGTTCATATTAGCACACATTGGCCTACTCTTTCCAACGGCAGAACACGTTTTAACGCTGGCCAAAAATCTTCTTCGTGCATTTGTACACTGGAGCTTGCATGCCTTATAATCTCATCCGAAAGTGTTTCTGGAAAGTGGTATTAGCTCTGTTGTTAACATCAGCGGGAAAGTTTCCTGAAATGGGTGCTTTGGTGCCAGGTCGAGCCTCGGACGTTAAAGACATTAAAAAAGATTTAGAGATTAAACTCTTGTACATAAAACATGCTGTGAAAAACGTTTTTTTTCTTCTTTTATGGGTTTGTTTATACTTTTGTTTTTGTTTTTGCCTTTGCGCTGGTTGGTCTGGTTCTTGTGTGTGTGTGTTTTTACATTAACCAATGAATTTCTATAAAAGTAATGTTAAAAGCACAGAACTCAAGTTTTGAAAAGGAAGTTTATGCATATAAGCAGCGGCATCACACTGTTCCTGCTAAAAGTGTCTTTACACTTACTAGACTCAAGATGATCCTATCTTTCTTTTTTCTACATTATGTTCTGCTCATACTGGTCACAAAACCGACTTTAAGGCAGATCATTTCAGTCTGTACGCAAAGTAGTGGGTATGGGTCACACGGACGTACTGACTGGCCAAGACTGTTAGGTAGGGAATAGTACAAGGAAGGAGACGAAGAAGAAACACAAACAGAAACGACGGGAAGACAATGTCACAGAGTGGACTTGTCTTGAATGGAACGACATACTACAGAGAGCTGAGAACCACGAGGAGTGGAGGAAGCTGGTTGAAAAAATTGTCAGTGTTGCCCCAACGGTCGACTGGATAGGTAAAGGTGATTTCAGCCGTTCTTGCCGGCTTCATTCGTCCGTTGCATCTTTCACTTTTTTCTGCTTGCAAACCGTGCTGTTTTTCCTTTTTGATTTACCATTACTTCTGTCTAGATCTTCTTGGGAATTGTAGGTGCTTTTTAAGACTTAATATCTTCAGCCGATCAACAGAAAAGAAAGCAGAAGAGAACACAATAATAGACTGGTACATATTTTCAAGAAGCTGAGCAGCTGTTTAGCCATGGCTAAACTGACTGTACATGGAAGGAAACGTGTCTGGGGTTTTTTCTCTTTTGTACTTTGATTTTTTTTATGATCACATGTAATCCCAACAGATATTTTTGCTGAATGTTTTCATGAAGTGCAAAAAATACACACAGTGTTTTGTAAAAGTTGTCAGCCAGCTTCCTTGTGTGTTGGCCCGTGGCATGTTAAATCAACTGATGGAAAGAAGGAGTTGTGGTTTCCATTTTGTCCGTATAATGTTTCCTTTTGTTTTTTCAAACCCCTTTACATGTTACTCAACTGTAAATAGCATACCCTTTTTGTGTTGCTATAACTATTTCTCTTATCTGAGAAAGGGTCTGACTTGTGCCATAATTTAAACCTAATCTATGCTTTCCTTTAAATGCAGTTAGGAGAAAGCGTTGTGCTTCAATTATAAAATATTTGGAAAAGAACGTAAAGCACAGGTTAAACTCA
Source organism: Stramonita haemastoma (assembly GCA_030674155.1). NCBI lineage: Eukaryota > Metazoa > Mollusca > Gastropoda > Neogastropoda > Muricidae > Stramonita > Stramonita haemastoma. Next base: position 62,428,954 of record CM060318.1, on the reverse strand, counting down.
CGTAGTTAAAAAAACAATCTTGCTAGGAAAACTTATTTTCTTGCCATCTCCTAACATTTTTGATATCATATTCATTTCATAAATACAGCGATTTAAAAGCAAACAAGCTAGCGACTTAGATAAAACAAAAGGGTCAAATTTGTTAGCAGCATAAGTCATCACTGATTCAGCTTTATGACAAAATGTATACTCCTCTTTTTCAAATTAAACCAAGGAAAGCATAACCAATCTTCACGGTGTACATCTAATGCCTGTAATGTATGCAATCCGTGCTAAAATGTTCTCGTTTTTTCTTTATGTACTTGGACAAGTGGGTTTTTTTTTTTTTTTTTTCAGGAAGACAGGTATGGCTGGAATGCAACTGTGAAAGAAAACTGGAAGAGTAATAGGGGTTCAATGGGTAAGGAGGTGTGAAACGAAGTGGGGTTTTATTTTAAAGTCATGTCTAAAACGTTAGTTTACTTCCCCCAAACCAGTAACTATTGTCCATCCAACACGCTTTAAATTCTTGCTGTATTGTTTGAAAACGTTGGCCAGAATGAAAAGAGAATGGGCGAGGGTGGTTGAGGGCGGGGTAAGCCTGTTATGATAATTGCTTTGATGATTTAGCCGACTTCACTCCGAAAGAAAACAAAAAAAAGTGGAGAAGGATCAATTTGATTGCTCTATTTTGAAAAACTGAAGTTTAGCGCAATTCATTACTCAATAATGTCATTGTGATGATCTTTTGTACACAGGCTCACTCTTGTCCTTGTCTTGTTCTTCATATTCTTCAAGAATGTAAACCCCTATACAGCAAACCAGAAAAGGATAATGACGTTCAGAATCTCAGCAGAAGCAGCGTGGTTTAGAGTAGGAAATACAAACTACATTTTGTGTTTTGAGAAAAAAGCATGATCAAAAGCAAATCCCAATGTTGTGGAATTCATCTTACCGAAGACTCAGAAGCAGCCACACATAAAAAATTGTCAACTCTTGTCTGTGGAAAGCAAAGGTCAGCTTGTTTGTGCACACGTATACACTTACAACTACATCGAAACTTAGCAAACACAATAGTAATAGTGCTGTATTTAGTGGGAAACTGCTAAATAAAAGGAATTTCGAAATGCTATTAAACAAATGGGTTGCGTAAGAAGAGGTTTAGCTTCTTAAAGACTGAACTCAACCGAATAAAACATCTCTGCACACAAGTTGCAAGCATATTTTACTGCATGAAAAGTTTACTGCAAAACATATAGGTAAATAGATTTGAACATAATCATATTCATCTTTTTCTAACACACTTCAACATACACAAATCTTATTTATCTAAATTCTTCAAAGGCAGGGTTTTTTTTAAAATTTTAATTATAAAATTTATTAAAGAAATGAATCATTAAATACCTAAAAGCTCCAACCCAAACATATCCAACCATTTTCTGGGCTTCTACGACTAAACAAGGGGAAACAAAGACAGAAGAACGGAAAAAAGACAGACGGCCAGGAGGGATGACGGAAAGCAGGAAGGAAGACAGGAGAGGGAAAATGAAAAAGAAACTGACACTGGCGACACATTGTCCCGACATTACATTTTTGGTTTAACCCCTCCCCTAAAATAATCAATATCTGTGTAAGGGTGGCTCTCAGTTGATCTAAGGATCCCCCAGGGAGCAGTAAACAACAGACGATAATGGAGAGATGTTTTGTTCTTCCTTTTTTACTAAACCTTTCTGTTCATTTTCAACTCCTTTTTATAATGTTAGAAGTTCCTTAACTCTGCCAAATAAAAACAAAAACAATGCTTACAAACAGTGATCTGGTTGAGTAAAGAGACGTGGCTCCTTTATGGAAAAAGGTAAATTTATGCACAAAGAAAGAAAGAAAGAAAAAAAAAAAGGAAGAAAGAAAAAAAGAAAGAAAGAAAGAAAGAAAGAGACAAACAAACAAACAAACAAAACTGGAATAAGGATTAAAGAAAGAAAGAAAGAAAGAATGAGAGAAAGAAAGAAAGAAAGAAAGAAAGAAAGAAAGAAAGAAAGAAAGAAAGATAGAAAGAAAGAAGGAAAGAAAGTAAAGGAAAGAAAGACAGAAAGAAAGAAAGAAAGAAAGAAAAAAAACCAAGAACAATGGCAGGAAATGAATGTTAAGTAAAACCGCAGACGAATTAGTCAGGTAACGTGGTAGTTAATGGCCCACAAGGTGATGGTCTACTTTTGCTTCGTCTTCGCTTCCAATCTGTTAAAAAAAATACTATCAAAAGCTTTTTCTGCACGCTACATACAGAAAAAAAAAACTCACACAGCAACCGTACGTTTTCTCTAGATTATTCACTCTAGGTGGACGTGTTACAGATTCTAAGAATGTCATTTTTTGTTAAGGATGCTTTACAATCATGTGCTGTTCAGAAGTGCCTGGTCTTTGTCAATATTATGTGTTATCAAAATTGCGACGGTATCTTCCATGATAAAGGCATGAGGCAGATATATTCTTAAGAAATATTACTAAGGATGTATTATTACCAAATATGTATTATCATTAAGAATAAATTATTCTGGAAAACTCTAGGGTGTCAAGTCGGGGAATGCACTACAGT
>CM060318.1:62414756-62422256 GCA_030674155.1 Stramonita haemastoma | reverse complement strand
TGGCCAGCTGCCTCCTCTGTACAGTTATATTTTTTCACTTTAATATCTTGTTTGTATTTTGTTCATGCGTATCACTTTAAGACACGGCTGATTTCTGTGCGTGAAATTCGGGTTTGCTCTCACTCGGTAGAGTGCGTCGCCACAAGAGATTGGTCTTGGAAGGACCGGATGGATCAGATTTGGCATGGTTAAAAATGAATTGAAGAGTTATGAGATTAGAAGAGGGAATATACCGGGTTAGGTGTTAACCTCTTTTAGGTTTACTAAAGGTCTTGCAGAGGTAGCCAAAACGGGAGTTGAACAGGAAAATGAGTTGCGGAAATACCAACAGTAGGCTATGTTAAACAGAAAGTAGCATGCGCCACACATAATGTTATCTCCCCACATCTGTACTTTTTATGTCTGACACGAGGAAGTGCTACATACACACACACATACGCGCGCACGCACACACACATACACACACACATACACACACACACACACCACACACATACACACACACACACACACACACACACACACACACACACACACACACACACACACACACACACACACACACACACACCTGAAAATCATTGACCTTAACTGCTTTAATTTTAGAGCTATTTCATAACATTAAGACAAAACGGTATCATAACATATTGTAAACATCGCTGTCTAAACAAACTCACTAAAAGGGCTTCCTAAGACATGCACATCACTTAATGATACAGCTCCTCTTTTCCAATTATTTTGTTATTACGTCTTAATCTATCAAACCACATAATCCCCCCATTGCAGTCACCATGTCGACAAACAGCCACGATCCACCACTGGATGTAATAGATTTCTTCAAGTAGGCAATCCTTTAGAATCGAGGGGATTTTTCTCCTGGAGTTAACATCAGTGCTGACTACACTCTCCCCAAAAGTCCTTCGGATGAGACTATAAACCGAAGCCCCGTGTGCGAACGCACGGAGAACATCTTGCGAACACGTTAAATCCTGTTCCGCTTTTCGTAAGAGTAGGCCATTGTGTGCCGGTGGGAACAGATGACAAGATTTACAAAACTGCATACACACGGGGACTAGCTGGATGTAAAAAAAAAAAAAAAAAGCACATGAGTGCTTATTCTTTAATCTTCGATATAAAAAAAAGAAAAAAAGAAAAAATCATAACTACCCATTAGGAGAAAATGTTCAAACACATTCTGGATTGACACACATTCCATGCATACAAAATGTTTGGCAGGAAAGTCAAAATTGTTAATTCTGAAGATCTTTTGGCTGAAAACATATTTTATAATGAAAATATTAAAGTTGGTGGAAACTTTTTTCATGTAAAGGAATGGATAGAAAAAGATATATATCGAATTGCAGATTTAGTTGACGAAAATGGAATTTTTTTGACGTACGACCTTTTTAAGGAGAAATATAATATCAGGACAAATGTTATTACATATCTAGGCTGTGTTCAAGCAATTAAAAGGTATATTCGTACAACGGGTATTAATATGGATAATAATACATCAAACAACCTCCAAAAGGCTTTGAACATGATTTTGACTGTCAAAAAAGGAACACGCCCTTATTATGATATTCTGGTTGCAGACAACATTCTGCCAAAGTGTTGTGACAAGTGGAACAAAACAATACCAAGGGATCTTAATTGGATAAAGGTTTTTGACAAGGTACATAAGATAAAAGAAATTAAAATGAAATGGTTCCAGATACGACTGATCCACAAAATTCTAGCTACAAATAATATTCTTGAAAAAATGAAAATTGTTGAAAATGATAAATGCACATTCTGTACTTCTGAGAAAGAAACTGTTGACCATCTATTCTATGCTTGCAGCAAAACTTCTTATTTTTGGACAGAATTGCAAAACTTTCTTCATAAAAATTGTGCCAATACACATGGTCTAGTGCTGTCAAAAGAACAGATTTTATTTGGATTTGATTCTCGATCAAAAGGAGATGAAGTACTAGACGAAATACTAATCACTGCAAAATTTTTTATATACAAATGTAGAGTACAAAAAGCGGCACCTATGTTTTCGGTTTTTAGAAAATATATGACAAAACAATATCAAATTAAAGAATATATTGCCAAAACAAACATGACTTATAGTGTATTTGCAGCTAAATGGCAACATTACAAACAACTAGTTGATGATGGGTAGATACATTTTGAAGAAACTGTTTTGGTTTTTTTGTTTTTGCATTGTTTTTTGGTGTAATACTTAGCATCGCTACATTGCTTACTTTGTAAAACAACTGAAAATTCACATGGGGTATTCTCGAATGTAATCTGTGTACTCTCTTTTATTTATTTATTTTTTTAATTATTATTATTTTTTTTTCGACTGTTTGTTTGGTTCTATCTATTTTGTTATATCCATACTCTGAATACATTGCAAATTGTTACTCTATGTCATGCAAACAAATAGTAAAAATCTTTGTGTGTTTTTTTTGGTTTTTTTTGTTTTGTTTTAATAGTTTGGAATGTAGTATATATTTGGTTTATTGCAAATGTTGCTATCATTTGAAATGTAATGTATATTGGATTATTAAAAAAAAAAAAAAAAAAAATCATAACTTGACTGTTGAAATAAGAGATCAGTCTCAGCTGGAAACTAGCACAGATCATGAAGGCAAGTTTACACAGCAAGAGTAGCCTCCTTGACGCACCTCTCAGCACAATGGATCATCCCCATACAACACACACCCACACTGATCCCCATCAGTCGCCACTTCTATTGAGAGAGAGGGGGGTTTCGGGTTCTTTGCGGTCTCTAACACCCTACTCGTCACTTGAGTGGATTGTAAGCTCATTAGCTACTTTCACGCACCGGAGGGGTATTTTTTGTGTGGAAACATTGGCTCCAATTGCCAAATATTGACTTTTTTCTGAGATTGTCAGATAAATGAGCTTTCCTGTAACATTTCAAAACTTAACTTAAAATCTAGATTTATTATCAGTGTTACTGGAAATGTTTGTATCAAGCAGTCAGGATTTTCATAGTGGATCGATAAACTATTCATCTTGTGTGATCCTGCGACAATGATGATAACAATAGTAAGAGACGTAGTAGTAATAGTAGTAGTAGTAGTAGTAGTAGTAGTAGTAGTAGTAGTAGTAGTAGTAGTAGTAGTAGTAGTAGTAGTAGTAGTAGTAGTAGTAGTAGTAGTAGTAGTAGTAACAGTTGTAGTAGTTGTAGAAGTAGGCATCCGTCAGTCACGGAAGACTGTGGAGTTGCGCTGTAGGCTCTAGAGCACAAACCCTGGGTAAGTAGCCTAAGTATGGAGGGGGAGCTGTTACCCATGCAGCAGACCCCCTTCCTCTGCACGCCGCTGGAATGGTCCACTGGAAAGGCAATCGCCGATACGAATGGTTCCAGTGTCGTTGCAGGAGCCTCAAGAATGTTGTAATATAGGCATACAGCCCAACATTGCCCTGGGGACTCCAACTCCCCGACTTTTTTCTCAGGGATGGTGTCTTGACACGACTGTACTGCCACGTTATGCCTCAACAACGCATTTTGTCTTGGGGAGAGGGGGGTGGGTCGACGTACTATGTCATAATTGTAACATACTGCGTTACCTTCCCCATGTATAAAAAAGAACATAATATCTTTAATCCATGTCAGTTCAATATAATGCACTACTTCAGCATTTTAAACGCTCTTTATACACTTGTGTCAAGTTTCTGATTTCAGTGCGTCAACGCGCTGTGTCACAAATCTTCAGCACCATAAACTTGCAATGACAAAGCTACTTAGTATAGAAAAGAAATCTTAATAGCAGTAGACTAGTTGCTTTGTGAAAGAAAAAAACACACCACAAACAAAACAACAGAAAACCCTTTGAATCCCCTGCTAATACTTTATTCAGCTGTCTTTATTTCCAGATTGCGATATAGAGCACTCTTTATCATCTAACACTTTGCAATGATAAAGCTACGGAGTATAAAAATGGGCTGCTTCCAATGACAGTAGATAAGCCGCTTTGTAAAAAAAAAAAAGATAAAAGATGAATGCTGTGTTGTACATTTTTTCATCTGTGTGACATTAATTCTAGATTGTCTTCAGTGTCTTACATCTTGCAATGAAAAAGCTAGTTAATATCAAAAGAAGTGCTGATTATGATAGCAGGGGGTCCAATACTTTATTAAGAGGATAAATTGGAAGAACTTTGCTTTGCTCTTTTATTTTTTGCTAAGAAATGTATCTTGAGTCTAGGTTCTGACAAAGAACACTCTTTCTCATCTAACACTTTGTAATGATAAAGCTACTTAGTATAAAAGTGTGCTGTTTTCCAATGACAGTAGATAATTTGCTTTTTTAAAGAAACGATAAAACGCTTGAATGCTCTTGAGGTCTCGGTTCTGACAAGTGCTTAGTTAACACACTTTGTTAAGTTAACACAAATTAACACACTTTGTCACAAGTCCTCAGCACTAATAGTAACCGCTTACTTGTTTTACGGTAGGCCTATATATGGTGTGCACTGCACTGGTATATGTATTGCATCCCATAACATCAAAACAACTCTTCATATGTCAAAGTCAAAGTAAAATTTTTCTTTCCAGATGGTGCATTGAATATGCATCGGTTTGCTTTTATTTCATCAAGCCATCTATCTGGGAACCAAAAATGATTTCATTAATAGTATTTTAACTACAACATGATTATGGCAATCTTTAAATCTAAAATATACCCACAAAAAAAAATCAAGCAAAAAAGAATGCACTTAAAAAGTCACACAGACACAGACACAGACAGACAGACAGCAGACAGACAGACAACAGACAGACAGACAAACAGACAGACAGACAGATACACACATACATCAAACACACAATACACACAACACACACACAACACACACACACACACACATACATACATACATACGTGCGCACGCGCGCGTGCATATATTTAGAGGTTATTGTTGTTGTTGTTGTTGTTGTTGTTTTAGTTAACTATCCCATTAAATGTCAAACAAACAAATCATATTTGGCTACAATATCACTAATACTTTCAAGTTTATACTTCATATATTAAACCAGAATGAACAAACAACCCCCCCCCCCAAAAATCAATCAAAACAAAAAACCAACAAACCAACAACAAACAAAATAGCAAAACCAAGAACAAAACACCCCAAAGTACGTGGCAGTCCTTGTTGTTAGCATTGAAAACACTGCCAGCAATGACATCACTCCTCAAACGTTTACTCGCATGCGATCATACTCTTAAAGTAGGGTTGTTTTTTTTTAAACATCAATATATCTATACAATAACAATCAATCAGACATAATATTAGACAAATAAATCAATAATAATGATAAATATATTAATGTCAAATATAATGATAATCACCCATCACCACAAAAAGCAACCACACAACAATGAAAAAATAAACACGCAATGGTGAGGACGTGAGGAGGTATCAAGGGGGAAGGGGAAAACACAAGCAGCCAGCAAAAAGAAAAATAATGACAAGAAATGATTATACTACCGGGCAGTGATGTTTGTATGGTAAACCACGTTTGTCAAATTCAGCTCTCTGTGTGGGAGTCAAGTCAAGTCAAGTCACGTCAAAAACACTTGAATCATCCCATAAAGAACAGTTACAATACTGACAGGCATATTGATACGAACCGTAATCTCGAAAGATAGAAGAAAGCTACATTTCATATTGATTTAAATATTCCAAGATAACACACAAACACACATGCATGCAACACACACACACACACACACACACACACACACACACACACACACACGTACAGATGCACGCACGCGCGCATGCACGCACGAACACACGCGCACAAACACACACACACAAATGTAGGAATACAATGTTATTAAGACCTATGTCTAGAAAAGACATAATTATAAACTTATCATTTACACACACACACACACACACACCACACACACACACACACACACACACACACACACACACACACACACACAACACACACACACACACACACACACACACACACACACACACACACACACACACACACACACACACACACACACAGAGGAAATAGTTCCTGACCAAAATTGAACCCCCCCCCCCCCTCCCAAGTCAACGCACTTTGTCACAAATTTGTGATATACCACGTTATCTCCCGCATAGCAAACATTAACACACATTTAAAGTCAATACAAGTTCCATAATATGTACTGCTTCAGCATTTTAAAAGCTTCACATCCATGTTTGTAAAGTTTTACACATAAGTTACAAATTGTGACAAAGCACGTTGACGTTATATACAGTACAACTTATCTCCTGCCCTTGAAGCAGCACATTTTTTATACTAAGTAGCTTTATAATTGCAAAATATTATGTGGTGAAGAGTTGTTACAAAGCGGTCAGCGCACTTTATCACAATTTGGAAGTAGTCAAACGGCGGAATAAAGTAATAGCAAAGGATTTAAGGTGTTTTGTGGTGTTTTGCTGTTGTGTCTTTTATTTTACAAAGCAACTAATCTACTGCCATTACAATTTCTTTTCTATACTAAGTAGTTTCGTCACTGCAAGTTTTGGGTGTTGAAGAGTTGTGACAAAGTGTGTTGATGCACTTCGTCACAATTTGGAAGTCAGAATGCCGAAGTAGTGCATTTTATTGAACTTACATCGATTAAAAAATATGTTGGGTTTTTGTAATGAAAGCCAAAGCGTGCAAGCACAGTCACCCATCTGCTTGGCAACAGGCAGCCAGCCACGCTCAACGCTGCTTAGCTTGTTGTTGTTGTTGTTGTTGTTGTTGTTGTTGTTGTTGTTGTTGTTGTTGTTGTTGTTCTTTTTTCTTCTTCTTCTTCTTCTTCTTCTTCTTCTTCTTCTTCTTCTTCTTCTTTTCTTCTTCTTCTTCTTCTTCTTCTTCTTCTTCTTCTTCTTCTTCTTCCAACACTCAGACAACTACTACTGTTTGTTTTCTGTCATAATTATGAGTAAAATACACCTAACCTTTTTAACCAACTTAACCCTCTTGCATTCGGATTGTCTAAAAATTAATACAAATTGCCTCTAGATTTCGCATTCCATCAAGAAATCAGGCCAGGCACGCATGCTCGCCTTTTCCTCCTTCTAATTATATACCAGCAGCTGTAATTACTTCCAGACTCACAGCAGGCTCCACGGTTCTAGCCTGATAGAGTTTCAGCATATGGTAGCGATCAGTGGAAGTCACTTCGTGATGGAACATTACTGTGTGTAAATCCCGGCAAATCCCGGTTCGGAATACAGGGGAGGGAATGATAAATCTCGGCAAATCCTGGTTTGGGACTAAGAGTGTAAATGTAAAGGTGTCCCATAACTTATGTGGTTGTGGGGGAGCAAGGCATTGGAGACCTCAGCTTCTCTAGGGGCCAGCATATTGAGGGCGGCACCCATCTCCTCTTCCTCGCTGTTTTACCTTTCCTGACCCTAAAGAGGGCAGGTATCCATCTACAGCTGGGTGAAGAGGGGGACTGTACTGAAACCGAGG
>CM060318.1:62407256-62409756 GCA_030674155.1 Stramonita haemastoma | reverse complement strand
TGGAAGTGCTGTGTATCATTTTCTTGAAAACAGTCTCGTCACTGTTCAATAATCACACATGTTAATGTTTCCTCTCGTTGTGTATACTTTGGCCTGGAAAGCTGGTTCAATTTCAATCCAAACATTTTATGATCTAAAAAACAAGAGAAACTCATGTGGGTTACAAGCCGTACACAAAAGCTGGTTGCTTCATCACATGTTTTAACGCATAGATTTTTTGCTTAATGTGTCGTTTATCATTATGGTGAAAGGCACATTTTGAGAACCCCAACAATGTGACGACCTAATTTCCCAGCTGGGAGGCTGGCCAATCTGGTGGTAGGAGCGTTGCACTCGCCATCTGACGGCCTGGGATCGATTCCAGGTTTGATGTACCACCAAGACGTCCGTTTAAAGGGGTTTTCCCCCTAGAGTTAACACAGCGCCGAATCCATTCCCGCCAAAGTCCTTCAAATGTGACTATAAATCGAGGTCCCGTGTACAAATGCACACAAAGCATCTTGCACGCACGTTAAAACCCGCTCCGCCTTTCCGAAAAGTAGGCCATTGCGCACCGGCAGGAACAGAAACGCATGTACACTGTGTCGTGATTAGACATAATCCCTAAAGTCGGAAATCGATAACCTTAGTGGTGGGCACAAAACGGTCACATAGCAAAATCTGGCCACTAGTGAACCCCGGAGCTCTAGCCGAGGAACAAAAACAAAAACAACCCCCCCCCCCCCCCCACAGTATCTTTCAATCGTATAATCATGATTATTGATCTTGAAAATAGACAACAGATAGATCCCAGCATTCAAAACACTTTTCAAAACGTTGACTAGTATAATTATTGGGTGACTATTCAGTAACAGTGATGGCTGATTGATAGCACAGTTCCTAAAATCGGCTAACTTTGCTGCGATACAATACAATCAAACAAACCAGACTTCAGAAGTGTCTGTTGCTCTGGGTAGGTAATTTGTATGAGAGGGGTCACAGAATTGAATCCAAACATGACAACTCTTTCGAATCGCACATCCTTACGCATTCGTAACGGAATAATTGAATACTTTTCAAAGCGTGATCTAATACGTTGGTGAAAAACTTTCTGGTTGTTTCTGCCTATGTTCAGTGGATGCTTGTTGATTTCTGCGTCAACTGCTGTAAATTTGGAAAAGTCATAAGGTTTCGTCTGTCAAACCGTTTTGGAAGAAAGACCAAAATACATGACATGTCTTGTAGTCTATCCACGCTGTATAGTGAATAGTGTGAGGAAGAATGATTTTGTTAACACCGGTAAGATCAGTTTGAATCAAACATTTGATAATTAGTCGTGCTGCTGGACACACGAGATTCGAATTTGTTCCTCTGTCTGTCACTCTATCTGTCTGCCTGTCTGCCTGCCTGACTGTCCGTCTGTCTGTCTGCCTGTCTGTCTGTCAATCTCTTTTTCTCTCTGTCTCTCTCATCCCTATTTCTTTCTTCCCCCTCCCCCCTCTCTCTCCCTCTCTCTCTCTCTTTCCCTTTCTCTCTCCTTCTCTTTCGCATGATCGCTTGCTCTCTTTGCGTGCTCCTCTCTCTCTCTCTCTCTCTCTCTCTCTCTCTCTCTCTCTCTCTCTCTCTCTCTCTCTCTCTCTCTCTCTCTCTCTCTCTCTCTCTCTCTCTCTCTCTCTCTCTCTCAGGCTGTTAGGCAGAGTTACATCCCTGTAAAATATAATAGGCAGGCTAATTCTTTCAGACTCTGTTTACTCATGGCGTCAAGTCAACCTGAAGTTGTGCGCAGCCTCACTTTATATTTGTGTAAAGCTTTCAGAATAAAAGATATTTTATTATCGTAAGTCATATCTTTGTAACTGATGTTGCTGCTGTATAATAATTCCTTTTGGTGTTATTACTGTTGTCTTAATCCAACAACAAAATACCAAAGCAGTTTGGCAACCCCCTTCATGTATGGGCCAATGGCCTTTTTGTGAATAAAGTTTTCGAGTTCGAGTTCGAGTTCGAGTTCGAGTTCGTTCTCTCTCTCTCTCTCTCTTCTCTCTCTCTCTCTCTTCTCTCTCTCTCTCTCTCTCTCCTCTCTCTCTCTCTCTCCTCTCTCTCTCTCTCTCTCTCTCTCCTCTCTCTCTCTCTCCTCCTCTGTCTCTCTCTCTCTCTCTCTCTCTGCTTCTCTCTCTCTCTCTCTCTCTCTCTCTCTCTCCTCTCTCTCTCTCTCTCTCTCTCTCTCTCTCTCTCCTCTCTCTCTTCCTGTAGATCTTTTTTTTTTTTTTTTTGAAAGAGTACCTGCATAGCTTTGAAAATGCAGCGTGTTTAGGCTATTATTTTGTTAATTTTAATTTAATCTTAATTTATTCTTTTATATCGATGATAATGGAATAAGCACTCGTGTGCTTGTTTACATCCAGTTCCCGTGTGTATGCAGTTTTGTAAATTTTGTCATTTGTTCCCACCGGCACACGATGGCCTGCTCTTACGAAAAGTGGAACAGGAGTTAAAGTGTGCGCAAGATGTTCTGCGTGCG
>CM060318.1:62389756-62394756 GCA_030674155.1 Stramonita haemastoma | reverse complement strand
GGTACTAAAGCCTACAGCAAAAATATTGTTAACTTTTGAAATGCTATATTCAGATTTTCTTCGGTTATGACATTCTCTTAGCGAAACAACCTACACTTTCATTTAATCTTAAGGAAGAAAAAACATTTTCCGAAATCGCGCCAAAACAAACCGCCTCTCATCCAGTGTGTACTTCTGGTCTCCCAGGGATTCCCGGGTGAGATGAGTCAAAGCGGACATTCTGGGTGTGTTAAGCTGGGGAACGCGCAACAGCAATGAGTCTGTTGTGTTTTTCACTTTGACTGCTACACAATGATTGTTTATTTGTTAATTCTGTAGTTCTCTTATCTCTTCAGGATACGTGGAAAAGTATATCGTTCTGCTAAGAGCTTGTTACGGCTGAAGACAGTGTCAATATATATTTTGAACACCATAGCATTTGAAAACAAACCTCGCCACTTACCGTACGTTACTAGCTAACAAGGCTTGCTATCCTGGGCCAAAAGTGTAATGTATAGCAAACCTTTTCATTGTAGGTTTTTGTAGGCTGGTCTTACGTTTGGTATTTTTTTAGTCATCAGAGATAAAGATATTTTTAACATCTGTTGGTGCTCTTTTTGAGCATGTCTGTAGCGCACCCAATCAGAGCTGCTCTTATCTACTGATTGTCAGCTTGAAAGTCAGAATGATATGCAAAAACAAGGCTTATGATACCTTTGTTCTTTTGTCATCAATCTTATTTTTTCTGCTCTGTCATTTTCAGCATTCTCACTAAATTCCTGTCGATGGCAGAGACCATGATGGCCAAGGTTATCCTTTTCTTGAAAATGTGAACAATGAGAATGATGAAAATACCTATAACGATCACAGCAGGAATTGTTAATGATACGTATAACAGTAATGACACTACCACTGCTACAACTGCTACTACTACTGCTGCTGCTGCTACTACTACTACTACTGCTGCTGCTGCTGCTGCTGCTGCTGCTGCTGCGAAGAAGAAGAAGAAGAAGAAGAAGAAGAAGAAGAAGAAGAAGAAGAAGAAGAAGAAGAGAAGAAGAAGAAGAAGAAGAAGAAGAAGAAGAAGAAGAATGGTTTCGAAGTATGGTTCCCTGAAGTCGAAACTCGGCTACCTTACTGGAAGGCAAGAATGGTTGTATGCGCAAAAACTCTCACCATTGATAAACCATAAAGCTGTAGCCGAAGAACAAACAAAACAAAAGCAATAACGATAACACATTTACTTATGGATCAGAAGCAATTTCCTTAAATAATTACAATCCCCCTGACACCACTCAGAAACAAGACAACCTTTCAGCAATGACAGACTTTGCACTTTACAAGCTGACATGCTCTCCGCTATGCTAACAGCTCTGACAATGGTATAGCTATTGATCTCAAGCCTAGGGAAGGGCTGAGGGTTTTGCAAGAGTTGATACGAGATACTTTTTAATTGGTCCTCGGCTAACAGTATTGAGTTTCAACCAACAATTAGATTGTGTGTATGTGGCCATATTTTTTTGCCCACCATTAGGGTAGCTGGATTCCGACTTCGGGGATGATATCTAAACACGACATCGACGTGGATGACTGTGTTATATCTTTTAACTTTGTCATCCGTTCCTATAGGGACGCAATGGCCTAGTCTTTCGAAAAGGATAACGGGTTTCAGCGTGTGCAAAAAAATGTTCTGCAAGCATTTGCATGCGGGACCTTGGTTTATAACCTCATCTGGAGTACTTTCCGGGGAGAGGAGTCGGGACTAATAGGGAAAAGAATCCTTTTGAACGGGTACATAGTCGTGGCTTGATCTGAGGCCGTCAACTCACGGACACAGCGCTCTAACCACGAGGCTACTCTACCCTTCCCCTTATTACCAGCAATGGCTGAATACCTCATCTTAGTCTTGTCTTTGTTATCAGTTATAAATCTCCACAGTTTTAATCTCAGCTTTCATATCGCTGAAACCCCCATGGGGATGCAGGATGTCTGCTAGCATAAATGACACCCATAACTTCTGGGAATTTTGTGCCAAAAATCCATCTTTTCTGTTTATTTATTCTTTTATATCAAGGATAATGGAATAAGCACTCGTGTGCTTTTTTCTTTTTTACATCTTGTCCCTGCATGCATGCAGTCTTGTAAATCTTGTCATCTGTTCCACACCGGCACACACTGGCCTACTCTTACGAAAAGCGGAACAGGATTTAACGATGTAACTCTCTCTATGTATGTGCCATGCTCCTTTCTTCCTGTTACGTTCTTTCTTGTCTTTTGGGTCCATTCTGACTTTTTTCCCCGGGAAGACTTAGAAGACCATTTTTGTCCCACTCCGAAATTGAATGTGCAGGGCCTGACTGACTATCGCTAACGATGCCTACAGACCTAGCGTGGCCTTTGTGGTCGGCAGGGGCTAGTTATAACTATAAAACACAATGATGATTAGATTGCACTTGGATGTTTGCAGGAGACACAATAGGGTTTGTCCAGAGCAGGCCATTTCACGGGCTGGTGGCTATCGTTAAGGTCACCCACGGATTTAACGAGGCGTGGAGAGGGATTGTTAGATCAGGTGGAACAACTATATTGGAGGGTTCCATCCTCCTCATATTTCTGCCTCTTTTGTTGTTGCTGTCGTTGTTGTTGGTGGGGGTGTTGATATAGCGTTGATTGTGAGGAGGAGGAGTGTTGGTTATTGTAGCAGTGGTGATGACTGTTTCGTAGTGGTGGTTGAGGTGGTGGTGTGGTGATGGTAGTAGTGGCGGCCGTAAATTTTTTTTTTTTTCATCAGTTGAGTTCTTCTCGTATTTATTTTTCTTCACTTTTTAAGATATCAGTTCCTTCTTTTTTTTAATTTTTATTGTCTTCCGTTTCTTTGTTTTTCTGTTTTTCTGTGTTTCTTTCTTTCATTCTTTCTTTCACTTTCGTTCATTCTTTCTTTCTTTCTTTCTTTCTTTCTTTCTTTCTTTCTTTCTTTCTTTCTTTCTTTCTTTCTTTCTTTCTTTCTGTCTGTCTGTCTGTCTTTGTTTGTTTGTTTCTTTCTTTCTTTCTTTCGTTCTGTCTTTGTTTGTTTGTTTCTTCTTTCTTGCTTTCTTGGTTTCTTCCTTTCTTTTTTTCTAATCTGATCCAATTGACTTTCAGGGATATGGAGTTGGTATTGATATTAAATCCAGGGAGGAAAACGACCCATTAAAGGGGTACCTGGATTAAGTTGTGGCTTGATACAAGATCACTAGATCATCAATCTAATACTATATACGAGACAATCCTATCCCTACCCTACCCCTTCCCCCTCCTTCCGGATATGACTGAATACCTAATCTTTAACATTGTCTTGTAATCTAGGATAAGCCATAACCTATATAAAGTGCACAGTTTTAATCTGAGCTTTCATATCGTAACATGATTTGTTTTTGGGCTTTGATTTGTTTGCAAGATATAGCGCTTATAAATCTCCTTTGTATTATCCTGTTGTTGTGTTTTGTTGTTTGTTGTTGTTGTTGTTGTTGTTTTATTTTATTATTATTATTAGTTATTATTATATTATATTATTATTATTATTTTATTATTATGATTATTATTATTATTTATTATATTAGTATTATTATTATTATTATTATATCATTATTATCATTATTATATTACTATTATTATCGTCGTCGTCGTCATCGTCGTCGTCGTCGTCATCATTATCATCATCATCATCATCATCATCATCATCATCATCATCATCATCATCATCATCATCATCTCATCTCATCATTTTATTATTATTATTATTATTATTATTATTATTATCGTTGTTATTATTATTGTTGTTGTTATTATTGTATTATTATTACTACTACTACAAACACTGCCCTACAGACCTAATATGACCCCTGTGGTCGGCGGGGGGCTAGTGCTAGCTGTATAAAATCACAATGATGATTAGATGGCACTTGGATGCTTGCAGGCAGACATAACAGGGGCATGACCAGAGCAGGCCATTTCACGGGCTGTGGCTATCGTCAAGGTCACCCACGGATTTAACGAGGCGTGGAGAGGGATTGTTAGATCAGGTGGAACAACTGTATTGGAGGGTTCCCTCCTCCTCAGAGTTCTGCCTCTTTTGTTGTTGCTGTCGTTGTTGTTGGTGGGGGTGTTGACAGAGAGATTATTGTGAAAAGGTGGGGTGGTGGTTGGGGGGTGGTGGGTGTAATGGTGGTGCGAGTGGTGGAACTGTTTTCTCTTAAGTTTTGTTTTAGTTCTTCTTTTGTGTTTGTTTGGCTATCTCTATGCGCTTTTCTTTTTGTTCAGTTCACTTTTCTTTTGTTTAATATCAGAGTCACTATTACGACTTCTTTCTTGTTATGGTCTTCCTTTTCTTCTCTTCTCTCCTGTTCTTTGTTCTTTATTTTTTTGTTTCTGTCTTCTGTCTGTCTGTCTGTCTGTCTTTCTTTCTTTCTTTCTTTCTTTCTTTCTTTTTCTTTCTTTCTTTCTTTCTTTCTTTCTTTCTTTCTCTTCCTTTTCCTTTCTTTCTTTCTTTCTTTCTTTTTTCTTTCTTTCTTTCTTCCTTCTTCCTTCCTTCTTCCTTCCTTCTTCTTTCTTTCTTTCTTTCTTCTTTCTTTCTTTCTTTCTTTTCCTTCGTTGCTCGGGTTAAACTGAGGATAGGCGTTAATGGTGCCAGATATTTGGATCATCATATCTATCTCCGTCCATGATCATAATCTCTCTCCTCCTCTCTCCCTCCCTCCCCCCTCTCTCTTTCTCTCTCCCCCCTCTCTCCTCATTTTTGCTGTTTAGGAATGTATGCATATAGACACACATTTACTCACGTGCACACACACACATACATACACACACACATGTGCGCGCGCGTGCACACACGTGCACTTTAGGAAAGCAAAAGAGAGAGAGCTCATGAACTGAGGATTTTAATTATAAGGCCACCGGCCTGTATACAAGGGCAGGGAGTAGATACTTTGACAAAAGAAACTGCAACAAAACAGAACAACACATTGAATAATTTTGGCATTATC
>CM060318.1:62382256-62384756 GCA_030674155.1 Stramonita haemastoma | reverse complement strand
CTCACCTGTCAATTATTGTAAGACCACAAGTGCAGACAGGATGCAAACTTTGCATGCAAATTATCATAAGTATGACTCTTTTCAAGAACCTTGCCATAATTATAGGGAAATAGAACCTGACTTCTGAGGACTCTTTTTGTCCATGCAAAGAAGAGTATACATTGTTATGCGGAGAGCCTCTCATGACTCAAGACAACATCAATAGCACGTTTTAAAGAAGAGCAACAAGAAATAAAAAAGATGAAGAAGAATTGTGGAGAACTGCGGAGAAGAAGAACTGCGAAGAAAAATAATTTTGTACAGTCTTTTACATGTGATATCCCTTAATTCATTCAAACTGAAAACAAAGTCTGTAACACATTTGTACTTTTCATGATTTTTTGCAGTCTTTTACATGAGACATTACCAATCATATACTGTACAATATCTTCTTTGATTTGATTCTAGCTTGTCTTTTTAGAGTTTCATATTCGAGTCTGTTCTAAAGCTTCTCAGTCAACGGCTCTTACCAAAATAATCTCTAGAAACATTAGACAAATCCAATACATACCTTTCTGGTTTAAAACGGAGCATGAATGTTGCAAAGATAAGCCTCCAAAGTATGTGTTTTCCATAAACAATCAATAAAACCAATTACAGAAAAAAGCAACGCTCTAAATCAATCCCTCAGCATGTTTATATACATGCTTAAATAAGGACACTACAAATTGTACACATTCGTTCACAAAGGTCATAAAAAAACCTATCTCCATCATTCACCCCTCAATCCTGATGAGACGCAAACAACAGATCTAAAAAAAAATTTAAACGATAAATTTCACACTCCCAGGCCACTTAACATGACAACTATGGCCTTGGATGTCGATTAGGCACTAAACACCAAATCTGAACCTAACCACTCCACTTAAACCTCTGTTATTGCACTGTCTATTTTTTTTCTGTAACCCTGAAACTACTTGAATATGTCGTGCCCCCAAACCGCGCATTAAACAAAGGCCAATTAAACTGAACCTTATATAACGTCACCGCACTGAACCTCCAGTGTACCTGTTGACATGGAGAGACGGTTACGGAGAGGGCATAAAGGGAGTGATCTATGGGCCAGTCTGTTGATCGTCGTACGAGGTGACCCGTTTCTGGAGCGTCCGATTTTGAAATATGGGGAGAAAGCTGCATGTTGTGTGCCTCAGGGGTCCAGGATATGGCATTGTCCATCAGTTAGGAGCTGATTGATCATCACCCCCCCCCCTTCCCCCCAGGAATAATCGATTATCATGGTTTAGAGTTCCTTTCTCCAGTAAACCTTTTTGTGGTTTCCAGTCTCCTTTCTAAATTAGTAAATATATTTTTTAGAATCTTTCATTTTTAACAGTTACAATCAACAGTTTCAAATGCACCAAAGTCGAAATTTGAAAAAAAAATGAGCATGATAATGAAAAGCTACTTTTTGCTTTCCGAAAGCTCACAATATTGATTCATACATTCCATTTTGCTTTGTAAGGGAATAACGGGTATAGGTTTCTCTATATTGTTTTTTTTAAAACAGTTTCTTTGATGAAGTTAAATGAAGATTAGCAGTGCTTTAAATATAGTGCGCCTTTGTATTCGCACAGAAGGACAAACGCAGACATAAAAATGGCATTTTGGTTCCATCCATAAGCGACAGAAAAGCTGCTGGTCTGGGACATTACTCCCTGCAGGAATCTCAGGGTTTCCATGCACACATCACTCCACCAGTCTTGCCTACCTAAGCCACACCCAGCATCAGACTCTGACAGCCTCTCTCATTACTTCGCAGGCTGGAAATAAAAACAACAATAACCTGTCAGTGTCAAAGGCAGATTGATATGAGGCTACAGTGCAGCAGAAACAAAAAGCCATTAATTGGATATACCTCCGGTAGGGATCAATCATGCCTTTCCTTTCCTTACGAAAAAACAACTAAAAGCTCATCACTGACCTTGTGAATAATACACCTATAGTTATCACTGCTAATTTTCATCAATATTGTTATTATCGTTGTTATGTTTATTCACTCGTTGAAGACGAGTTACCTTCTTCTTCTTCTCTTCTTCGTGTTCTTCATTGTTATCGTAAGAAGCACTACTACTACTACTACTACTACTACTACTACTACTACTACTACTACTACTACTACTTACTACTACTTACTACTACTACTACTACTACTGCTGCTGCTGCTGCTGCTGCTGCTGCTGCTGCTGCTGCTACTACTGCTGTGCTGCTGCTGCTGCTGCTACTACTACTACTACTACTACTACTACTTCTACTACAACTACTACAACTACTACAACTACTACTACTATTACTACTACTATTACTACTACTACTACTACTACTGCTACTACTACTACTACTACTACTACTACTACTACTACTACTACTACTACTACTACTACTACTACTACTACAGCTGCTGGTGCTGTTGCCACTACTGCTACTTCCACTGCTTCCACTTCTTTTACTACTACTACTACTA
>CM060318.1:62372256-62377256 GCA_030674155.1 Stramonita haemastoma | reverse complement strand
CCGACGACAGTGAATAATGAAGTGTGGTAGCTGTCCGGAGCCAGTCTCTTGTCCTTAACAGGGGTTAAAACGACGAATGTTAAATTAACATTTAAGGTGTCTTTTTTTAAAAAGTAAAGCTTCTCTCGTTATGTCTCTCTTTTTCCATTATGAGTGTGTGTGTTATCATTATCATTTCATTATGATTTTATTTTTTATCTTATTACGAGAAAACTGGAATAAGCACTCGTGTGCTTTTTTAACATCCTGTTCCCATTTGTATACAGGTTTGTAAATTTTGTCATCCGTTCCCACCAGCACACCATGGTCTACTCTTCCAAAAAAAGGAACATGTTTTAACGCGTGCGCAGGATGTTCTGCGTGCGTTCGCATACGGGACCTCGGTTTATAGTCTCATGCTAAGGACTTTTTTGTGGAGAGTGGAGTTGGCACTGATGTTAACTCCTCATGAACGAGATTCGAACCCGGCTCAGCAGATCACAAGCACATCACTCTGACCACCAGGCTATCCCGTCCCGTCCCGTCCCGTCCGTCCCGTCCGTGTGTGTGTGTGTGTGTGTGTGTGTGTGTGGTGTGTGTGTGTGTGTGTGTGTGTGTGTGTGTGTGTGTGTGTGTGTGTGTGGCGCGCGTGCGCGCGCGCGAGCGTGTGTGTGTGTGTGTGCTGTGTCTGTGTCTGTGTGTCTGTGTGTACATCACTTTGACCACGAGCCTATCCCAACCCGTGCGCGCGCGCGCGCGCGCGCGTGTGTGTTGTGTGGTGTGTGTGTGTGTTGTGTGCGCGCGCGCGCGCCGCTCGTGTACGTTTTTGAAAAGTACTGAAAAGCACAGTTTAGATGAAAAAGGTAGTGTTTTCTTCTTCTTCTTCTTCTTCTTCTTCTTCTTCTTCTTCTTCTTCTTCTTCTTCTTCTTCTTCTTCTTCTTCTTCTTCTTCCTTCTCCTCCTCCTCCTCCTCCTCCTCCTCCTCCTCCTCCTCCTCCTCCTCCTCCTAATATTTTAATTATACCATGCAAAAATTAAAACCAATAGGTAGGCATGTGTGCAAAAAACATATCTCAATTAATACTTAATTTCAGAAAAGGTTGTTTGTAACATAAAATCAAACAAAATTTAACTGAAATGTGAGGCGAAAACAACCCTAACGTTCTCAACTTTTCATGGCACAAACATGTGCAATTGGTCCACAATTACTGGCATATTTATGAATTTGTCACCTCAGAAGATACGAAAGCCAAAGTCAGAAACAATCTCTCCACTGGCTGTCCGTACCACAGAGAGTAAACTACAAGATCAGTACCCACTGTTACAAATGTCTCCACAAAACTGCACCCTCATACCTCTGTTAATGTCTTCACTTTGTACACACCTTCTCGCTCCCTCCGATCGGCTGCAGATAGTTTGTCCTGAGACTACCTCAATTCAACCTATTTACCTTTGGCTGCCGCTATTTTTCTGTTTTGGTCCATCGATCTGGAATGACTTCCTCTCTCCCTCCAACAAAAGCGTGCTTATAACGCTTTTAAATCCAACCTCAAAACACACTTATTTCAAACCTAAGATTTCGCCTTCCGTTTCCATCTCCTATCTATCCCTGCCTTCAACATTTGAAATCCCCTTCACCTTGCCAAAGTGTATAGCCTTTATAAGTGTGTGCGCTCGCACGTGTGTTGTGTGTGGTGTGTGTGATTTGTGTTGTTTGTTGGTGTGGTGTGTGTTTGTGTGTGGTGTGTGTGTGTGTGTGCGGTGTGTGTGCGCGTGCGTAAGTGTGAACTTTCGAACTTGCCTAAACTATTAATCATTATTGACTTGCTTGTTGTTTGTATAGGTCGAATGCAAGCGCTTTGATTTGTTTTTGCAAGATATAGCGCTATATAGGTTTCATTCATCATTATTATTATTGTCATTATTAAATGTCTTCTCTCTCTCTCTCTCTCTCTCTCTCTCTCTCTCTCTCTCTCTCTCTCTCTCTCCTCTCCTCTCTCTCTCTCTCTCTCTCCTCCTCTCTCTCCCCTCCCTCCCCCCCCCCCCCTCTCTCTCTCTCTCTCTCTCTCTCTCTCTCTCTCTCTCTCTCTCTCCTCCTCTCTCTCTCTCTCTCTCTCTCTCTGGACGGATAGCCTAGTGGTCAGAACATTGTGCTGGCAATTTGACGACCCGGGTTCGATTCCGGTCGAGGAGATTTTTCTCCTGGAGTCAACATCAGTGCTGACTCCACTCTCCCTACTTGTCCTTTGGGTGAGACTTTAAACCGAGGCCCCGTGTCGAACCCACGCAGAACATCTTGCGCACACGTTAAATCCTGTTCCGCTTTTCGTAAGAGTAGGCCATCGTGTGCCGGTGGGAACAGATGACATTTACTAAACTGCATACGCACGGGGACTGGATGTAAACAAGCACAAGAGTGCTATTCCATTATCCTCGATATAAGAAGAATAAATCAAATCAAATCAAATCAAATCAAATCAAATGAAATCTCTCTCTCTCTCTCTCTCTCTCTCTCTCTCTCTCTCTCTCTCCTCTCTCTCTCTCTCTCTCTCTCTCTCTCTCTCTCTCTCTCTCTCTCTCTCTCTCTTCCCCCCTCTCTCTTTGTACAGGACATATACTAGGTATATGTGTAGTGTCCATAACCAACCAGACGTAAATGAAGGATCTTTATTGTGCATATTCAATCTTGTGCATATACGACTGAAATGAAGGCACTAGCAGAGAAAATGAATTGATTCTCAAAGTCAGGGTCGGAGTGTGCCTTGGTTCAATCCTGTTTGGACCTCAAACTTTTCCCCCATCCATTAGACCCTGAGTGGTGATCTGGGCGCTAATCTTTCGGATGACACGATAAACCGAGGTCCCGTGCGTTACACATCATTATTTAGCGCACGTAAAAGAACCCACGGCAACAAGGGGGTTGTTCCTGGCAAAATTTCGTAGAAAAAAAGCCACTCTGATAAGGATACAATTGCAGACAGGAAAAAGAAAAAAAAAATAACGGGTAGGCGCTGCGCTTGTGGTGACGCGCTCTCCCCGGGAGATCAGCCCGAATTTCACGCAGAGAAATCTGCTGTACATAAAGTCGTATAAAATATAAAAATAGATAAAAATAAAAATAGATGTATGCCCAAAGTCGGAAGGCAGCTACTACACTGAAGAGGTGAAACCAGTCCCCTACGCAAAGTCTCATCATTGGAGAGCGTAGGAGCTCTAGCTCTCCCCAAAAGTCTTTCGGATGAAACTATAAACCGAGGCCCCGTGTGCAAACGCACGCAGAACATCTTGCGCACACGTTAAATGCTGTTCCGCTTTTCGTAAGAGTAGGCCATCATGTGCCGGTGGGAACGGATGACATTATTAACAAAACTGCACACACACAGGGACTGGATGTAAAAAAGCACACGAGTGCTTATTCCATTATCCTCGAAATAAAAGAATAGATAAAAAATAAAACAAAATAGCCATGGGATGAATACACGGGGGATCCCAGACGTTGCTTATGCGCGTTGTGCAAAATTTTGATGTAAGCCTTTCAATAAACAAGGGTGTAGTTAATCAAATAATTATGATTGGTACCCCCAGCCACGTAGTATTGCCACCTTAAAGCATCCCTGACGATTAAGGTTAGGGCAAGGGTGTTCCCACAATCCATGCTGTCGTTGGGGGGCAAGGTGTCAGAGACCTCAGCTTCTCCTTCACCTTTATCTGCCTTAGTTCTGTGACCGTGGGCACAACTAAGATTCTGCAACACCCCAGGAGCATATTAGCGGCGCTCATCTCCTCTCCTCGCTGCTTTACCTTCCCTCTCTATAAAGATGCCGCGTACCCATTTACAGCTGGGTGAACTGGGGGACTGTACTGAAGCCAAGGTGCACGAAGGTCACCCATCTAAGAGGTAACAAAACGCTCAACGTTGCTTAATTAGCATTAGCTTGGGGAGAGCCATTTCTCTGACCACTGATGGGTACCTTCAATCACGGATTTAACTGGTCATTGCTTGCTGTTATCATTGAGGTCAGCTGACGTCAAGCAATTTTTCATTACATTCACTATGTCTCTTTCATCACTATCTTTCATTCTTCTAATAAACTCTTGCATACAAGTACTTTTTTCATATTTAAAAAATTTTACTAGACTATTAGTTTTTTTTTTAAAAACTACTGTTTTTATACTCCAGCCGCAGATTCAGAAGATCCAGTACAATAATTTGTCACTCAAGTCCACAACTAAAGCCGCAACCAGGAGTATACAAAGGATTAAAAAAAAAAAGTGCTCTACGTTCGACATAGATGTGTTTTGCTTTTGTTTTTAAACTGCAGCGTTGAGGAAATAACCCTGTGAAATAACTGCCACTGACGGGAAAGTTTTCTCACGGAATAAATCACAGACATGGCTTTCACTTTAGTTATATTTCTTTACGTAAAAAAATATCGCTGTCAGCGTTCAATCATGCAGAAAATACAAAGGTGAACTGATGCAGAAGAGGCGCAATCTGACGGCACATAACTGACCAGAGCAGCGCTAGGCACAGATTCCCATTTTCCTTCAATACCCCGTTTGGGTTCAAACCTTTTCCCCATCCATTAGACCATGAGTGGTGGTATGGGCACTAGTCTTTCGGATGAGACGATAAAACAGAGGTCCGGCCCCGTATGTTACACATCACTATTTAGCGCACGTTAAAGAACCCACGGCAGCAAGGGGGTTGTCCCTGGCAAAATTCTGTAAAAAAAAAAGCCACTCTGATAGGGAAGCAAATACAGTTGCAGATAGGAAAAAGAAAAAGCTGCACGTGTGGTAACGCGCTCTCCCCGGGGAGAGAACAGCCCAAATTTCCCACAGAAAAAAATCTGCTGTGATATAAACTGGTATGAAATGTCTGCGATTATACCAGACTTTGTCAGATAAGCCACACCTACTCTTGCCTCGCGGACACCAACCCCTAGGATCTGAATCTATAAATTTAAGGACGAAGTCCGGCTCAGTACCTAACACGAGGGTCTGTTTTGTTATGGGCA
>CM060318.1:62362256-62364756 GCA_030674155.1 Stramonita haemastoma | reverse complement strand
CAAATAAACTACAATACACAAAAATACGGAACACATATCAACAAAGAGACAAACAAAAACAATAATAGAACACAACACCAACAATAATAGCAACAAACTCCAAATTTCAGACTGAAAAGAAACAGGAAAACGCAAAAAAAGCAACAACATAACAACAGGAACAAAACATACAACAAAAACAGATAGCAAAAAAATCTGACCTTTGGGTTCTTACGAAACAAAACAAACCACCACCAACACCAACACCACTACCACCAACCCCTACCACCACCGCCACCACCACCACCACCACCACCACCACCACCACCCACCACCACCACCACCACTAACGTCACCAACATCAAACGACAACCAACCTCCAGCTTCCAGTCTTTACAAAACAACACACACACATGCGCGCGCGCGCGCACACACACACACACACTAACGCACGCACGCACACACCACACACACACACTAACGCACACACACACACACACTGACGCACGCACGCACACACACACACACACACACACCACACGTGCCCGAGAACACACACACATAGACACACACACAAGCGCACACACGACACACACACACACATACACTACAACAGCAACAAAAGCAAAGTACATCATACAACATCAAAGCTTCAACTTTCAAACTGTTACGAAACAACAAGAAACAAACAAGCAACAACAAAAAAGCAAAAGCAAAAAACAACATGACACAAAACATACAACAAACAACAACAACAACAAACCATTAACATGAAACTTTTCGAAACAACAACAGCACACAATAACAGCAAACAGTACAACAACTTCAAAATCAGATACAGCAAACAACAACTATATAGAATAAACAAAAACAAACAGTAACAAAAAAACTACCCATAAGAACACAAAACTTCAAACTGTTACGAAAAACACACACCAACAAACAAACAACAAACAACCCAAAAACAACGACAGAAAAACAACACCGAAATCAAAAACAACTAAACAAAAACAACAAAAGAAAACAAAATTCCAACCTTTAGACTGTTACGAATATTCCCAGTCGGTCCTCTCTCGTTTTCTCCAACAGCGCATGGTGAACCGTTTTGGAATCAGTACATAAAAGGACAGACACCTCCTCGTTCCTCCTCTTCCCTCCTCCTCTCTCCTCCTCCTCTTCCTCCTCCTCCTTTCTCTCCTTTTCCTTACACAACAATTTGCCTCATGAGTCGTGGTGCACTCAGCATGGTTGGATGGTTCGATAGATTGTCACCTTCTCGCCAATGATCTGTCCTCTCTTTTTGTCGGTTTCGTTTGTAATGCCTTCCTCCTTTCTTTCAGTTCTTGCTTGGGACGTTTTCTTTTGTGCTGAAAGTAAAAATGGGGAAAAAATACTTGAAGATACTGTATTTTTGGTTTGTTGAGAAAATGCAACAACATTTACATGCATAGGTACATGCTTGATGTAGGAATTGATGATGAAAGTGAGAAAAAAAGGAGAGAATGAGGTAAGGGAGAGAGAGAGAGAGAGAGAAGAGAGAGGAGAGAGAGAGAGAGAGAGAGGAGAGAGAGAGAGAGAGAGAGAGAGAGAGAGAGAGAGAGAGAGAGAGAGAGAGAGAGAGAGAGAGAGAGAGAGAGAGAGAGAGGAGAGAGAGAGAGAGAGAGAGAGAGAGAGAGAGAGAGAGAGAGAGAGAGGAAAACAATGACAATGATTTATTGCAGTAGCGTTAAAGCCCATTCACAAAGGAACAACGGGATGGGGACTGGGCACAAAACACGTAATAAATGAAAAGCATAATGATTGACAGTCTAAATTGTCATCATAATATAAATTCTGTGTCATTCTTCTGGACAGATGTGTGCTGTCCGTGCAATTCTTTTCTTTTTTTTAGGAACTTTATTGTTAACCAGCCACCACCATGTCTTAGCATAACAACTTTATTCCCTTATAAAGTAAAATCAAAACCTCCCCTGAAGATAGAGTATGGTTGTCTATATGGCGAGGTGCTTCAAAACAGTCCTACACAGAAGCTTTCCAACCTGTGAGTACTTACAGTCTCACAAAGATTCCCAGGTTTTAGAAGTCATTTTCTCCGTGGGGGTGCTGAAGGCATGTCACTATAAATAGTATCCCCACCTTCTGACAATTCTGTGCTAGCCTCTTACCCTCTTTTCTATCCCCCTCTTTGTTATTGCCTTGTTTTTGTTCTTCCCCATCACCTTTATATCTGTTTTCTGCCTTCTTGGTCCATTTTTCTGTCTTTTTCCAGAACAAACAAAAAAAACCTCTAAAAGATATAACTCTCATTCTACGCCGAAGGCGGATGTGCTGGGCCTGACTTGTCAGGTGCTTAACGGCATCGCAAGGTATTTTCGCTCATATGACATAATTATAACAACAGTTACTGTGTGGGCATTCGACCAAGACGAAGAAGCAGTGATTCAGAGTGCCTCTTCTGGGCGACCCTCTGTGTGTTAACTTAATTAAGCGGGAAACGCGCAACAACAAGCGAGAAACGCGG
>CM060318.1:62347256-62352256 GCA_030674155.1 Stramonita haemastoma | reverse complement strand
TTTCAAGACCTCACAAAGTACCCCCGGCATACTCCAACTTCAAAGATTTCTTTTGAAGGACAGCACTGGTGGTTATTTCTAAGTGTGTATTTTTGATCATGGCTGAAGACAAGCACAACATAGCATTAAACATATTTTTAATGTAGGCATTTGCTCGTAGTCTACATACTTAGCGACAAAGCTTTAACTGCCGCCATGCAGACCTTATTATTTGCAGGCTGCAATGTATACTTGCAAAAACAGAGTAGATGAAGAGAACAGTTGGTGAGGAAGATCCTGTAGCGAGAGAAGCGAAAAGACTCGAAATATTGGTTAAAAAAAAGGTAAAGGTGTCCAATAACCTTTGTGGTTGTAGGAGAGCGAGGCATCGGTGACCTCAGCTTCTCCAAATATTGAAAGACAGAAAAAGACGAAGAAAGAAGAAACAGCAAAACCAAGGCCATCAACAACCCTCGTGTCTGGTTCTACATGCAGCAACAGTGGTAGAGAGTGCAGTGTATCACAGAAGCTGCATAGAACACCATTATACTAAAACAAAAAAGCTTCATAGACCCTTGCAGGTTTTTCTAGTTTCACTGGAGCCTCATAGAATCACCATGTACAACCAGAAGCTTCCTAGAACCAGCTTATATAACCCAAAGAAGCCTCATTCAACTACCACGTAAAACAGAACCTTGCGGAACCTCAGAACCTCACAGGTCTTCACAGTCTCATAGGAGCCTCAAGAATCACCACGTACAAACAAAAGACTCGTAAAAGTCACATACAAGCAGAAGCTTTATGGAATCACCGTTGCCAACATAAGCTTTGGGCCCAAAACTTTTACCCCATCCATTAGACCACGAGTGGTGATCTGGGTGCTAGTCTTTCGGATGAGACGATAAACAGAGGTCCTGTATGTTACACATGATTATTTAGCGCACGTAAAAGAACCTACTGCAATAAGAGAGTTGTTCCTGGCAAAATGTGTAGAAAAAGTCACTCTGATAGGGAAACAAGAACAGTTGCAAACAGAAAAAAAAAAATGTAATGCTAGCGCTGCTGTTGTAGCAAAATGCTTTACACGGGGGACCAGCCCAAAGTTCATGCAGACAAATCTGCGTGGCTTAAAGTGGTGTAAATGTACATGTTAGCTTTAATCATCATGTACACAAGCATGAGTTTCATAAAATTACCATGTTCTACAAAAGTCATATATAATTGCCATGCATCACAAACATCTTATATAGTCACCAGTACAAACAAAAACGTCATAAAATCTCACGGAAATATAACCGACAACACAGAGAAAAGTCGCATAGAACCACTATGCACAACAACAAATGCTTCATAGATTACATACCTCAACAGTCTATAAACCGCTCTGCTCACAGAACCCTCAAGAACTGTCACATTCCACAAAAGCCTTCATAAATCCACGACATCTCCAGAATCTTCATGGAACCACCTGTACAAACACAGAACCCTTCAGAACCACCATACAACCCCAGAACCCTTCCTAGAACCACCATGTACAAACACAGAACCCTTCCTCAAACCACCATGTACAAACACAGAACCCTTCCTAGAAACCACCATGTACAAACACGAACCCTTCCTCAAACCACCATGTACAAACACAGAACCCTTCCTAGAACCACCATGTACAAACACAGAACCCTTCCTCAAACCACTATGTACAAACAAAAAACCCTTCCTCCTAAAACCACCATGTACAAACACAGAACCCTTCCTCAAACCACTATGTACAAACAAAAAACCCTTCCTCTAAAACCACCACCATAATATGCAAACACAGAACCCTTCCTCCTCAAACCACTACCACCACCTTCACCACCACTGTGTCCTGATTACAGTATAGTAGTACCTTCACACACAGACCAAGCGCATGATTCAGCCGTCACAGTCTTGACAGCTCGTTATCCCTCGGCAAAGCCTGCACCCCGATCCTTGTTTTACTTTTTGACAGCTTGGCCTTTGGACCACAGCAATGGGCTTAATCAGCCTCGACAAACCACGCAACGTTCCCCAGTGCATGACTGCATGACTCTAGTGGTATTATGCACACAACAGTAACGGGGTAAAGCACTGATCCGAAACAAATCCCAGCCCACTGGCATGGATGGAAGCCAAAATAGTTTGTGTGGCTACAACTGAGGTGCCTGTGCTTAACTAACTAATCTGTACTACTTTTAGGGGGTGTGGTGGGGGGTGGGTGGTGTTTTGTTGGTTTGAAAGAAAGAGAGAGAGAGAGAGAGAGGGGAGAAAGGTAACAGAGAGAGAGGGAGGAGAGGAGAGGAGAGAGAGAGAGAGAGAGAGAGAGAGAGAGAGAGAGAGAGAGAGAGAGAGAGAGAGAGAGAGAGAGAGAGAGAGAGAGAGAGAGAGAGAGAGAGAGAGTAGTGTGCATGCACGCGAGAATGTAAGAGTCTTGCAGGTGTGAACAGCACCCGTGAAGTAAATGACTGGTCGACAAATTCCAGAGCAGCAAAGTGGGAAAGAAGTGATGCATTATGGCAACAGACCCAGGCCTATGTCTGGCCAAGGCTGACCGAGCTTCGTCATGCATTGATGTTAGCTAAGTGCCAAGCACTACATTAAAAAGATGTTATGTCATCAAATATTATGTTGGGACTATTTTCAGCCTTGACAAGGTCTTATCATAATAACATGCACTTCTTTTTTCTGTTTTTTTTAAATTTTATTATTATTCGGCCGAGATTATAAGCTGAGGTCCCGTGTGTAAATGCATGCAGGACATGTTGCGCACATGTTAAAACCTGTTCCGATTTTCGGAAGTGTAGGCCATTGAATGATGGCGGAAACGGATAACATTTTTTACAAAACCTCATGCTAACAGGGACTGGATGTAAAAAAAAAAAACTCACATGAATGCTTATCCCATTATCCTCAGAATTAAAGAAAAACAAGAAATGGGAGAACAGTCTCCTGAAGTCGGAGAATGGCTGCTCATTTGTTGAAGACAGTCTCAAACTCGCATCATAAAGCACATCTTTATTTTCTTCTATTGATTCTTTTATGTCGAGGATGAAGAATAACCATTTCTGCTTTTTCATATGTAGTTCCTGTGTGTACTCAGTTTGGTAAATTTTGTCATCCTTTCCCACCGGCACACAATGGCCTTATCATCCAAAAAGCGTAACAGGTCTTAAAGTGTGTGCGATGATGTTCTGCGCGCGTTACTACACAAGACTTCATTCTCTTCAGAACGATTTGGGGGAAAGTGGAGTCGGCATTGGTGTTAACTTCAAGGGAACATATCCCCTCGAACGGGATTCAAACCCGGGTCACCAGATCATGAGCGCAATGCGCAGGGTTCTAACCAACCAGGCTACCCCGTCCCCCCTTTCCGTCCATCCCATGCCCCATGATGATATATCTGAGTGTTCCCAGTCTCCCCACTAAGCCCATAGCGATTTCATTTTGTGTATAAGCCGGCTAGATCAAAGAGAAAAAAAACGAAATTGAAATGCAGCTACCTTAACGTTTGGCAAAAACGGTGGCATATGCAAAATTTTACCATTGTGAACCCGGAGCTCTAGCGAGGAACAGGAAAAAAAAACAAGAACCAAATGAACCCTAAACTCCTATGACATTTATAACTTGGAGTTCACACCAGTGACCTTGTAGACAAACATGTAATGCACTATTCTCTACGCCACAGCGGCTAGTGTGCTTGGTGTTTGAAGGAACTAGTGTGTTTGGAGGTTGATATTGAAGTGTACGTCATGGAACCGCACGCGAGGGCAGCCGGCCCTGATATAGCCTCTGTGGTCAGTGGGACTATAAACTTGACAATATAAGTGTATGAACAATAATCATATTACTTTGTAAAGCAGACGTGACTTTATTCAAAACAATAATGAAGATCATGATCATGATCATAATCATGATCATCGTCATCGTCGTTGTCGTCGTCGTCAGTCGTCGTCGTCGTCATCATCATCATCATCATCATCATCATCATCATCATCATCATCATCATCATCATCATCATCATAAACATATGGACATTCTATACGCTGAAACTTTTAAAGCACAAAATCAAGGCCCATCACGCTACCTCTCTTCTTACATAATTGTTAGAGTTTGAATACAGAAGTACTCACAAACCATTTTAAAACGCCTAGTAATCAGTGTGTACCCCAAGTTCTGTCGAAAGTGCTACTTCTTCAAATGAAAGACAGAAAACACAAGCCACAAAAAGAACCCAAAACAAAACCCACCCAAAACAACAAAACAAAACCGAAAATCGAAACCAAAAAAGTGAGGTCGAAGCCAATAAAGCAAAATTGGATCTAGTGGTAAGAGGCTTAAGGTTACACCGAAGAGCAGCCATGCATTGACTTCAGAGCGGGTCAGAATTGAGTCTCTGTAGCTGTGAGTCAAAAACCTTTATTCAACAAACCGCCAAGGGTGATCCTTTGCTTTGCATTTCGGTCTTTTGTGTCACGGCAGGTGGTACTGTATATTGCTTTTTCCGGGCTCATTTGAAAGACCGGATGTCACGGAAACAAAAAAGGGCCAGTCCTTCAGTTGAGACTATGAACCTGAGGCCCTGTGTGCCATTCAAGGCGCGCAGAATATCTTGCTCACACCTTCAAATCCGTTTTGCTTTTTGGAAAATATAGGTCATTCGTGTCTGTAAGAATGAGAAATAAAAAACCACCCTGCAACACATGGTGTCGTATTAGATATCATCCCCGAAGTTGGAATGCGGCTAACCTAACTCTGGGCCAAAATGGTGGCATGCACAAGAATCTCACCATTATTTTGTAACTCACGGAGCTCTAGCTGAAAGCAGAAAAAGAAAGACAGTCATGATTGCTATTGTAGCTTCAGAAAAATGTATGTAAAGATTAATTTTTTTTTCAAAAAACTGTTTGTTTTAGACACTTACGATAATGACCTATACAGACCAAACGCGTTGTCAATCATCAATGTAAGCTAAGTACCAAGGCCTAACTATAACATGGTCTGCT
>CM060318.1:62339756-62342256 GCA_030674155.1 Stramonita haemastoma | reverse complement strand
TGGGGGGGGGGGGGGGGGGGGGGTAGTAGCTTAGTGGTTAGAGCGTTGCTTATTGCGTTCGTGATTTTCTGACGACCTGGGTTCGAATCCCGATCAAGTGATATTTTCTCTTGGAGTTAACATCAGTGCCAACTGCAGTCCCCACAAAAGTCCTTTCGATGATGCTATAAATCGAGGTCCCGTGTGCGAAAAGCACGCAGAACTTCTTGAGCACATGTTAGAAACCTGTTCCACTTTTCGGAAGATAGGTCATTGTTTGCCAGTGGGCGTGGATGACAAAATGTACAAAACTGCATACCCACGGAAATTAGATTTATAACAGCACACGAAAGCTTATTCTATCATCCTCGAAATAAAAAAGAAAAGAGTTAATAATGAATATGTCGGGCTGGTTCTCGAATTTATTGATAGTAAACAGTATTTTGAGATGATCTAAAAGTACACAGCAACCATAAAATGAACCTAAACTTCAATGCAAAACTGTTGACATTCTGTCGTAACATTGAGGGAGAAGAGGGAGAGAGGGAAGAGAGGGAAGAGAGTAGAGAAGAGAGAGGAGAGAGAGAGAGAGAGAGAGAGAGAGAGAGAGAGAGAGAGAGAGAG
The DNA here is from genome assembly GCA_030674155.1 of Stramonita haemastoma. Lineage (NCBI taxonomy): Eukaryota > Metazoa > Mollusca > Gastropoda > Neogastropoda > Muricidae > Stramonita > Stramonita haemastoma. The sequence goes on along the minus strand of CM060318.1, from coordinate 62,341,653 downwards.
AGAGAGAGAGAGGAGGGAGAGGGAGAGAAGAGAGAGAGAGAGAGAGAGAGGAGAGGAGAGAGAAGAGAAGAGAGAAGGAGGAGAGAGAGAGAGGGAGAGAGAGGAGGAGAGAAGAGAGAGAGAGAGACAGAGAAGACAGACAGAAGACAGAAGACAGAGACAGACAGGACAGACAGAAGCAGGACAGACAGAGACAGACAGCGACAGACAGACAGGACACAGAAGACAGAGAGACATACACACAGAAGTAAAAAACAATTTTCACGCTCTAAAAATCACAGGGGGAGCTTAGGATCAAAAGTACCTGAAGGTAAGTAACAGGTGTGGCCTTTTCCTTTCATCTTCTGCCCCTACACTTAATCTTTGGCACCGCACAAAGCGACCCACTGATCTGCCCTGCTAATCCAAGCAACGGTCAAGCCAAATCCCCGCCTCCTGAATTCTTGGTAACGTTTATGAATATTATGACTGTTGTTGTTGTTGCTTTTACTACTATACTACTACTACTACTACTACTACTACTACTACTACTACTACTACTACTACTACTACTACTACTACTACTACTACTACCACTGCCACTACTACTCTACTACTACTACTACTACTACTACTACTACTACTACTACTACTACTACTACTACTACTACTACTACTACTACTAAATGGAATTTATATAGAGCTACCTCTTGCGAAGACAAACTAAAGCGCCTGCACCCAAACCATTCTTACATAGTCATGCAACCAATAGCAAATTAATAGTCCCAACAAATCCAGTTGTACGCACGCACGCACGCACGCAGGCACGCACAAACACACACACACACACACACACACACACACACACACACACACACACACACTCAACACACACACACACACACACACCACGCACACACACGCACACAAACACACCACACACACACACACACACACACACACACACACACACACACACACACACACACACACACACACACACACACACACACACACATACACATGATGGGATTTCGGCTGTTGAAGGCAGGGGCAGTTATGAGATGAAACAGGGAGAAGAAGAATCTTAAATTTGAAATTAATGCGTCTTGAGGATGGATTTAAAGTGTCATAAGTAGGCTTTTGGCGAAGAGAGAGAGAGACAGAAAGAGGAAGGTCATTCCAGATCGATGGACCAGAAATAGGGAAAGGGCGACGGCCAACGGTGAACTGGTTGAATCTAGGTATTTTGTAAGCACAAGGTGCCTGCACCACAGTGGAGGGAACGAAAAAGTGTACAGGTGAAGACATTCACAGAGGTAGGAGGGTGCTGACATTTGTCGCAGAGGGTATTGATCTTATGGTTTGTTTGGCACAGGAGGCCAGTGTTGGTGTTGTGGTTAACGTTGCTTTTGTGGTTGTTTGCTGTGTTTCCTGCTTTTTGTTGTCATTGTTGTGGTTGTTGTTAATGTTGTAGTTGTAGAAGTAGTAGTAGTAGTAGTAGTAGTAGTAGTAGTAGTAGTAGTAGTAGTAGTAGTAGTAGTAGTAGTAGTATAGTAGTAGTAGTAGTAGTAGTAGTAGAGGAGGAGGAGGAGGAGGAGGAGGAGGAGGAGGAGGAGGAGGAGGAGGAGGAGGAGTAGTAGTAGTAGTAGTAGTAGTAGTAGTAGTAGTAGTAGTAGTAGTAGTAGTAGTAGTAGTAGTCATAATTATACGCAAAATCTCACCATTGGAGAACATCACAGCCCTAGTCGAGGAACGGAAACAAAACACTGAGTCTTCATCTTATTCTTCTTATCATCACCATTAACAATACCATGATAAATCTCCAACACATGGTTAAGGGCAGAAGGAAAACAGGTAGACCATCAACATCCTATATTACCAATATCGCTGAGGTCAGTGGTCTGGGAGGGCTACA
>CM060318.1:62327256-62334756 GCA_030674155.1 Stramonita haemastoma | reverse complement strand
TTATGATACATTTTAAATAATTTGGGAGCTTGTTCCATAAATCACTACCTGAATATAGGAAGCTTGTTTTGTAAAGATTGTTTCTGGGTCTGGGAAATGTTAGTAGATGGTCATGCCTGTGTTCATTAATTTTGAATCTATTGATGATCTTGGGAGGGGCATTTCCATTGACGACTTTTTGTACAAATAGAGCTTTATTTAAGTAAAGCCTGTTTTGGAATGTAAGAATATTTGTTTGCTTATAATCATTGATGGTTAGGGAGCTTGCTTTTTAATAGGACAAGTTTTAGTGCTCTTTTATATAATCGATGAATGAATTTCAAATTAGTTTCACTGCAGTTGTCCCAAAGAGATGAGGCACAGTCAACTATAGGCAAGATGTGTCCACAAAAAAAGAGTTTGCGTGAATGATCATCTAGAAAGTGTTTTATTTTTGATAGCTGGCGTACCTTGTTTGTAAGACGTTTTCCTAATGCCATCACATGGTCAGTCCAAGTAAGATTTTTGTCGATAATTACACCCAGAATCTTGTGTGAGTCAACTTCTTCAATAATTTTTTGATCTATCAACAGAGGTTGAAATTTACTTTTCATTTTTTGCCTCTTTTGTCTTGCTAGTACGTACATACTCTTAGTTTTTTGTGCATTTAAGGACATATGGTTTAACTGAGTCCAAGTAATCAATTTGTTGATATTGTTTTGAAGTTTGAGTGTCAGTCTTTGGGGGTCGGTATCACTACAATAGAGAGATGTGTCATCAGCAAACATTTCACAGCTACAATCTAGAAATAAGGGTAAGTCATTTACATATATTGAGAACAAAAGAGGACCCAATATTGATCCTTGTGGTACTCCATATTTAATAGATACTAATTCTGATGTTTGATTATTTGCAGTTACCAGCTGCTGTCTATCTAACAAAAAACTTTTAAAAGATTGATTATTTCAGATGTTAGTTTATATAGGTGAAGTTTACGCACTAGCAAGGAGTGATTAATTACATCAAATGCTTTTTCAAAGTCAACAAAAATTAGGCCTGTATAGTTATTTTTATTTATGTTGTGTAAGAGACTGTCTGTAAGTTGAGTTAGAGCTGTGTGACAAGAATAGTTTTTTACGAAAGCCTGACTGATCTTCATTTATTAGATTGTTGTTAGCAAAGTAGGAATATAAAGATTTTTGGATATGTTTTTCGATGGGTTTAGATAAGACCGATAGGATTGAAATTGGTCTGTAATTTGAAGGACAAGAAGTATCTCCAGATTTGTGGACTGGTATGACTTTTGCTCTTTTAAATATCAGAGGAAAGTTGTTTTTATCTATGCACAAGTTATATAGATATGTCAATGTTTCAACTATAATAGGACCAGAAAGTTTCAATATTTTTCCATCCAGATTGTCAAGGTCACGTGTTGTGGAATTGTTTTGGAGAGATAGACTTTCCAACACATCTTTAATTGTCATTGGCAATAATTCAAACGGGAATTTAATTTCTTTTAATTCAATATATTGTTCTAAGTATTGGAGATCATTTTCATTTGACTTATCACATGATATGACTTTAGTAGCAATGTTTGAGAAATGGGTGTTCAGTTCATCAGCTGTTATGTCTTTAACTGTCTTTTGGCTTTTTGATATAGGTCTATTACATAAAATATTGATGGCTTTCCATACCTGGCGAGAGTCAGTAGTTGTGATTAATAGTTTTTGAAAGTAATCACGTTTTGATCTGCGTTTTAGTGAAGTTACTTTGTTTCTTTGTATTTTAAATTCTTCTTTTGTACCATGGGTTTTCAAATAGTCTCTTAAGCGCATTTCAGACTCTATATCTTTTGTTATCCAAGGAGGTTTAATTTTTTCTTTAACTCTTTTTTTGATGAAGGGGGCATGCCTATCATACACTGAAATAAATGTGGTAATCCAGAATTCTGCAGCTTCGTTGGGGTCTCTGATTTGATATATGTCTTGGAATGGCGAGTTTATCAAGTCTGAAAGAAAGTCTTGTTCATTGAAGTTATTAAATTTTCTGTAAAAGATGGTTTTATGTCCTACTTTGGGGATTTTGACACGATGTTTAAACCAAGTAAAACACACAGAATTGTGATCGCTACATCCACAGGAGGGGGCACATACTTCTGTTATGTTTTGTTTTGTAGTAGTATAGATATGATCAATCAAAGTTCTAGAGTTATCTGTTACCCGAGTTGGTTTGTCTATTAGTTGTTCCAGGCCATGCATAGTAATGTTGTGTCTCCATTTAGGCTTGGGTTTTAATAAGTCTATGTTAAAATCCCCAAGAATAATTGTTTCATGGTTTAAAAGAGTCACTTCATCCATAAGAGAGTTGAATTTTTCAAACCATTCTGTGGTTTCCGAAGGATTTCTGTATATGAATCCTATCAATATTGGACTATTGTGTTTTAATTTTATTTCAACCCAAATCGATTCAATGTCATAAACATCAAAGCTGTATAGTCTTTTACAACTCAGTGAAGAAGCGAAATATGTTAATAACCCAGTGGACTTGGGCTTGTGTGGATCCTGTCGAAAGATCTGATAACCTGGAATATTCATGCATGTGTCAGTTACATGTGGTGAGAGTCGTGATTCAGCAAGGCAAAACAAATGAAATTGATTCCCATCATTGTGCAGTATGGTCGAAATATCATCTTTTTTGTTTGTTGCATTGTTGATATTCAGGTAGCCTACACGGCTACTGTGTGTGTTAGTGTGTGTGTGTCTGTGTGCGGATTTGTGTTTGTATGTGTATGTGTGTGTGTTTTGTGTGGGGAAGGGGGTGTGGTGGTGGTAGATAAGCAAGCAAGCAAGCAGACAGGCAGGCAGACAAATATTAGCATATAAACAACAACAGCAAAAACCCCAACTCACAAGCATAAAACGAAAAAGTTGGAAAACAGCAATATAAACACAATTCAAAGATTTCTTTATATAAAAAAGACTTCCATATGCAGACATAACGAACACTTATACACAATGTCAAAACTTGATGAGCATAATGCAAAAAAAGCTTCGTTTTTAGCCATTACCTTGGCAGTAAAATTACAGCTATGTGTTTGCATCATGTGGTGTGCATTTTCGTGTTCTATTTGTAAAACCACTTCATGTAATATCATCGCGGTGGATGTTACGTTGGTAAAACACAATGGCTATTCATAATGTGAAATGTTGATCTATGTGTGTACCCATAAAAATTGTTTTAAAAGTCTGCTTCTCGGTTTGAACTATTTTTTGTCTTCATCTTGGTGCAGTTCTAAACATGGTGTCTGAAAAAACAACATCAACGATCAATCATCTAGAAAAGAGAGAGGAAAAAAGTATCACATTGTAAATAAGGGAAAAAAAAACCCACACAATTATTCGACCATAGACTGATTACCATAAACCACAAAGCAAGCAGTTTGTAGATATATGTTTTCTCATGTACAGGCTTAATGATTTTTTTTTTTTCAGGATGATGAGAGAGAGGAGATGAGAGAGAGAGAGAGAGAGAGAGAGAGATGAGAGAGGAGAGAGAGAGAGAGAGGAAGAGAGAGAGAGAGAGAGAGAGAGAGGGAGAGAGAGAGAGAGAGGAGAGAGAGAGAGAGAGAGAGAGAGGAGAGAGAGAGAGAGAGAGAGAGAAGAGAACAGAGAGACAGAGAGACAGAGACAGAGACGAGAGAGAGAGACAGAGCAGACAGAAGAAGACAGACAGGGACAGACAGACAGAAGACAGAAGACAGAACAGGACAGACAAACGGACTTACAAACAGACAGAGACAGCGACGAAGAGACGCAGCAACAGCTGTAGGTAGGCAGAAGGGGGAAATGAAAGGTGGCAGACAGACAGACAGACAAACAGACCGAAACACAGAAACACAGAAACGCATAGAGACAGACAGACACAGCAACAGCTGTAGGTAAGCCAAGTCAGGTGGATAGGGAGGAGGGGGGGGAGTGGGGGGGGGGGGGGAGTTGGGGGGGGAGGGGAGGGGAAGGGGGTGAAAGGGGGCAGTCAAGGCATGGTTATGCTGCCGTGGCTAGCATCACTTCATTTCAGCCAGGCGTGTTTGATGAGCACGCTTCATTTCACTCCAGATATAGAGGGGTGGCTATGAGTAGAGATGCTAGCAACCGACAGAGGGACTTGTTTATTATATAGTCAGCGAAGGAAATTGGGTTTTGGGTGGTGGGTTTTGGGGGTGGGTGGGAGGGGAGGGGTCGGGGTTGCAGTTGGGGTGGGGATGGGGTGGAGCGGGGGGAGGGGGGGGCTAGGGTTGGAGGTGGTGATGAGAGTGAGGGAGAAAAGAGTGCTAGATTGGAAATAGTGGACAGCACTTGACTATATTAGATTACATTGCATGCAGTGCTGTCATAGCCAGTACAATACAGTGGAGTGTATTGCAGTACACTAAAGAACAGAACATTGCCTACACTACGCTACATTATACTATATGACACTACACTACAATACAGTTGGGTAGGCTACACTACATCGCATTACACTAGGCTACAACACGCTACGCTACACTATACTACTATCCTTATGCCCTTCTTGGCGGGCGGAGAGAGTGGGGATGTACCGTGGGAAAGGTATCCACTATAATCAAATTTCTGCCCAGTTTCCGAAACAGCAGCTGATCCTCTGCTGTTTGGAGGTCATCTCGAACAGACGGACAAATCAAACCAACAAACAGTCCGGCTCCACAACTAAGATATCATTGTCATCAGTGAGGGATGTGCAGATGGTATCTGCGTGTGGTACATCACAACAGGCACCGCTGAACATCACCAAAGAATCCCATGACCAGTGCAGGGTTTCATGATGGGTGACCATCACGGAGGTCTGACGTGATATTGAACAAACCCCTGTGTGGATTTCTGACCCTGAGGACAAGACAGGACCTGCGTAGGTGTGCTGTTAGGTGAGGAGTCGAAATAAGCGGAGTCAATACAGTAGAGCAGGCATGGTCAGTCAAATTTCTAGAGTTTTAAAGACTGGTAGCATGCATACAGGCACAACATGTGGATTATAATAGTACAAGTCACAGACACAGACACACAGACACAGACACACAGACACACACACAAAACAGACACACAAGCACGCACCACACACGCACGCACGCACGCACGCACGACACACACCACACACACTCTCTCTCTCTCACTCTCTTTCAAGCACACCACAGGTAACAGGTATTCTTTAAAAGACACAAAGCAAAAAATAGGAAAACCCCAGATGTTGCTGTTGGCAAGACATTCCAGACCAACGTAGCTGTTGTAGGGAGGAACCTGACTGTGGCAGTACTAATACTGGCTCAGATCCAGGTCAAAATCTGTGCCAGGTATTAATAATATAGTATAATATGATAAATTAGTAATAATATGTGATAAGAATTAGTAATAATCAATAATGATAATGATATATTGATGATGATGATATAATAATAATATATAATTATATAATAAATGACACGACGAAAATGATATGATGAATGATGATGATGATGATGATAAATAATAGTTACGGATTTATATAGCGCTGAATCTTGTAAAGTATTGGTGTCAGCTAAGTGCCAACGCCTACATGAGGATGTTGTCATGCCTGAAAATGTCATGTTGATGTTATATTGATCCATAACAAGCTCTTATGACAACAACTTTCTCTCAATGGAAGGAACACTCTCCTTTAAAAAAGGAAACAATCCTCTGAAGATAATAGCATCGCTGCCTATATAAAGAGGTGTTGAAAAACAGGCATACACGCAAACTTGTCACCCAGTGTGTATTTAAAGCCCTTACGGTGATTCTCAAGAGGAATGAGTGAGTCAGAGTGTATATTCTGGGTAACCCCCAGGGTGTTAAGCTGGGGAACGTGCAACGACAACTCATCATCATGGCTTGGCTTCGCGAACGAAGATTAAGGGCACTGTCCACGTCTGGTGCAGGCTCGCTGGTGGCTGTTCAGTCCAATGCGTGACAAACAAACCCGGCCGCAGCGGCTGCAGGGGAAAGTCGATTCTGGGGTTGATGTAGAGCGGACGCGGTTCTTCCTCCTCATTCGCCTCTCCTCAAGGGCCGCTCTGCGATTGTCCTCAAAGGAGGAGACCGACTGATGCACAGTGTGTCGCCAGGCCTGCCGGTAACAGCAAGCTGCCATTGCGAGGTTATGAACAGGCATACACGAGATTTCCTCAGTGGTTTTAAATTCGCCCTCTACGGTCGTTCCAGATGGAATTAGTAGAGTCAGGTGGCTCATTCTGGGTAACCCCCAGCGGTGTTTACAAGGGCCCTGCTGGGACCGCTTGCAACTCGACAACTACAACAACAACAAAAACAATAACCTCAACTGCAATACTGGCTGACTGCTAACTGACCAGTAGGGGTTAATATCGGGAGAGGTTCAGACATGACTGACCTGGGATAAACTCCGGCTGACCGAGAATGTGGGCTGATGTTAATGAGCTTGCAGCAAAATGTTAATTAACTTTCTTGGTGTGCTGTGACTTCAGGAGTCTCTTCGTTTTGGTTTTACAGAATGGCAGTAGCCCTACCCACGACTTTTACTGCTTTTCTATATGATAATCCTACTTCTTTGCGAGGCTTCAGGTATAGAGATACCATTCAGTGCTGCAGTATGTAAGTGAGAAAAATCTCCTTTTGATGATTAATAGCGGCTTATAAAAGTTACTTGCCTATTAATTTGGATATTTCCCAGCAATCAGCCAAGCTAGTCCTGAAAGGGACGTTACTGGCATGCAAAAAATACGATTTCCAAAGTTGGGGTTATGGGGAAGGATGTCTCTATCAGGAATGGGGAAAAAACAAACGAAAAAGTCACGTCTGACTGAGTTAGGCTCGGAATTAAATTTGAATGTATGGTTTTAATATGTCTGTCAGTTATCGATTTAATCTAAGTTCCAGGCCTACATGAACATATTGTTATGCTGTACAATATTTTGCTGGTATTTTTTTTGGCAGCAATTACAAACTCTAAGCACAATGGTCTGCACTCTCCTTTGAAAGAAAAAAAAACCTCATCTAAAGTCAGGGTACGGAAGCCTATGTGGCAAGGTATTTGAACAGAGAGCTACACGTATACTTCTCATCCAGTGTGAACTCTCTATCTGGAAAAAAAAACACAAAGGGAATGCGTGAGTCAGAGTGTATATTCTGGGTGACCCCCAAAGCGTTAAGCTGGGAAACAACATCAACGACAACAGCAACGACAACAGCAACAACAAAATAACAAAAATGACAAGAGCAGCCCTGGTCATGCGTGCTGATTCAGAATGCAGTATAGCTTTAGCTCATGTTGTGTGCTGTAGAAAAAAAGGCTTTGGTGTTATGGGCACAGCGCTTAATGTCTAGAAATACTAGACTGAGGATTAGGGATTTTTCTCTCGTCTTTTTTTAAGGCACGAGGAGTAGGCATTGAGAGGGGAGGGTGAGAGGGACTGTTGTTTTTGTTGTTGTAGCATGTACATGTGTTTCTATGTGT
>CM060318.1:62312256-62322256 GCA_030674155.1 Stramonita haemastoma | reverse complement strand
TAAGCACTTCTGTATTTTTTTTTTTACATCCAGTCCCCGTGTGTATGCTGTTTTATGAAATTTGTCATCTGTTCCTCTGGCAACAATGGTCTACTCTCTCGAAAAGCGGAACGGGTTTAAACGTGTTCACAAGTTGTTCTGCGTGCGTTCGCACACGGGAACACGTACATAGTCTCATTCGAATAACAGACGGGGAGAGAGCGGGGGAGGAGTCGGCATTAGTGTCAACTCCAGGGGGGAAATCCTCTTGAACGAGATTCGAATCCGGGTCAGCAGATCACGAGCGCAATGCCATCATAAACAGCCAAACTATCCCGTTCCCGTTTGCACACTAACACTCCTTCTTGCGTGCAGCGCGAGCACACGCACCTACACACACACACACACACACACACACACACACACACACACACACACACACAACACACACACACACACACACACACACCAGGAATGAGAGAGAGAGATGAGATGAGAGGAGGGATGTTGTGTTGTGTGTGTGTGTGTGCGTGTTGTGCGCGCGCGACGAGCATGTGTGTGTATTGTATAGTAGGTAACAGATGAAGAATCAAAACCTAAACTGCTCTCCAGGACAGTAGCCCTAACTATAGCTGCAATGACCAAGCTGAAAGTCCTGTGGAATGACAAGAACTTCGCCATCAGCTTCAAGATCAGACTGATGCGTTCCCTCATCATGTCAATATTTTTTTTCATGTGAAACATCTACCACAACAGCAGTCATTGAAAGAAGGATATATGCAATGGAGATGGGATGCTTTTGCAAACTCCTCAGTATTTCATACAGAGATCAATCACATCACTCATGACGAAGTGAAAACCAAAATTAAAAACCTCATCGAACCATATGAAGAGCTCCTGACCTCAGTGAAACAAGGCAAACTAAAGTGGTACGGGCACGTCACACGAACATTTCTACTTCCTGTTTAAAGGTTGGAATGTTTGTAAGCACCCTCATAACAAAATGATAAAAGACATAAATCCAGAGTTAAATTAAAAAAAAACAAAACAACGAATACACTTCAATCCAAATACAAAAAAAATACCATAACAAAGAGTTGCAAAAAAACCCAAACCCATTTTTAAAAATCATTGGATTGACTAAGTATGCCTTTCTTCAATCAAGCCTTTTTACACGCTAACTTAGCTTTAAAAAAAAGGGGGGAGGCAGTGAATGAAACATAGAGTTTAGCAGAGACAACAGGATCGAGTAAGAACAGGATCTAGGAGGGCTGTGTGGCTTAGAAATGACCCTGTGGAAACGGTCTACGTGTAAAGATGCAGGAGTTTCGCCGAGCAAACAGTGGGCAGGTTGGAGAATTTAAGGACACTGCCGGGTGGCAAAGTGTTCTCTTTACCTTGATGTCTCTCCTTCCGTTACCGTGACATAGCTCAGCAGAGTGTTATTTGTTCTTAGAATGTGGCGAGAAAGAGAGAACGAGGGGGGGGGGGGAGGAGACAGAGAGAGAATGAGAGAGAGAGAGGGAGAGGGAGGGGGTAAGGAGAGAGAGAGAGAGAGGAGGGAGAGGGAAGAGAGAGGAGAGAGGAAGGAGGAGAGAGAGAGAGAGGAAGGAGAGAGAGAGGGGGTAAAGGAGAGAGAGAGAGAGGAGGAGAGAGAGAGAGAGAGAGAGAGATGAGAATGAATGAGAATAGGAGAGAGAGGGGAGGAGAGAAGAGGAGAGTAGAAGAAGAAGATGAGGGATGAGAGAGAGAGGAGAGAGAGAGAGAGAGAGGAGAGAGAGAGAGAGAGAGAGAGGAGAGGAGAGAGGAGGAGGAGAGAGAGAGGAGAGAGAGAGGAGGAGAGAGAGAGAGGAGAGATGAGGAGGAGAGAAGAGAGGGAGGGAGAGAGGGAGGGGTAAAGAATGAGGAAGAGAGAGTGAGAGGAGAGAAAGAGACAGAGAGAATGACAGAGAGAGACAGACAGAGACAGACAGACATAATTAAGGGAACAATAAAAACCGTGCTTTACTTGCTTCAATGATGTTTTAATGATGACTTATTTATGTTTTATCTATTGATTTTTTATATCAAGGATAACGGAATAAGCAGTTGTAAAATAGACTCATCGTAAGGCTGAATGTTTCAAAGAGTCTTGGAAAATAAGACAAAAGTTTATCAATGTAATGCTCCAGAAAGCTGAATCAGTATAGTGGAATATACTTATAACATTTTTTCTGTGGTAGATCTACTTTAAAATTTATCTCCTCACCCACCTCTCTGTGTGTATGCTTGTATGTCTGTCTGTCTGCGCGTGTGCGAGTGTGTGAGTGTCTGTCTTATTGTCTGTCTGTCTGTCTCTGTCTCTTTCTCTCTTCTGTCTGTCTGTCTGTCTGTCCTGTCTCTCTCTCTCTGTGTTGTTTTTTTTTTTAATCTTCTACTTTTTTTTGATTTGTTTGCTCTGAATTTATTAATTGTTAATAATGAATATTGCTTTCTATTCAATCGTTTGTTTTTTGTTAACATGTTATTTCTTCTCTCTAAAAAAAAGAGTCTTTACAATGAAACAAATCCTATCAGTACAACTTCACGTTAATCTAGTAATCATCAGATGAGGATGAGGATGAAAACAAACACAATGACAGTCTTTCTCTGTACCCATTGAATCTTAGTTTGTCTTAAGAACTACACGAAACTTTTTGGTTAAGCATCGATTTTTTTTATTCACTGCTAAAGCCACGAAGATGACCAAGTATGAAAGAGACTTAGGAGAAAAGAAGTTTCTATTGAAGACATGCTATTTAGAGTATGTGGAGAGAGAGAGAGAGAGAGAGAGAGAGAGGAGAGAGAGGAGAGAGAGAGAGAGAGAGAGAGAGAGAGAGAGAGAGAGAGAAGAGAGAGAAGAGAAGAGAGACAGAAGAGAAGAAGACGGAGAAAGAGAGAAGAGACAGAGAGAAGAGAGAGACGTGAGAGAAGAGACAGAAGACAGACAGACAGAGAGAGAGAGAGAGAGAGAGAGAGAAGACAGAGAGAGAGAGAGAGAAGACGAGAGAGAGAGAGAGAAGAGGACAGAGACAGAGACAGAGACAGAGAGACGAGAGACGAGACAGAAGACAGAGACAGAGACAGAAGACAGAGAGACAGAGAGAGACAGAGACAGAGAGACAGAGACAGAGAGACAGAGAGAAGAGAGACAGAGAGAGAGATATTTGATTTGATTTGATTTATTCTTTTATAATTATCGAGGAGGAGAGAGAGAAGAAGCATCATAGGAAGGAAGGATAGAAGAAAAAAAAAGAAACATAAACAGAGAAATTAAACTCATAGAGAATAAGTAAAATGCGTTTCACAAACAAGCTAAAAAAACACAACAACAACGAAAAAGTGGTTTGACTTACCAATTCAAAGTGACCACAGAAAATAACCGGGCAACCAGGCACACGTAACTTTACCCCCAAAAATTATTTCGGTTTTTCTTGCAGAAATACACCCAAGCACTGAACTCAACACACAGACCATACACATATGAACACATCCCATCTCAACCCCACATCCTGAATTACTACATAGTTTTATCACTGATCTGCAATTTGCACATACACAACCCTGGCACAGAAGTGGTTACAGATGGGTATCATGCAGAACAGAATCCGTTAATACGTATGTTAGTTTATTATTTTTTGACGAAATCAGCGCCGAAGGAAATGATTGAATTAACAGAAACTACCTTGCATTTTGGACTGGGAAGGAATGAGTAAGTTTGGTAAGAGCAAAAAAAAGGTCATTCTGAAAATTTGACGTCAAACCGTGTTTATTCTGTTGAATGTTCCGTTCTCAGGTTGCACGATTGAGTTTACATGGTTTTGCTTTTATGTTTCGAATATGTTTGTTTAGAAAAAAAAGTGTCATAAACAAAATTATACGGTAGGTCATCTTGAACGTGTGAGTGGGAACGGACAGCTTAGTGGTCAAAGCACTCACTTTCCACCTAACCAATGTTAAGCAGCGTGTAGCGTGGTTACCAACTGGATGGGTAACCGTTTGCGCGCTTTGGTTCCAGTTCAGTCCCCAAGTTCACCCAGCTGTAAATGGGTACCTGCCTCCTTAGGGTAAAGGAAGGTTAAGCAGCGAGGGGGAGGAGATGGGTGCTGCCCTTAATATACTGGCCCCTAGAGAAGCTGAGGTCTCTGATGCCTCGCTCCCCTACGGCCGCATAAGTTATAGGACACCTTTACCTTACCTTTTACGTTATCTTGAGCAACAATAAGCTTAGAGCTTATATCGCGCTCGTCTTGGTATGCGTTTAATATTATCAGGTTGTATGTTTTGCTTGTGTTTTCCCCATCTCTGACTGACAGACAGGCAGACAGATATATAAATTAGCAGACAGACAGACAGAAAAACAAAACAAACAGACAAAGAGACCAAACAGCCAGCCAGTCATCCATACAGACAGTTAGATGGATAAAACAGACAGACAGACGGACAGATTGAAAAACCAGAGGTGGAAAAAGAAGCTGCTTTTCTACTCTCCCACTCTTCCTTCTCCCCTCTCCTTCTGTCCTGTTTGTATTTAGAGGAATAGGAGAGAAATATTAAGAAAAAAGGCAGGACGGAGACCAGACGAAAGCAATTGTATTTATTCGAACAACATACGTTTCCTTTTCTTTCTTTTCTTCTTTTTCGTGTTCCTCAGCTAGCGCTTTGAGGTAAGACTTTGAATAGATGATCGTTTATGTCCACCATTAATTAAGATAGCCACATTCAGTCTTTTGAGAAAGTGTCTAAACATAACACTCCTATGCGTGCGTTTTTCTAAAAATGTTGTCATCTACTCCTACTGGCACGCGATGGCCTACTTTTCTGAAAGGTGAAACAGGTTTTAACGTTGTGAGCAAGATGTTCTGCATCTGTGCTTGTACATGAAAAACTCGGTTTGTAATCTCATTCCTTGGACTTTTGAGGATCTGGTGTTGTCTAAAAAAAAGTCTGTCCCGAGCCTAAGGCTCATCAGGCCGGTGCTTATCCCGGTTTCTGTGGCGTTAAGCGACTGAGAGTCATAGGCTCCCCCCTGGATAGGACGCCAGTCTATCGCAGGGTTAACCCTCAACACAAGGTTGGTACCCCTTTTACACCTGGGTGGGGTGAGAAAATAGCCGTAAAGTGCCTTTTCCAAGGGCACAACGCCATAGCCGAAAGCTGGGATCGAACCCGCAACCTTTAGATTACGAGTCCAACGCCCTAACCACTTGACTACAGCGGCAGCTACTGGTGTTGTACTGATGTTAATTAACTCCAGGGGGAAATCCTCTTGGAGGGATACCTCGAAGGTGGCTCGATTCTAGGCCGTCGGATGTTTGAGCATGTAGATTATAAAGTTTTGTTTAGTAATGTATTTTTGTATGGGTAAATACGGTATAGTCTACTGTTTTTCTGTATGGTTCTGTCTGTAGTGCGCTGGCTACCTCATTTTTACATGAAATGCCGACTTTTAGTCAATATCGTTGTTGCTGCTTACTATTCTTGCCGCTTCTACTGCTTTTGTTGTCGTTGTTGCCGTTTTTGTTATTCATCACTGTTGCAAGTTACATTCTTCTTCCTCTTGTTGTTGCTGTTTGTTGTTGTTGTTGTTGTTGTTGTTCTTCTTCTTCTTCTTCTTCTTCTTCTTCTTCTTCTTCTTCTTCTTCTTCTTCTTCTTCTTCTTCTTCTTGTCATTCTTCTTTCCTGAGCGCCCTTTCTAGACATTAAACTTTATAACATAACTCTGCTGCATTCTAGACCAGCCACAAAGTAGATAGGGTGCGTCCGGTGTGTAGTGTAGTATTATTTGCATAATTAATAGTAGCAATGCAGTGGCATAAGTGGCTGTTGTATCATAGTAGACATGTCAACGGGAACGTGATAGTTCAGTGGTCAGAGCACTAGCTCTCCCCAAGCTGCTAAGGCTTTGCAGTATTGAGAGGAGCTACTATTTTGAATGGGTGACCGTTCGTGCACCTTGGCTTCAGTACAGCCCCCACAGTTCACCTAGCTGTAAATGGGTACCTGCCCTCTTTTGGGTCAGGGAAGGTAAAGCAGCGAGGAAGATGAGATGGAGGCAGCCCTCAAGATGCTGGCCCCCCAAAAAATTGAAGTCTCTGACATCTTGCTCTGTAATGTACATTAATTAGGTCACGGGACCACCTAGACTACGCACGCACACGCACACATACACATACACGCACACACACGCACACACATCACACACACACCCACATACACACACACACGCACACCACACACACACGCACACTCGAGCGCACACGCACACACATACACACACTCACACTCACACACGCGCACGCGCACGCACGCACGCACACACACTCAAACACACACAAGCACACACACATACACAAATACGCGCGCGCGTGCGCGCATACACATACACACACGCACGCACGCACGCACACACACAGACACACAGCACACACACACACACACACACACGGTCTATTGTCTAATTTCACTTTTTGTGAAGAGACATAAAATTGAAGACCACCACACACCACACACACACACACACACACACACACACACACACACACACACACACACACACACACACACACACACACACACACACACACACACACACACGCACGCACGCACGCACACACACACACACACACACAACCACACACACACACACACACACACACACACGCACACACGCACACACACATACAACATACACAACCGTGTGTGCGCGCGCGCATGCTCGCGAAAGATAACACATGTACACACATACAAACACACACGAGCGCGCATACATACAAAAATACGCACCTATCTTGAGAGAGGAAGGAGAGAGAGAGAGAGAGAGAGAGAGAGAGAGAGAGAGAGAGAGAGAGAGAGAGAGAGAGAGAGAGAGAGAGAGAGAGAGAGAGAGAGAGAGAGAGAGAGAGAGATTGTAAAAGGGAAACAATCCCTTGATAGTCATAGTGGTGCTTAATATAGATTGTTCCCCTTATTCTTCTACTCATACTGCACATAGCTAAACACATTAATGTTATCTAAAGGATTGAAGAAGCGTAACTTTGACATTCACAAGTTCTTTTGGAGGTTTTAAAACACTCTTTGATATTTCAGTATTCCTATGGGCGTGTGCACACGCAAGCATGCACGCGCGCGTGTACCTTCCCAGTCACACACACACACCTCTCTCTCTCTCTCTCTCTCTCTCTCTCTCCCTCTCTCCTCACACACACACACACCACCCACACACAACACACACACACACACACACACACACACACACACACGTGCACGCGTGCACGCACGCACGCACTCACGCACGCACACAGACAGACAGACACACACACACACACACATACACACACACAGACATTATCCTCAATATAAAAGAATAAAAGAAAAAAGATTAAAAAAAAGAATAAATAAACACACACACACAGAGTCAAAGTCAAGTCAAGTCAACAGCACTTTAATCATTCCTGAAGGGCAATCACAATACTGACAGGCATATTTATACGAATCATAATCAAAAGATACAAGATAGCTACATTTCATATTTGTTCAAACATTAAACCTTCAAATAAAAATATCACAGTACACACTCGCAGGTGCCCGCGCATGCACATACACCTCCCCCCCCCTCCACACACACACACTCACACACACCTCACCAATAATTATATGGACACAATGTTATTAAAACCATTGACTAGAAAAGACATAACCAATATTATCTACGCATGTATGTACGCGCGCACTCGCACACGCCCATATACATGCACACACGTTGGCATACACACAAACGCGACCCCCTCCTCCAACACACCATCCATACACACCCTCTCTCTCTCTCTCTCTCTCTCCTCTCTCTCTTCTCTCTCTCTCTCTCTCTCTCTCTCTCTCTCTCTCTTCTCTCTCTCTCTCTTCTCTCTCTCTCATCTCTCTCTCTCTCATCTCTCTACTCTCTCTCTCTCCTCTCTCTCTCTCCACCACACACACACACACACACACCACACACACACACCAATAAATGCAATGTTTTAAAACCATTGACTAGAAGACATGAATTTATAAACAATTAAAAAAATCAATAAAGCCAAAAATATGACATACACACATATGACAAAATATGACATACACACAGGTATCAGATGAGACCACTACATGTTAATTTCCTTACTGACATCAAGGCTTGGTTTTTCAACACTGGTACTGCTTGTTCATCCTTGAAAAAAACTACTTTGTTTGATACTCCTAAAGTGTTAGAATTATAGAAGAACATCCTGGGGATGCGACATAACCCCCGTTTGGACCCCAAATTTTTTTTCTTTTTTTTTGCTGCCTCATCTTCCGTGACGCTCCTGTCCCCGCCGTTCCCACGCCGCTCGCTTCAATTATCCCGCCACAGCCATGCCCAGGCTTGTTATGTCTCATCTCGGGGTCGGAAGTGCACAGGGATTTATCAATAATTAGGCCGTCGCGGGGCCACCAGCCAGAGGAGCCCTGCACTTCTGCTGGGTCACTTTGGTGGTGTTCAGTGGTGCCTGCTCTGAGCTAACATACGTAGGACACCACCTACTAAGCCCCCCTCTAATGACAGTATTAGCTCAGTCGCGGAGCCAGACCGAGGGAGACGCACACTAGAGGTGGCGACACCACAACGTCCCTCCAACGACCGCCCCCTCGAACATCCAACCCCAAGGGCTTTGACACAAACTCACCACGGGCACAGAAGCGTATGGGGAAACCGAATCTGAGATCACCATGAGACCAGGGCAACCGGGGCCCCAAACTTTTGCCCCATCCATTAGATCATGAGTGGTGGTCTGGGTGCTAGTCTTTCGGATGAGACAATAAACCGAGGTCCCGTGTGTTACACATTATTTAGCGCACGTGAAAGAACCCACGGCGAGAAGAAGGTTGTCCCTGGCAAAATTATGTAGAAAAAAGCCACTCTGAAAGGGAAACAAATACAATTGCAGACAGGAAAAAAAAAAAAAAAGTAGGGGTGGTGGTTGCGCTGCACTTGTGGCGACGCACTCTCCTCGGGGGGGGGGGGGGAGAGAGAGAGAGAGAGAGAGAGAGAGAGAGAGAGAGAGAGAGAGAGAGAGAGAGAGAGAGAGAAGAGAGAGAGAGAGAGGAGAGAGAGAGAGAGAGAGAGAGAGAGAGATTAAAGGGAAACAATCACTTTATAATCCATGTTGTTCTTAGTACAGGTTGTTCCCCTCTTCTGTCGCCCATCGTGCACATGAAGAAGACCACGTAGTCTGCATAGAAAACACAATCCATGCGCTATATTCAACAATTTTTTCCCCTCCTTATTTTGTGGCCTTAGTTATATGCAGGTCATGGAGCACCTTTTCTTTGTATACTTTTAAACAAATCATTTTTTGTTTTTCACCTATTATCCCCCTTTCCTGTCTAAAGCACCCCCCCCCCCCCCCCCTCCTCTCTCTCTCTCTCTCTCCTCTCTCTCTTCTCTCTCTCTCCACCACACCACACACACACACACACACTTATGTAGATGTATAAGTGGTGTGTGTTATGTAGATGTATAATGTTAGAATGTATGTAACCATGTTACCTGCGCTCATATGCGCGTGCGTTTCTGTGTGGTGTGAGTGTATAGGCCTAGTGTGCGTTTTTACGCAAATACGTATACATGTACCTTTACACTGTATTGCTAATGTACTGATATGCTAGCATGTTTGACTTGCACACCTATCTGTGTTATAAAAGCTTAATTGATTTCACACTTAGTTTTTTTTTTCCATTTAAGTAGCCAAAGTCCAATGCCAAGTGTTATAGATGAGTTAGAGATTAGATACAATTATCATACTTTTCCCTGTCTGCAAAGCCTAAAGGTTTGTCACACCTTGGAATGGACTGGAATTCATGACACAAGCCCATATCACTGACATATGCGTCAATTCAGTTATCTTCCCTTGCTGACTTGTAGCTTTGTTGTGGGGATGGGTCTAAGGGGGGGGAGGAGGGGTCTAATCTGCTTTACATTTCCTAAAACTGC
>CM060318.1:62299756-62307256 GCA_030674155.1 Stramonita haemastoma | reverse complement strand
TTATATAAAAGCGGCAGCTACAAGAAACAAACAAAAAAAAAAAGAAAGAAAAAATAACATAAAAAAAACAAACTGGCAGACTGAGGCAAAGATAGTAGACAAAAGAGAAAGAAAAAACACAAACAATTATTGTGGGTTTTGGGGGAAAGCCGCCGCTGTAGTCTAGTGGTTAGGGCGTTGGACTCGTAATCTAAAGGTTGCGGGTTCGATCCCAGCTTTCAGCTATGGCGTTGTGCCCTTGGAAAAGGCACTTTAGGTCTATTTTCTCACCCCTCCCAGGTGTAAAAGGGGTACCAACCTTGTGTTGGGGGTTAACCCTGCGATAGACTGGCGTCCTATCCAGGGGGGAGTCTATGACTCTCAGTCGCTTAACTCCACAGAAACCGGGATAAGTACCGGCCTGATGAGCCTTAGGCTCGGGACAGACTTTTTCGGGGGGAAAGAAGGCAGGGTAGTTTGAGAGAGCTGGCAAAGGAAGAAGGGGAGGGGGGAAGTGGAGACAAACAAAATAGGGGAGGCCACCCCTTGAACTTGAAATAAAAACAGCAAGGTCCTTTGGAGCCCTCATAGAGAGAGAGAGAGAGAGAGAGAGAGAGAGAGAGAGAGAGGAGAGAGAGAGAGAGAGAGAGAGAGAGAGAGAGAGAGAGAGAGAGAGAGAGAGAGAGAGAGAGAGAGAGAGAGAGAGAGGGGTTACGCTGGGGTCACACACTATGGGCCCAGGAGTTATTAAAGGCTTTGTCTTTTTCTAAAGAAGGGGGGTGGGGGGGAGACTTCTACGGTCTGTGACATATTATTATACTTAACATTTCAGAGACACTTTTTGGTCCCTGGTGTGTTTGTTATGTTATTATCTCTCGCTTGTTGTATATCCATTGTCTGTCTGTTATTGTGTCTGTGAGTCAGCCCATAGTTCTGTCTGTCTGTCTGTCTGTCTGTCTCTCTCTCTCTTAAAGGAAGATATTGAGCGTGATCCTGTTTACTTGTACAATTGGTTATTGCGAAATGGCTAAAAAGGTTTTCTGCTATGATGTGTACCTTTCCTCTGTTCCAAACATGTTTTGTATAGTGGCCCAAGGCTGAAGTACAATAAAACTGTTCGTGTTCAGTAATCAGTGTTCTCTCTCTCTCTCTCTCTCTCTCTCTCTCTCCTCTCTCTCTCTCTCTCTCTCTCTCTCTCTCTCTCTCTCTCTCTCTCTCTCTCTCTCCTCTCTCAATTACCCTCATTAAAATTTCGAGTTTGAGTTTGAGTTTGAGTTTTCTCTCTCTCTCTCTCTCTCTCTCTCTCTCTCTCTCTCTCTCTCTCTCTCTCTCTCTCTCTCTCTCTCAATTCACTGATTCCACAACCTTGGTCACTGCTAGGGCAGTCGCTATGATCTCTGAACAGCCATATGTGATATGCCCTGAACAGTTAGGTTTGGTATGTATGTACGTAGACTAGACACCGCAAAATAATGGGGATTCATTCCCCTCTTGGCTTCAGAAGCAGCAGAGGGTAGAGTAAGGTTGGACAGGGATTCCCCTTTTCCTCTCCACCCAGACAGCCAAGGCCATAGAGCACGAACTGCACGTGCAGATAACGAGGAATGCAGACACCGTGAAACTGACATGCCCATATCAGACGGTCATGGCTGCAGAACACGAACTGCACGTGCAGATGACGAGGAATGCCAAACATGGTGAAATTGACAAGTCCTACCAGACGGTCAAGGCCACAGAGCATGAATTGCACGTGCAGATGGCGAGGAATGCAGACATGGTGAAATTGACAAGTCCTACCAGACGGTCAAGGCCACAGAGCATGGATTTGCACGTGCAGATGACGAGGAATGCAGACATAGTGAAACTGACAACACCTACCCGGAAGGTCAAGGCTAAAGGGCATGAATTGCACGTGAAGATGAGGGACTGCAGAAAATTGTGGAACTTATCACCCGTCGTTGTCACGAGTCAGAAGGTCAAGGCCAAAGAGCATAGATTGCAAGTGCTAAAACATGGCAGAGTGCCTGGATAGACAGACCAGTAGTGGTTTAACCCACTTCTGATCCTGTGAGCCTCCCCTCCCCCCTCCATCTCTCTCTCTTTCTCTATGTGAATGGTTTACTAGAGATTCTTATGTGTGTATTCACAGCTGTCTTTAGGTCAATTTTCCATATATTTTTTTTCTAGTTGTAATGTGTGTGACATTTGCATCTGATTTTTTAAATTGATATTTTATTTCATTATACTTTCAGTTAAGTTTTTTTCTATCATATTTATCCTGATTAAAGTATAGTTATGTTCATTTTTATGACTATAATCTCATAGAATAATAATGACATTTGTGTTTTGGAAATTGCATGAAGTTTTATGTTATTTTCTTTCCTATGCACTAAATATCCATGATTCTCTCTCTCTCTCTCTCTCTCTCTCTCTCTCTCTCTCTCTCTCTCTCTCTCTCTCTCTCTCTCTCTCTCTCTCTCTCTCTCTTGTTCTCTTGTTTGCTCTTTACCTATTAACACTTTTCTATTCTTCCATAATCAAAATCTTTTTATTGTGACTTCTGATTTTGTCTTCTGATCGAGTGCATTTTTACTACCTTATTATATATAGTGTCCTTGTTCTTGTGTGTTGCTTGGTACTGCGTAAAATTTTATTGTTTAGTATCTTTTCATCTTGATGTATCCCTGAAAAGGGCGGGGACTGGATGTAAAAAAGCACACGAGTGCTTATCTATTATCCTCGAATAAAATACTTTGCCTTGCCTTGCCTTGCCTTGTCTCTCTCTCTCTCTCTCTCTCTCTCTCTCTCTCTCTCTCTCTCTCTCTCTCTCTCTCTCTCTCTCTCTCTCTCTCTCTCTCTCTCTCTCTCTCTCTCTCTCTCTCTTTCTCTCTCTCTCTCTCTCTCTTTCGGAATTCCCTTATGTTACATTCTGTCATACAATTAATCATAATCAATTTCTCAAATGTAAAGTAAATTGCTAATTTAGCATACACCCATTTGATGGTACTTTGCCACTTATTGATGTAGGCAAATTTCCAAGAATGTTCTTACGTTTTACAATGTTATGTGAGGGTTGTCTTCAGACCTGACAAGCTCCAAACAGAATAACTGATGTCATACTCCATCAAATGAAAACAACAACAAAAATCTCCTGAAGTCGGGGAAAGACTGCTTATTATGGCAAGGTACTAAAATAGCCCCCCTCCCACCCCCGAAATCAAGCCATACATACAGACTTCTCATCAAACGTGTACTTCAAACTAGTTCTCAGACTTAATGAGATAGGAAGCTGGAGTGGATAATTACGCTTTTGTTGTTTAGATGTATTTTTGTTGTTGTACTTTTGCTTATTCGGAATTTCTTTTTTTTTTAACAAATTTGGGTGGCCCTCAAGGGAAAAAGCAGTCATAAAAAAACTTGATACAAATTTCTTCAGGGTATAAAAGCCCTAGCACTCTTAACACCCCCCGACCCCCTTCCTACTCCTTGTCCCTGGCACTCAATCCCCAAGGAGTACTATTCCCTTCACCTTTACCTGTCCCGTAGTCCCGCAGACCGAGAGGGCACTACTGAAGATTATGCAACCAGCTTCCTCCACTCCCCACGGTCTTCCGCCCCTCCGTAGCAGGTCGTTCCACCCAAGGCCTGTCCACTCTCTGATGTTGTCTTCTCATCGTTTCCTCTGTCTGCCTCTTCGTCTCTCTCCCCTTACTGTACTGTTTACACTTACATGACATCAAAGCACAGTGTTCACACACAGAAGTAGACTCGGGGGGAGAGGCACGTTGTTCAATGGTAATAACCAAACTAGACTGGCAAACACATCCTTCAAAGATGCACGCTGTATATATATATATATATATATATATATATATATATATATATATATATATATATATATATATATATACATATATATATAAATATATATATATATATATATATATATATACACATACATACACACAGCAACCTGAGCAAGATTGTGTGGTGGACGGACATAACCCTGCAAACCAAGCCCTACGAGAGTGACTGGAAAGGGCATACCATTGTTTTTCCTAGGCACACCTGACGGTGAGAAAACGAACGAGAAAAGAAGATAAGAATGGAGTCCATGAAGCATTTCAAGCCCCTCAGTGATCACAAACTGTACAAAGGTTGAATTATAGGGTATAGTCTCAGCGGCTTAAAAAACACACACACACACATGCACTCACGCACGCACACACACAAACACACACATACACGCGCGTACGCACGCATACACGCACACACACACACCGCGCGCGCGCGCACGCACACACGCATGCACGCATGGACGCACCGTCACTCTCACTAGTGTTTTTTCATGTCAAAGGTTGAAACGTATTTGAAAAATGTTTTTTTTATTCTTGTTTCTCAGTTTTCCTGTTCCTCATAAAATTATAGCATAGCTCACTTTTGTATTTGTTAATACCTCTCCTTATAACACTTTTCCTAAAAGAAACAAGCAAATGAAAAGCAAAATAAAACAAACAGATATCATAAGACAAAAGGAAAACACTCCCCCTCCTTCTGATTTCATGACTACATCGTTTACAAACATTAACTGCAAATCCCGAAAAATCCCATCCAATGATTTTGTGAAACCCCTGTCATACCCTTATACTCTCATCGTTTTTCTGACAACTAAGAACACGAAACAACCTCAACAACAACAACAACAACAACAACAACATACCCACAACCACCCACCCAAACCTGTTTTATAAGTACCACACCCCATCCCCACCCCCCTCTCCACCCCTCTCACACCCACACAACCACCAACCCATCATTTTGCCCAAAAAGATTTATTAGTATCGGCAATCCCATACGATAAAAAGACCAGACTTGGGATTCCCTTATCTACAACCTCATGTCGACCTGGACGATAAACCAACAACAGCAGATAACTACCCCTTATCGAGCCCCCAACACTTCCTCATAAAGCACCAATGACGTACTTTAGAACCTTTCACCTCACGACAGACAGACTATCTGTCAGCAACTCGCGCAGTTTGTGTAGCACCCTAGCCGCTTGCGACCATCCAACCCAGTTGTGTCCCCTGAAAACCAGTCCCCTGTTTTAAAAAAAAGAGGATATTTTAAATATCCACACCCTGCTTACAAAATTAGTCATCCTTCGAATTCTTTCAGAGGAATTATTGTTAAAGGCTCTATAAGGAGTGCGAGGGAACGGAGAAAGTTTATCATTTGTGCGGATTTTCCTTTTGGTATCATACACATTGTTTTTCTTCAACTTTGTGCAAAGTTTCGTTGGTTTGAGTTGTTTACGGGGCTTAGGTGTACAGGCTGCGTATTTGAAGAGCAGGGTGTGTGTGGCGTTGGTAGTTTTGGAGTCGGGTAGGAGAAAGAGAGAGACAGAGAGAAGAAGGGAAGAGAAATGACAGAAGGAGAGAAGAAATTCTATGGCGACTTTATCGAGGCGATAAATATGTCTTTGGATCATCATCTGTTGCGTTTGTGCAATGTGAGTATGTTGTCGTTGTGTGTGTGGTGGTTGTGTGGTGTGTGTTTTGTGTGGTTGTGTGTGTGTGTGTGAAGTTGTTGTGGTGTTGTGTGTGTGTGTGTTTGTGAGTGTGTATGTTGTGTGGTTTTGTTCGAAAATTGTTTGTGTGTCTATTTGTTTTTTTTAGATAGACAGAATTCTTGCTATAAGAGTTTTTTTACTTTGTTTTTTTTTGTTATTTTTTCATTTTTTAAACGTTTTTGAATTGTTTTATAGTAGTCGTTGTTGTTTGCTACTGTTCTGATGTTTGTATAGCTACGTTGTTGTTGTTGCTGTTCTGATGTTTGTATAGCTACGTTGTTGTTGTTGCTGTTCTGATGTTTGTATAGCTACGTTGTTGTTGTTGTGTTCTGATGTTTGTATAGCTACGTTGTTGTTGCTTATGTTCTGATGTTTGTATAGCTACGTTGTTGTTGTTGCTGTTCTGATTTTGTATAGCTACGTTGTTGTTGTTGCTGTTCTGATGTTTGTATAGCTACGTTGTTGTTGTTGCTGTTCTGATTTTGTATTAGCTACGTTGTGTTGTTGCTGTCTGATGTTTGTATAGCTACGTTGTTGTTGTTGCTGTTCTGATGTTTGTATAGCTACGTTGTTGTTGTTGCTGTTCTGATGTTTGTATAGCTACGTTGTTGTTGTGCTGTTCTGATGTTTGTATAGCTACGTTGTTGTTGTGCTGTTCTGATGTTTGTATAGCTACGTTGTTGTTGTTGCTGTTCTGATGTTTGTATAGCTACGTTGTTGTTGCTACTGTTCTGATGTTTGTATAGCTACGTTGTTGTTGTTGCTGTTCTGATGTTTGTATAGCTACGTTGTTGTTGTTGCTGTTCTGATGTTTGTATAGCTACGTTGTTGTTGTTGCTGTTCTGATGTTTGTATAGCATAGTGTTGTTGTTGTTAGCTGTTTTGATGTTTGTATAGCTACGTTGTTGTTGCTGCTGTTCTGATGTTTGTATAGCTACGTTGTTGTTGTTGCTGTTCTGATGTTTGTATAGCTACGTTGTTGTCTGTTCTTTTTTTGCTCGTTTCTTGCTGTCTTTGTATAGTACGTTGTTGTTGTTGCTGTTCTGATGTTTGTATAGTACGTTGTTGTTGCTGTTCTGATGTTTGTATAGTACGTTGTTGTTGCTACTGTTCTGATGTTTGTATAGATAGGTTGTTGTTGCTGTTCTGATGTTTGTATAGATAGGTTGTTGTTGTTGCTGTTCTGATGTTTGTATAGATAGGTTGTTGTTGTTGCTGTGTGCTAATGCTGTTGTCACTGTGTATGCTGTCATCTTTTCTGATGTCTGAATTTCTTCTCTTTTCTTCTTCTTCTTCTTCTATCTTTTCTTCTTCTTCTTCTCTTCTCTTCTTCTTCTTCTTCTTCTTCTTCGTCTTGTTACTTCTCTTCTTCTTCTTCTTCTTTCTTCTTCTTCTTCTTCTTCTTCTTCTTCTTCTTCTTCTTCTTCTTCTTCTTCTTCGTCTTCTTCTTTTTCTTCTTTTTCTTCTTCATTGTCGTTGTCGAAGTTGTCATCATCATCGTCGTGATTGTCATTTTAGTTTTTATGCTTCGTGTACAATGTTTTAAAAAAATGCTTCGAAATGCTGTGACTCGATTTCAACACGGTGTCATGACATTATGTCCACAATGTGTGTGCGTACTGTCCGTGTATTGTGTCATTAATTATTGAAATAGTCTTATTCATTGAAAGATACGTTGACATAAGTCAAAGTTAACATTTTTAAAATATTTATCGACAAGTGTAACAAAAGAGAAGTAATGAAACTCTTTTTCTTCTTTAACCCATCCATCTATTTAACAAATAGTAAAAGGTAAAGATATCCCATAACTTATGCAGTCGTTGAGGAGTAAAGTGTTAGAGACCTCAGCTTCTCCAGGGGCCTGCATATTGAGGGCGGCGACCATTTCCTCTCCCTCGTTACTTTACCTTCTCTGACGCTGAAAGGCAGGCACCCGTTCACGGCTGGGT
>CM060318.1:62287256-62292256 GCA_030674155.1 Stramonita haemastoma | reverse complement strand
TATTATCATACTATTATCACTATTGTTGATACTATTCTTATTGTCATCATTATTATCATTGTATTATCTTTAGTTCCTTCTGAGTTCATTTTGTTGTTATGAGCTGTAACAATGTTGTAGCTAATTATTGTTGGGTGGACTTTTCTTGGTTGCTAAGTTGTTTATTTCATTATGTTTCTTTGGTTGCTCTTTATTTATTAACGCTTCTCCTTTTCTTTTATAATCAAAATCATTTTATTGTGGCTTCTGATTTTCGTCTTCTGAATGTGTGCATTTTTATTATCTTATTATGTATAATGTCTTTATTCCTCTATGTTGTTTGGTACTGCATATAGTTTTACTGTTTAGTATCTTTTTATCTTGATGTTTTCCCTGAAAAGGGCGGGGACTGGATGTAAAAAAGCACATGAGTGCTTATCTATTATCCTCGAATAAAAGAATTTGCTTGCCTTGCCTTGCCTTGTCTCTCTCTCTCTCTCTCTCTCTCTCTCTCTCTCTCTCTCTCTCTCTCTCTCCTCTCTCTCTCTCTCTCTCTCTCTCTCTCTCTCTCTCTCTCTCTCTCTCTCTCTCTCTCTCTCTCTCTCTCTCTCTCTCTCTCTCTACGTAGTTTTTGTTTTATTTCACCACCACCGTTACAATATTTCCACATTGCCATGTTACCCCCACTGCCACTGTATGCCAATGTTACCCCACAGTCACTATTACCCCACTGTCACTGTTACCCGCTGCCAATGTTACCCCACTGCCAATGTTACCCGCTGCCAATGTTACCCGCTGCCAATGTTACCCCACTGCCAATGTTACCCCACTGCCAATGTTACCCCACTGCCAATGTTACCCCACTGCCAATGTTACCCGCTGCCAATGTTACCCCACTGCCAATGTTACCCCACTGCTAATGTTACCCCACTGCCAATGTTACCCGCTGCCAATGTTACCCGCTGCCAATGTTACCCCACTGTCACTATTACCCCACTGGCAATGTTACCCCACTGCCACTATCACCCACTGTCACTATCACCCCACTGCCAATGTTACCCCACTGCCAATGTTACCCGCTGCCAATGTTACTCCACTGCCAATGTTACCCGCTGCCAATGTTACCCCACTGCCAATGTTACCGGCTGCCAATGTTACCCCTCTGCCAATGTTACCCGCTGCCAATGTTACCCCACTGCCAATGTTACCCCACTGCCAATGTTACCCCACTGCCAGTGTTACCCCACTGCCACTGTTCCTACTGCCGATGTTACCCCACTGCCACTGTTCCTACTGCTGATGTTACCCCACTGCCACTGTTCCTACTGCCGATGTTACCCCACTGCCACTGTTCCTACTGCCGATGTTACCCCACTGCCACTGTTCCTACTGCTGATGTTACCCCACTGCCACTGTTCCTACTGCCGATGTTACCTACTTTACCCCTCCCTCCCGACATGCTTCTACTTCCCTTTTGTCGTTGTTTCCATATAGTACTGTTTTTCCTGTCTGTGTTTCCCATGCCGCTATTCTCTTAACAGCTCTCACTTGGAACTTTCCCCCTTTGTTGAGGTTTTCCCCTTTGTTTGCTGCTCTCTCTTTGTTGCTGCCCCCCCCCTTGTTGCGTTTCCCCTTTGTTGCTGTTCCCCTTTGTTCCCTTGATGCTGTCCCCTTGATGCTGTTTCCCCTTTGTTGCTGTTACCCCTTGATGCTGTTTCCCCTTTGATGCTGTTTCCCCTTTGATGCTGTTTCCCCTTGTTGCTGTTCCCCTTGTGCTGTTTCCCCTTTGTTGCTGTTTCCCCTTGATGCTGTTCCTCCTTTGTTGTTTTTTCCCTTTGTTGCTGTTGCCCTCTTGTTGCTGTTTCCCTTTTGTTGCTGTTTCCTCCTTGTTGCTGTTACCCTTTGTTGCTGTTTCCCCTTTGTTGCTGTTTCCCCCTTGATGCTGTTCCTCCTTTGTTGTTTTTTCCCTTTGTTGCTGTTGCCCTCTTGTTGCTGTTTCCCTTTTGTTGCTGTTTCCTCCTTGTTGCTGTTACCGCTTTGTTGCTGTTACCCCTTTGTTGCTGTTTCCCCTTTGTTGCTGTTTACCCCTTTGTTGCTGTTCTCCCTTGTTGCTTTTCCACGTTTTCCCGTTCCCATTCGTTGCTGTTCCACTTGTCACGTGCCATAGAGCCTCTAAAAGTGGCGATCAAGGGAGACACTGGCTTGTGTCAAGGCCTCTGTGATCTGGTAGAGCATCTGTCTGCACATCACTATACTATTATCTAGGATCTCCAACACAGCTTTATTCATAACTAAACAAGGAAGGTGACGGGATAGTTTAGACACAAACCCTCCAACAAGAAAACGTAAGGTTTTGTGTTCGATTTCAAGCCCTGCCTTTTCTTCCCAATTCATGGGGGAAATTGAATGTTTGATCATGATTTTCAGAAAAAAAACCAAAGTAGTCGGACCCCTGTGCTAGTGGATTTATTTTGTGCTGTCTGAAGAATACATGACAGCTGCAAATCAGAGAGAAACAGGACTATACCTTGCCAATGTTATGTCAATATTTGGTAGGTTTGTTCCCACATATCCCAAAGAGGGAATGTAGCTATCTAAATATTAGGGGAGAAACGGTGATTCCTAAAATACCATTGGTGACCTCAATTTCAGAGAACGAAGAAAATCAACAATATAAACGACTTGAACGCGAAGCTAGTCATGTTATTTGATGTAATTCCCTTGCATCTTTTCAATCCATCCCTCTAAAAAAAAAGGCAATGAATGCTCACATGGAAAGAGAAATTGCAAATGTACCCCTCAACTCTGAAAGCAATGAACACTGTATGCATAATCAGACATTATTTCAGTACAGGGTGTGTGTCGTGAGAGGTTAGAATGTGGGACAGGACCCCAGGTGGTTCTGAACGTCACCAGTGATTTTTCTGTGGCCCATCCTCCCTTTGAGGGTGGCCCACCAGTGAATCCGGTTATTGCCACAACATTTGGGCCTCCACCTCAGACAAGGAACCCACAGAAAAAAGCTTTGATATGCAAAAAGAATGTCTTGTAATAAATGGGGTTTCATCTTCCCTTAGTTTTTGCTCCCCTCCCTCCTCCATTTTCGTTTTTTCCAACACATTATATTATTATGTTATCACTCAATAGTCTCAAAATAATAGCATGACCCAACATGTCCACGCTTATTCCACTTTCGGCCACATGCGTACTATGTGGAACAAAAAACATTCATAGCAAGTCACTAAGAGAATCTGCTTTTAATTTTTCATTTTGACTTTTATAGCAAAACACTAAGGAAACCTACTTTTAATTTTTCATTTTGACTTCCATAGCACGACACTAAGAGAGCATACTTTTAATTTTTCATTTGACTTTTATGACAAGACAGAAAGGGAAATCTGCTTTTAATATTTCGTTGATTCTAGCAGCACTAAGGGATCGTTTATTGATTCTGACTTATAGCAAGACACTAAGGGAATCGGCTTATTGATTGACTTCCATAGCAAAACTAGGAATCGCTTTAATTTGATTCTGACTTCCATAGAAAAACACTAAGGAAATCTGTTTCAATTTTTATTTTGAATTCCCTAGAAAAACAGTAAAGAAAACATACGTCCAATTCTGATTTTGATTTTCCAAGCTTGACACAAAATAAATCTACTTTTACTAAAGGAAAATGCTTTAAAAATAAAATGGATTCCCCTAGCAAAACATTAGGGAAACCTGCCTTCTATTTTCAATTGTTCCCTATTCTTCAGCTAGAGGTCCAAGGTTCACCAATGCTAAGATTTCGTGTATGCGACTGTTTTTGCATCATCACCATGAGGATAACTATTGAAACTTCAGGGGTGTATGCTAGGTATGTTTGTGTTTCCACAACCCCCCAAACTCTGACATGAACTAAGGCATCTTTAATGTGCTCATCACTTGCATATATACACGAACGAAATTAAGGCACAGGCAGGACTGCTCTCGGTATTGACCTGGGTGATAATAGACGCCACCGAGATTCGAACTCACGATTTTATGGACGCACAGCATTGAAGCTGAGCGGCTTTAGCGTGAACCTTGACTTCCCTATCAAGACGCTAAAGGAATCTGCTTTCATTTTTTTAATGTTTCATTTTGATTTTCCCCCAAAACATAGAATTCTGACAACCCCCCCCCCTAAATTAATGTGAATACCATCGATTCATACTTGCAGGAGCGATGGGCATAGCAGCGTTTGTGGTGTTTCACACCAAGACGGTGGAGGCCATGGCTAATTGGCTGGATAACGACTTCAACGACTGGTCTGCTTACGTCTTCGTCGCGGGCTCTGGGCTCCTGGCTCTCTGCAGCGTGGGGCTGTCATTGATGCCCAACGAGGGGCCTGCTTTCATCGCCCCTGTGGGGAGGCCCTACTAGCCAGCTGACAGTGTGAAAATAACGTAATGATGCTTATGGTCTTTTTTGTTGTTGTTGATTGTTGATCGTTTGGGTTTTTTTTTTTAGGTATCAGGCCCCCTTGTTGCCTGTTTCTGGTATTGGTTGTATTGTTCGATTAAAGTTTTTTTTTTTTTTTAGGGTTAGGAGGGATGTGCGAAAGAAAAAAAAATGGAGTGGAGGTTGGGGTAGGGGTCGTCACATGGGGGAAGGATGGAGTATGACAGAGAGAGAGAGAGAGAGAGAGAGAGAGAGAGAGAGAGAGAGAGAGAGAGGAGAGAGAGGAGAGAGAGGGGAGAGAGAGAGAGAGACAGAGACAGAGACAGAGAGACAGACAGACAGACAGACAGACAGACAGACAGACAGACAGACAGACAGAGACAGACAGACAGACAGACAGACAGACAGACAGACAGACAGAGACAGACAGACAGACAGAGAGGTGAGTAGAGATTCAAAATTATTCAATTCCAGTTTTCTTTTTCTTTTATTATGCTGGGTGTGGTGTGTTGGACGTGTGTGGGAGGTGGGTGTTTAGGGAAGGAAAAGGATCACAAACAGAGAGAGGTATAAAGTTATCATATAATGAAAATTTT
>CM060318.1:62264756-62284756 GCA_030674155.1 Stramonita haemastoma | reverse complement strand
CAAGCACACACACACACATGCGCGCGCACGCGCATGTGCACACACGCACGCACGCAAGCAAACACACTCTTAGGGCACACACACACACACACACACACACACACACACACACACACACACACACACACACACACACACACAAATCTTACCCCACAGAAGATCTAGCATTAGTGCAGATTACTAATTATCGCATTTGCCTTGCCAAAAGTAGCAGACTTTTCGCACAATCTCTGTAACTGCCAGACTAACAATTATCGCATTCTGTACTGGCTCGGCCAGAATCATTATCGCATTTTGTCGAGCGTGGTCTGGCTGCCTGAGACATAATTATATGCCTATCGCTATTTGTTGGGGGAGAAGTATCCCTATAGATGAACTCATGGCTCCAACCTTAAGGTAGCTGGAAACTGTCCTTGGTTTATGAGCAACTACCTATGATGGATGCCCTTTGCTCAAAACGCTAGTAGCCTTGGTTCGTTCCTTCAGGATCTAGGTTTTTTAAAATTACATTTGAAAACTTAACAGTAAAAAAAAGGATTTTTTTGGTGTGAGGCAAAAAAAAAAATTTTTTTTGGAAAACTTAACAGTAAAAAAAAGAGGATTTTTTTGGTGTGAGGCAAAATTAAAAAAAAAACAACTACTGTGTTCAAACTACACTTGTTGCTTCCCTTTCCCCGTTTTTTTCTATGAACAAGAGACAAAACTCGATATTTAAACTGTATTCAACAGGAAATACTAAATCGCAGTCTGAAATGGAACCAATATTCGTTCTAATTCGTTTCACCACCTGTTTGTGTATACGTACACAAGCACGCGCGCGTGCGCTCCCTTCCCACACGCCAACGTGCGGGCGCGCGAGAACACACACACACACGTTACTTTTTAACAACTTTTAAATCATCATTATTATTGTTAATTTTATTCTTATTTTCATTATTATTACCATCATAAATATGATAGTGATGATTATTCTTATCATCACTATCATCATGCCTATCACTGTAAGCATTATTGTTGCCATGCTACTTTTGTTCTTAGTACCATTGTTGCTTCTTGCTGCTTCTTCGGTAGTGAATCTTTTACTAGAATTTCAGACCACTACTTAGCCTATCTTCTGATGTGTTGCAGTTATATTAATTTCTCTCTCTTTTTTCGTCAGATTTGTGAAATTGCTGAAAGAAATTTTGAGATGTTACGCTTTGGTTATTCAACTTGTTTTCAATTCATTTTGCCAAAAGAATTACAAAACCAAATACGAAATGTGATCGTTTTTTTTCCATTATAAATGTTGCAAAAGAACCCATTTTTGAAAAGGTAACATCTTTTTGACTGATTTTGCGGTTGAGAAATCATTTGTTTTTGACGTTAAAACAATTTCATACCATTTCCAGACCTTGATGTTGTTGACATTTTTATACGACTTTTTGCTGTACTGTACCATTCTCCATTTTTTCTTGTTTGTGTTAATGCCGTAGTTGTTATATATTTTAGATTGATCTAGCTTTAAGTAAAGGAGTATTTTTGTGTAAAAAGAAACAGACCTTTATTTGAGTACTGAGTTGATAATCTATTGCCACGCATATAATAAGTCATCTTGATCTTTTTAGTACTTATAGCCATCACAATTCAATATAAAATAGCCGATCTTTTAAAAAAACAACAACTTTGTTTTAGTCAACCTCTATGTATCATTCAAATAAAAATGCCCAAACGTGTTATTCCCGATTGCAGAGTGAGTGGCAGTTCATTGTCGTTTTTGATATTCTTCTTTAGGAGACAGCAAATGTGTATATGAAAAATGGTATGGAATTGCAGATGAAGAAAAACAACATAATTAATTTCGTTTGTGTTCTTATATTTACAGCAATGAAGTATTAAAGTCTATGAACGGTAAATTGTTCAACGTATTGAGCATTGTACAATTCACATGCAATTTTGTCTTGTTTTTCTTTCAAAATTAGTCCGCAAAAAGACAGATTAATAAGCTCAACATAAGCATGTACAATACACTTCAATCAAAATATCGTCAAATGTCGTTCAAACAGTTTGCTGTGTTAGTCAGATAATACAAAAACCATGGGTATCAAGTTGATCAACAGCGTTACAAAGAGGATAAACAATTTTAAGAAATTGTACAAGTTGCTGAACTCTGCATTTATTAAAACTTGTATCGAAAATGAGTATTTTTTGATTACAGAAAAACGCACAAGTATAAAATCGAGATAAGAAAAGTTGACTGTGCAGTTTTTGTAGTTTTTTTCTGCATATGTATATACCTACATATCTCATTATTCGGTGCAATGTAGTTTAAATTTACTCCTGCATTGTAAAGTGCTTATCTTAACTCGACTACAGGCAACGAATCGGCGCTCTACTTTCACTGTTACAGCTGAATATCATCTGAGCAATCTCGTCAACTTAAAAGAAAGTTACTGTGGTGCGTTTTTGACACGACCGACATATAACATGGAGAAAGTTTGCAAACATTTGTTAGGTGGAGTGCCATACGACTTCAGGTGAAGTTAAAGGACAGAAAGGATGGAAAGGTAGAGGAGGAGGAGGAGGAAGGGGGAAAATGACAATAAGAAGAAAAGCGACAAAGACGAACATGAACATGAAGATGAAGATTAAGAAGAAGAAGATGATGATGAAAGAAAAAAAGAAGAAGAAGAAGAAGAAGAAGAAGAAGAAGAAGAAGAAGAAGAAGAAGAAGAAGAAGAAGAAGAAGAATACAAGAAGGAGGAGGAGGAGAAGAAGAAAAAAAAGAGGAAAAAGAAGAAGAAGAAGATAGAGAAAACAAGACCAAGAAGAAAAGCAAGAGAGCTTGTAACGACGAACAAGAGAAATCCTTGTTTCAGAGAAAAAAATAGTTTCTGTTCGCTGGCGACTACTATGTATTCTCTGTTTATGTTATATACTTGCTATTTTTTGTATTCGTCCTCGAAAAACTTGAAGTAAAAATGTGTCATAGTTCATTAGCTTACGATGTAACTTAATGCATCCTGAAGCTACCCACAGAAAGTGACATACCGCTATTGGCCACTTGTCATTTGTTGTAAAATGCAAGCTACACAAAATCACGAGTACACACACACACACACACACAACACACACACACACACACACACACACACACACAACACAAACACACACACACACCACACACACACACACACACACACACACACACACACACACACACACACACACACACACACACACACACACACACACACACACACACACACACAACACACACACACCACACCACACACACACACACACACACACACACCACACACCACACACACACCACAACCACACACA
This sequence comes from Stramonita haemastoma, assembly GCA_030674155.1. Classification (NCBI taxonomy): domain Eukaryota; kingdom Metazoa; phylum Mollusca; class Gastropoda; order Neogastropoda; family Muricidae; genus Stramonita; species Stramonita haemastoma. Next base: position 62,281,429 of record CM060318.1, on the reverse strand, counting down.
CACACCAACAACACACACACACACACACTACACACACTACACTACACACACTAACACATACACTACACTACACTACTACACTACACAACACAACACACACACACACACACAAACACACACACATAAGACAACACACACACACACACGACACACACACACACACAAAACACACACACACACACACAACCACACACACACACACAACAACATTTGTAACCATATACGATACCTCACTTCTAGCTAATTTCATAGGAAATCACAGCATAATAAGTTTCAATAGAAAGAAAACTAAAATCACTCGACAACAATGTGACTTGAAGCTTGATACCAATCTTCTGATGCACTGATGTTTGCTTATATTGTATGTGTAATGAATAAACCACGTTGAAACGAACTGAATCAGATAAAGGCTATTTTGTAGTACAACTGAGAAAACTTCTTTTTTTGGAACAAGCTTTGGATTTCTTGTTTGTTAAACAGGACTCTGTTTTCTGTAAACTTGTATCATTGGATGTGTTTGCTAAAGAAACAGAATGTTTCCATCTGATTGGGCGTGGTATAAGTTCGAAGCTTTGAGTTCCCCGCGATAAAATTTTGTAATAAAGATTGCGTCATAATGACTATGCTTCTCACAAATAACCATGTTTATACCATTCTTAAGAGCTGTCTTTTTTTTTGGTCTTCTGTGTGTTCTTTATGTTGTTGTTGTTCTTCATTTTTTCTGTATTTTTTTTCTTCCTTTCTTTCTCTTTTTTGTTAAACTTTATCATCATCATCATCATCACATCATCATCATCATCATCATCATCATCATCATCATCATCATCATCATCACTTTCATCGTTATTTTCCCTGTGTCTGCTTTTGTGCTCTCTCTCTCTCTCCTTCTCTCTCTCTCTCTCTCTCTCTCTCTCTCTCTCTCTCCTCTCACTCTCTCTCTCTCTCTCTCTCTCTCTCTCTTCTCTCTCTTTCTCTCTCTCTTTCTCTCTCTCTCCTCTCTCTCTCTCTCTCCTCTCTCTCTCTCCTCTCTCTCTCTCTCTCCTCTCTCTCTCTCTCTCTCTCTCTTCTCTCTCTCTCTCCTCTCTCCTCCTCTCTCTTCCTTCTATCTCCTCTCTCTCTCTCCCTTCTCGTCTTCTCTTCTTCTCTCTCTGGATACTAACACACACACATCACACACACACACACACACACACACACACACTCACCACTACTTCACACACTCACTAACACACTGGGGAAAAACACTAAAAAGCAAAAGCACACAAAAATAAGTAAGAAATCCAAAATTCTTACTGTGTATTTTGGGTTATGTCAGCGTCGAACTTTCTTTTCCATCTAATTGTTCTTCCCTCCTTTATGTCGTGTGTGTGTGTGTGTGTGTGGTGTGTGTGTGTGTGTGTGTGTGTGTGTGTGTGTGTGTGTGTTGTGTCTGTGTCTGTGTCTGTATGTGTGTTCGCGTGCGTGCGTGCGTGTGTGTGTGTTTTTCTTTCTTCAACGATGCGCAAATGCAAAGTATTACACAGAAAGTTTTACACACAGTAATGCTTCAAAGAGCTGACTCTGAACAAGATGATATCCCAAACACCAATATCCCACCGCGCCAATGCACCAACCAGCCAGTCCAACCAGCCACCTGACCAACCAACCAACCAAACAGCCGGCCAACCAACCAACCATCCATACAACCAGCCAACCAACCAACCATCCATACAACCAGCCAACTAGCCAACCAACCACCCATCCAAACAAACAGCCGACCAGCCACAAATCCAACCAAACAATCAATCAGCCAACCAGCCAGCTAGTCAGTCACCCACCCAACCAGCCAGCCAACTATGCAACCAACCAACCAACCAGGCAGCCAGCAAGCCAACCCACCAGACAGCAGCAACAGTTGATGAAAGAAGCCTTGGAGTCAAGAGAAATCACACGGTATGTATAATTTACTCCACATTCAGCCAAGGGAAACACGCGCAATAATATGCAAACAGAAGACATTCAACCAATCACAGACACAATTCAAGTTCAAACAGCAATTTCATTGGCCAAAAACAGCAGGGGACAATCAGCCAATCACAAACACTGGGCAACGGTTTTAATCAAACAGTGATTTCTTTTTTAAGTCATGACCACGAGGCCAATCAGCCAATGACAAGACCGGGTGTTGGTGAAACAGCGATGCCATTGGTCATCACAATCATGGACCAATTCGGGTAGGACTTTTGTCTACTTCTAGTCACAGTAACACAACACCAACACGTTATTACATACTACGCATTTTTATAAAACACACACACACGAAAGGCTCAGGCGCCAAGAAACAAAACTCAAACACTTGGCTCTAACTCTTTGTGCATGTTCTTTTTGGTCAGATTTTGACTCTTTGAGATGATATATCCTGTATAATTACAAATCTTATGAATGAATTTTACGAAGTAAAAAACAGGTACATAAATGTTTTAGTCTGCCCATTCACACAAATTGTTTATAGTATTAACCAGTAATACGTATATATATATATATATATATATATATATATATATATATAATATATATATATATATATATAATATATATATTATATAACATTTCCTGCAGTCAGCAGGTAAAAGGATCACACTCTAACAATAGGATTTCACAGACATGGATGCAGCAACACAACAATTCTTTGTTCTGCCACACACCTTGCTTCTCCCTTAAGATAATTTATTGCTTGATAAAAAAAAAAGACTGAAAGTGTAAATATTCTCTTAAATGTCTTAAAAATGTTTCTCAGGAAAACTTACGATTTACAAAGAAAAACATTGAAGGAAAACTTACCAACCACCCCCCCAAAAAAAAGCAGAAGAGAGAAACAAAAATCCTTTATGTACCATATCACCCCTGCATTGCGCAAAAAAGTACAAAAAAGTAGATAACAGTCATGAAAAATAACTGGCAAGAAAACCTTACAAAGTATAAGCTAAACTCATGAGAGGGAAACACCAATCCCCCCCTCCCCCCCCCCCCCCCCCCCCCCCCCGCAAAAAAAGAGAAACATAAAAAAAGAAGAAAAAACCCCCAACAAAACCAAAAAAAATTCCTCCAAGAATTAAGCAAAACCCTTTCAAGTCTCTGAACAATTCCCTCCTGTAGAGCATATACACATGAGCATATCTCCATACATAACATAACAAGACTGAACATGGCCTTGAAAAATTTTATTGGCAGGGAGTCTGTGTTCCATTCTTAGCATGAACAACAGAGTTATACTCACAGGTGTGTTTTGGGTCTAACATGCCTGAAGAATACACAGCAAAAATACAATAACAAGCATGTCTCAAACAAATGAAGCGAGGTCCACAATGTATGACTACATACACTATAACTGCTTCTCTGAGCTTGAAACTACATGAAGAGGTAAACCCTGTGGTAACACAACACTGCAAAGTCAGTGCAGTAGCACTATCAATCGTAGTATCAAGCAAAATTTAAACAAACAAGTTCATACACAAACGCACATACGAAGGTGTTCCAACGCACGTATCTATACACGTATTTTCTCTCTCTTAAAGTACATACATGTGCACAAGTGTGAGTGCGACACACACACACACACACACACACACACACACACACACACACACACACACACACACACACACACACAATTATGCTTTTCACTCACGCGCACTTCACTTACACGCGTGCATGTACGAGAGAGAGAGAGAGAGAGAGAGAGAGAGAGAGAGAGAGAGAGAGAGAGAGAGAGAGAGAGAGAGAGAGAGAGAGAGAGAGAGAGAGAGAGAGAGAGAGAGAAGAGAGAGATGCAAGCACAGAACAAAGGACATAAAGAAAAAGAAAAAAACAACGAAGATAAAGAGGGAGTGGAGAGAAATGGAGGAGGAGAAGAAGAAAATGATCATGATCATGAAAGAAAGAAAAAAAGAAAGAAAGAAAGAAAGAAAGAAGGAAAGAAGGAAGGAAAGAAAGACAGAAACAGTATGTTTTATAGCACATCAAGTGGTAATCACACATGGAGTCCTGTGGTATTTTGTTTCTATGTACAGACAACGGCAACTAGTTGACAATAAATCCGACACATATTTATTTCATGTACAAATAACAAGTTACAGAGTCTGAACAATCTCCAATCACCACGCTTCTTTTTGTTTGTTTCTTTTTATGTTTGGTTTGTTTCCACAAAGCTACATCAATCAGATCATTTAGAGCTTGTTTCCTTTTTTCGGCCTCAAGAGTACCAAAAATATTACACACACACACACACACACACACACACACACACACACACACACACACACACACACACACACACACACACACACACAAACACACACACACACACACATTATAGAATATTGCACAAAATATTTCACATCTTATGTATATCTACAGTCCAAGGACGGGGAAGGGTAAGAGAAAAGCATGGACGTACATCATCATATAAAATAATTATTCGGTTTCCAAGGTACAGAGTGTGTCTATGTATTTACATGACACTGTTTTAACATGTTTACTATTCACACATCCCTTGTTTCCTCAGTTTTGGAGACCAACGTCTTAGCATATATTATATCGTCCTCTCATTTCTTTCATCTCTATGTGCTTTGAGAGGGTTTGGACACAACACCATGGGTTTGTTCTGTTATGTCCAATCTTTCACCATGTTATCGGTTTGCCTTGTTCTGATCTTGCTTTACGTTCCCTCACATTGGTTTGCTTTTGCCTAAATCACCTGGCGTTTCTTCCACTGTGTTTAAGGTTTCGTGCCAATTGGTTTGCGATTGCTTTCCTTCAGCTTGCCTAATGTTTCACTATCTTACTTTGCCTTGCCCCAATATTGCCTAATGTGTATCAGATTGGTTTGGTCTTGTGTACAATCTTGCCTTAATTTTCACCAGATTGGTTTGACCTCTTCCCAAAGCTTGACTTATATTCCAGAACTCATTGTTTGCCTTCCTGTAATCTTAATTTATAATCCATCAGATAGTTTTGAATTGTTCCAATCTTCCCTAATGTTCCATCAGATTGGTTTGCCTTGTTCTATTTTGCCTTTTGTTTCACTAAATTAGGGTTTCGTGCCCCGAGCTTGCCTCATGTTCTAGCAGTGAGCTCTGGCTGACGTTCCACCACATTAGATTTCATCGTCCCAAACTTACCTAATATTCCACAGAATCAGTTTGCATTGGATCATCTTGTCTCATGTTCCGCCAAATCGTTTCACCTTGTCCCATCTTGATTGACATTGTCTCCTAGCAGTCCCCCTCCCTCCACTGAAGATGGTGAAGTAGTTAAGTTTTGTCTTGTGTGCACTCTCTTCCTTCCCCCCACCCACAGGCTGGTTTTTCACCGTGTCCCTGGCCCATCAAGTTGAAAGACTATGATGATTTTAGATTTCTGCCAAGGGGACCAAAATGTTCCACTGTGTCTCTGTTTCACCACACGTCCTGCCACACCTATTTTCTCTCCCGTTGTTGTTAATGCTGCAAGTTCCCTAGCTTAACACCTTGGTGGTTACACAGAATATGCACTCTGACTCACTCATCCAGTCTGAGAAGAACGGTGAGACTGAATATACACGTACGCTCAGGACATAAAGTTTGCGCGTGTGACTCTTTTTCTCAGTACCTTGCCATATAGGCAGCTATACTCCGACTTTTGAGGATTTGCTCATCACTGAATGTTCCATGGCGACACACTAACGCGTGTGTGTCTCCACCATAATTTTGTCGCAGGAAAGCTGAATGTTCTAAAATCTTTCTTTGTTCCATGACATTACAAGAAAAAAGATAAAGCCTTTATTGTCCACTTACGTATGGAAAAGTGTCTCTCGGCTGCACTACAGAACATCAAACGCATTGTGTGCTGTGAGCAAGGCATCTTCATTATAATCAAATTTCTTCCCAGTTTCCGAAACAGCAGCTGCCTCCTCTGCTGTTTTGGAGGTCATCGTCGAACACGACGGACAAACAAACAACAATGCAATTTCGCTCACATGACAGAACACAGTTGTTGCTCTCGATCTGAGCACACGACGAAGAAACAAAAATAAAGAAAAAACGTTTGTTGTGCTGTATAAGGTCTATTTTGCCGTCAAAATATGCAAAGAAAAATAAACGTATCTGGGGCTTAAAATAAAGAAAAAAAAACACTGCAAAAAGTTCCAGTTACCCTTACCATAACTGAACATGTAACGCTCATGAGAGATAGAAAAATGATTGAATATAGATTGATAACCGTATTGGTTTGTATCTTGTGTTGATCATTATGGATGAATACAGTTTAAGTGATGTTTCTTTTTGGCTCCTTGAAAGAAAGATATTAAAACTATTCACATAACACACATAACGTTTCTCTCTCTCTCTTTATCTCCTCTCTCTCACACATCCACACACACAAAGTAAAACACACACACAGTGAAACATACACACAAACACACCACAACCACGTAATATATACATAAAATTATATAGATGCCTAAAAGGGCGATGTGAATGAAGTCAATCAACCACTCAATCAGTACTGATCTTTAAGAGAGAGAGAAGAGAGAGAGAGAGAGAGAGAGAGAAGAGAGAGAGAGAGAGAGAGAGAGAGAGAGAGAGAGAGAGAGAGAGAGAGAGAGAGAGAGAGAGAGAGAGAGAGAGAGAGAGAGAGAGAGAGAGAGAGAGTGTGTTTGGGGGAAGGGAGGGTGGCAGCGGAAGCTTTTGAATGTCAAAAAACGAGAGAAAAAAAAAAAAAATCCAGACAGCGAGACATGATCAAAGAGAGAAAACCTATTAATTGTCTTCTTCTTTGATAGGACTTTTGATAGATTTAATTGAAATGTAGTAGTGGTTTCCCTTTAATCGTAGTCTTTCCCCCTTTTCCTGCCAATACACTTGATTAACACTTTGAAAATCACCTAGACTTAGTCGTGTCACTGCGGATCTTTTTTGTCTTTCTGTCTTTTTAATTCAAAGGACAACCTTTTCACTTCAGAAGCCACGCACCAAATTGCTTTTATAGATATTGGGTCTATCATTTCCAGCAATGATTGGAAAAAAAAGTATGGAGCTCATATCTGGGACTGTCTTTCTCTCATTCACGCAATGCGAGTTTGGGTACAGGTAAAGGTGTTCCCATAACCCTAGCCATCGGTGGGAGCGAGGTGTCAGAGATTCCCAGCTTCTCTAGGAGCCAGCATCTGGAGAGCAGCAGCCATCAGCTGTTCCTCGTTGCCTGAACATTCCCGGTCCAATTTGGTCAACTTATAAATTCATAAGTTATCTATGGCCTATGTTCTCTCTCTTACTCCATACCCAGGCTTTGCGCTCTAAAGACTAGAGTGCAACTCCATAGTCTTTCGAGACTGATGGGTGTTTACTACTATGTTCTCTCTCTGCCTCTCTCTCTTTCCTTCTGCCTGTCTGCTGTCTGTCTGTCTGTCTGTCTGTCTGTCTGCTCCTGTCCTCTCTCTCCCTCTCTCTCTCTCTCTTCTCTCTCTCTCTCTTCTCTCTCTCTCTCTCTCTCTCTCCTCTCTCTCTCTCTCTGTCTGACTCCACTCTCCCCACAAGTCCTTCGGATGAGACTTTAAAACCGAGGCCACGTGTGCGAACCACGCAGAACATCTTGCGCACACGTTAAATCCTGTTCCGCTTTTCGTAAGAGTGGGCCATACGTGTGCCGTGGGAACAGATGACATTTACAAAACTGCTTACCACACGGACTGGATGTAAAAAAAGCACAAGATTGCTTATCCAATTATCCTCGATATAAAAGAATAGATAAATCAATCAATCAATCAATATCAACAATCAATCAATTCCTCTCTCAATCTCTCTCTCTCTCTTCTCTCTCTCTCTCTCTCTCTCTCCTCTCTCCTCTCTCTCTCTCTCTCTCCTCTCTCTCTCTCTCTCTCTCTCTCTCTCTCTGTGTCTCTCTCTTCTTGAAGCGAGCGAGATAAAATTCAAATAATCAGCAAAGAATTTAAGTGGTCATTTTTTTATAGTATAGATCCACAGTCACAGTCAATTACCAATCACCCACTTTCCCTAGAACGACATATAGCACGCAATCATTTCAGCTTCTTTCAAAGCAAAGCACGTCGCTTGACTTATTAGTTTTCTTCGATACCAGTTGATTAACTTACACCCCCCCCAGCCCCCATGAAAAAAAGAAAAAAAACAAGAACGAAAAAAAACCAACCGATCCTTCAGTTCATGAAACATAAACCAGGGTTTGAACCACTACTGAAACACCGGCTCGAGGATTTTGTTTTCCTCTGGAGTAAACATCAGGATCTGGCCCAGGCAAAACCGCTGTGTGAATTAGTGATGTCAGCTAAATGACAAGGCCTACATTAACATGTTGTTATGTTGTAGCAAAATGTTTTTGTTGAGATTGTCGTCAGCCATGGCAAGCTTAACATAAACACCTACACTCTCCTTTAAAGGAGAAAAAAAATCATGTGAAGTCGGATTATAGCTGCCTATAATGGCGAGGTACTTGAAAACAGTCATACACGCAAACTTCTCATTAAGTGTGCAGTTGCAATCTCAGTGATTCCCAGGTAGGATAAGTGAGTCACATTACACATTCTGGGTGATGCTTAGAGTGTTAAACTGAGGAACGCACAACAACAACAACAACAACAACAACATCAGCACCGACTCTACTCCCCTAAAAGTCCTTCAGATGAGACTATAAACCGAGATCCTGTGTGTGAACACATACAGAACATCTTGCACACATGATAAGACCCAGTATGCCTGTTAGAAGTGTAGACCACTGCGTGCCAGTCTAAAGGGATGACAACAAACAAAACCAACAACAAAAACGTACGCACACTAATCTCATGGTTAGACATAATTCCCGAAAACGTAATGCGGCTACCTTGATGGTTGATAAAAATGCACACACGCAAAATCTCAGTACTGGTAAGGGTATCTGGGTACTGTAACCGAGAAAAGAAAAAAAGAGGAAAAGATAATCATTCTCTATCTACACTGTCCCTGTATTCCCCTTTCTTCCAACACTAACCCTCGACTGCCCCCCTCTCTTCCTTCACTCTCCTTCGCTCCTTTATAGGTATCCGTCTCATTGCTTGGCTAGGAAAGAAAATATCTTCTTTCAGGATTTAAAAAAAAGTATTTTCCAAGCAGACAAGACAATAGTCATGACCAGAATACAGATATCGGCTGGGGCAGGGTAGGGTTAAATTGAATCGAGACGGGGGTGGGGTAGATTATGTTCACGGCACATTGAGACAGTCTTTTCAAGACACACTTATTATGTAGACATAAGAGTATTTCCCAATTTCTCATAATGACCTTAGCCTAAGCCACATAGCTCTGTAACATCTTTTTGTTTTGTTTTGCGTAAGCTAAGAACATCTGGACTGACCAAGATTGTCTGTCTTACAGAGAACAGCAGAAAGAAGAAGACGAAGAGGCAGACATAGAAAACGATGGAAAAACAACAACAATATCAGAGAGTGGACACGCCTTGAGTGGAATGACTTGTTGCGGAAAGCCGAAAGCCTCCTGAAGTGGAGCAAGCTGGTTGCTAATTCTTCAGTGGTGCACCAACAGTTTCTGAGACTATGGGAGAGGTGAAGGTGAAAGAGAAACCAAGGCAGAAATGAAAATGTTGTTATGCTTTAAAATGGTAGACTGAGATAAGCACAACGGCCTCCACACTTCTTTCAAGGAAAAAAAAGTTATCTGAAGTCAGAATATGGCTGTCTGTAGAGCAGTGCAGTTGAAAAGAGCCGTACACGCAAATTCATCGTTCACTCAGTGATTCCTAAGTTGAGATATAAGGAAGTCAGAGTGCATATTGTGGGTGACCTCCAGAATGTTAGGCTAGGAAACGTACAAAACCGTAGCAACAGCAACAACACCCCTATCCAATCCAATCCTATCCAATCCAATCCAGTCATGTTATTTATAGCCCCGTCGACCACAGAGGCCTTATCGGGGCTGTCACTTCGTAAAATATGAAATCTCAGCCCTCAACATCGCTAACAACAGCACATTCTCCGCATATAGAACATCACCATCTCCATCTCTGTCTTCACACAAAGTGCCAACCACCCGATATGCACAGCAATCTATCTATCTATCTATCTATCTATCTATCTATCTATCTATCTATCTATCTATCTATCTATCTATCTATCTATCTATCTATCTATCTACCAGCTACCATCCCTCCATCCATCCACCTCTCTTTCTTTTTCTCTCTGTCTCTCTGTCTCTGTCTATCTGTCTCTCACTCCCACCCCATCTCTCTCTCTCTCTCTCTCCCTCTCTCTCGTTTCTGATCAGGAGCTGACATTTGCCTTCACTCCTGTCACCTGCCGGGTGATGACAGTGTTAGACCACTGACGACAGACAGACGGGAATAGAAGGGCAGTTTTATTGTCATGTTAGCAAACCCCCCCCCCCCTCCCCGTCTCTCAATCTCTTTCAACATAACCTAGCAGCTGCTCGTCTGGGGTTTCTGATGTTGGAAGTATGAGGTCAAAGGGGAAGGTGAGGGTTGGGGGGTTGGGAAATAGTGGGGTTGGGGGGGAGGGGGGTTAAGAGTTGGGGGAGGGGATTGGTCAGGGGATGACACAAAACAGAGTTGATGTACACCACACACATGCACACTCACACACACACACACACACACACACACACACCACACACACACACACACACATGCACACTCACACACAGAGGCTGCACGCGCGTGCACGTTTAAGTGTGTGCATCGTGAATGCACGTGCGCGCGTACACAGACACATAAGCACAGAGATAAACGGACACACACACACACACACATACGCACACACAAACACAGACACACACACGCAGGAGCACAAACATCCTCCCATCTGCCCCCCCCCCCCCCACACACACAGAGCAAATCCTTTAATTATAGTGACTGAGTTCTATATTTGAATTTCAACATAAACACTTCCATGAAGACAATAAAAAAATGCGATGGACACTGGTCTGACAAGGAGATTTTGCTCTCTACTCTGTTCTCGACGATCAAGTTGATGCTGATGATTGATGTCTCGCGTCTTCAATAACTGGCATACCTTTGTATACCTACTTTCCAGCACGCGATCATCTAGAAATAGGCACTGGGAGTCACCTATCTCACCTGTGAGTTACCGTGAGACTAAAAGTACACACTCTGTAGGACTGCAGGCAAGTTTCTCGTCATATTTTTAGGCAGCCATACTCCGACGTCAAAGGATTTTTTTTCACCTAGAAAAGATGGTGTAGGTTATTATACTAAGAGTTTGTTAGCTTAAGACAATCTCTACAAAATGCTTTCGAAATCTGACGCCTTTTCTATGTAAGCCTTGGCACATTGCCTTAGCCCACATCAATTACTGACAACGAAATATGGCTTGGTACCACTCCAGTGCAATATTAACATATAAGTATATTAGGTCTTTGTGCAGTTTCATCCGAGAAGTTCCCCCCCCTCCCCTAGAGATGCCGGGGACCTATTAGTATAAATATCATCTCCACTTTCTGGGAAAAAAACCCTCTGAGTTAGGAACTCCAACTTGTCTATCCTATTTTTTGTTTCAGCCTTCTTCCTTTTATTCTTGTCATAACGAATGTTGCAACATTTTGAAGATAGCCTTTAGCAAGCATTTGAATTCTTTGGGTTTGGCCAAGGGTCGTTTAGGTACATGGCTGTGTTTAGCTCTTACCATGAAAATCATTAATATCAGCAGAGGTCGTCTTGTGAGTGGTACACGTGTCTTGCCAATCCAAGTTGCCAGTTATTAAGCATCACTTGTAGTGCAGTTCAGTGCAGTGTAGTGTAGTGTGTGGACTTTTTCCGTCCATTTCGGTACATTGAATATGTCAGCATCGTTTTGTCTTTGACATTGCTGTAATACTCAGAGTCCCTACTGGTGGAAGAATGACGCTGCTGGGTGTGTATCGTTGGTATTTAGTCCACGGGACAGGCTTCAAGTATAAATATAGTTGGAGATATCCATCATAATACAGCATACCTTTGTTTTGGTACGCACGCACGTGCACACAGACAGACACAGACAGACGCACACGCACTTATACGCACACTTCTCTCTATCATTCTCTCTTTTTCACCTAAACACATTTTAGAAAAGCTTTAAAGAAAACTATATACCACATGTCCATTATTATTCAACTTCTCAAAAAGCAGTTCCATCATCATCGTCATCGTTATCATCACAATGGTCAGTTTGGGATGACCACACCAAGCTGCTGATCAACACAGGACACCAAAAATCTCTGGTCACTCAGATTATTTTTCCAAAGCAGGTGATGATAAAATATTAACAATGGTAATAATGAGGACGGTGGATCCTGAAAAAGAAAGCCCACGACATATTCACAAAAAATCTAAATATTTATTATTTGCAAAACTATGTATCATCAATAATCACCATTACCATTTCTAAGGTGGGTATTGTTTAAAAAAAATCATGTTTTCTGGAGCACAGTGCCATAAAGGGCTAGGAGATTAAAAAAAAACCCGATGGTGATGATAGTAGGTGTAAGTACATCATTCCAGTGGCATAATTTCTACCAGCCAACATCATAATTATCATCAAAATAGTTTATAGTTATGTACACTTCCAAAGTTCCCAAGCCTACTGTCAAAACTGTTTTCCAGTTCCTTGAACTTGCTATGGCTTTTTTCACTCCAGGATGGCGGGGAAAAGGTGGACGAAGAAACTGGATCCAGTTTTTTTTTTTTTTTTTTTTTTTACTTCACGACTCTATCACAAATATATTCAAAAGTCTTTCCTTTTTCAGAGTCGTATTGTCCGGTAGTATGTACAAACAGTGATTAAACATGGAATAACAGGAAATTGGGACTGAAAACACACACACAGATATTATACATAATTATACATATAAATATATAGTATATACACATAACATATATATGTATTTATATATATACACGACAAATGCACACACTACATTTGACTTTCACACACACAAGCACACACACAACACACACACACACACACCACACACACACACACACACACACACACCACACACACACACACACACACACACACACACACACACACACACACACACACACACACACACACACACACACACACAAACCACCACACACAAAACACACACACACACATTACAGACACTTCCTTCGAACCACCAAAAATGTCCACCTTCCAAATAATTGTCCTACTCGTGTCATTTCCTATCAGATCAAAGATCTGTGTCTGTATTGCGGGGAGAGGGGCGGTATCCTCCTCCTCCTCCTCCTCTTCCTCTCCTCCTCTCTCATCATCAAATAAAAAATAGACTACAACAACCTTCTCTCTCTCTCTCTCTCTCTCTCTCTCTCTCTCTCTCTCTCTCTCTCTCTCTCTCTCTCTCTCCTCTCTCTCTCTCTCTCTCTCTCTCTCTCTCTCTCCATCACGAGAATCCTCCTAGTCCCTACACGATCACTGAAGGAGGGAGAGGGAGAGAGGGACACACCACACACACACACACACAAAACACAGACACAACACACACACACACACACACACACACACACACACACTACACACACACACACACACACCACACCACACACACACACACACACACACACCACCGACATACACCGACAACACGACACACCCCACACAGACACAGACACAGACACAGCACACACACACACACACACACACACACACACACACACACACACACACACCGCGCGCAGCGCGCGCACGTACACGCACGTACACGCAACACACACACACTCTCCCCCCCCCCCACAACACACACACTACACTACACACACACACACTCACACACATACACACCCACACACACACCCACCCACACCCCTACATACACATACACTACACACACACTTACACCCCCCCCACCTCCACCCCCCCACACACATCCCCCCCTCCCCCACCCCCACAAACACACACACACACACCTACACCCTCTCCCCCCCCACACACACACAACACACCATCTCTCTAATAATCATCCTCTCCTCAGTCATCGAAGCTGTCCCTACTATCCCTATCCTTGTCCCTCAGCTTGGCCAGGTGCAGAGGGTGCATGCGGTAGACGCTGTGGGCAGCGGCCGTGGAGGAGTTGGTGTCTTCCATGATGCTCTCCATCGTGGTGTGCATCAACGACCCGTTTCCGGTCCCCAGCCTTCTCCGAGGTGTGGCCACCACCCCCGCCGCAACCCCCACCCCCGCCGCCGCCGCCGCCACCACCACCACCACCGCCACCACCACCGGTCATGCTCATGCGTGTGGAGTAGAAGCCGCGGTCTTTGTAGCTCAGCAGCAGCGCCTCGTGACAGGGCCGGCAAGGGCAGTAGCGGAAGAACTGCAAGAAGCCTTGCCGGAATCTGCAACAGGCACACAGCAGACAGACCTCACATATAGAGTTCAGTGGGAGGGTGAGGACAAGTAGAATTATGAATTAGTTGGTTTATTTGGGTTTTTTTGTTGGTCCAGATGTTTTTTTTTATTATGGGGTAAGCTAATGATGCTGAGTTTCAATCTATGGTCCAGCTGTCCTTTATTATGGGGTAAGCTAACAATGCTGAGTTTCAATCTATGATCCAGCTGTCCTTTATTATAGGGTAAGCTACAATGCTGAGTTTCAATCTAGGCCCAGCTGTCCTTTATTATGGGGTAAGCTAGAATGCTGAGTTTCAACTCTAGGTCCAGCCGTCCTTTATTATGGGGTAAGCTAGCAATGCTGAGTTTCAATCTATTCATGTGTCCAATTTTTTAAGGTAAGTAAGATGTAGCACTCTATGTTAGTTCCATTAGGCAACTAATGCATTTGATTTTTCCTTTAGCGTCAACAGCTGTCCTTTATTATGGGGTAAGCTAATGATGCTGAGTTTCAATCTATGGTCCAGCTGTCCTTTATTATGGGGTAAGCTAATGATGCTGAGTTTCAATCTACGGTCCAGCTGTCCTTTATTATGGGGTAAGCTAACAATGCTGAATTTCAATCTATGGTCCAGCTGTCCTTTATTATGGGGTAAGCTAGCAATGCTGAGTTTCAATCCATCATTCATGAGTGCAATTTATAAAAGATAAGTAAAATGTTGCGCTGCTGTGTTAGTTCAGGCAACTATGCTATTTTTTTTCCCTTTAGCCGCAAACATGTGTTCTCTGCGTGTGTCTTCTTTGTTTTCGTAACGAACGCTCAGACCACAGCTGTTATTGTTAGTACAGTCAGTCATAGGAGCGAAACTGTTGCACTGCTATGCCGTTAAAACTTCAGTGCATGTAAGGCTCAGTGCAACCGATTTTGGAAAAGGAGATAATTATTCTCCTTTAATTAAGTCTTTCGGTAAAAAGAAAACACACAGGAGAATGGACCAAGAAGGCCAAAAATAAACATGAAGGTGGTGACAAGAAGAAAAGAAATAAGGCAGAAACAAAAAAGAGGGATAGAAAAGAGGGAAATCCGGGCACATAATTTTTTCAGAAGGTGGGGATATTATTCATACTGACAGGTCCTCGGCATTACTATGGATGAGATCAAAAAGCACAGATTCTATCAATCATTCATGAATGAAGCATGAAGGACACGATTCATGTTCTACTGCTCTTTTCCACTGTGTTATTTCTGGCAACAATATCATTTTTGAGACACAAATACATTCTTTTCCACAAACAACACTTCAAAATGTATGTCTATTTCCATCTATCCCTGTTTTATCAGAACCGAAGAGCGCATACACTTTTTGGATATCTATCCTGAATATCAAGAGATAAATATACAGCAACGTATCTTTTTTATGTAATGCTTTTGTGTTCATGATTAACATTTCTCCTGCTCTCTCCATGATATTGCTGTTACAGTTTGCGTGGTTTTCTTATTTTGCTTTAGACTTAGCGCTCAAATACATGTTCCATCCTCAAAAAATGCGTTATCTGAGGTCATTAAGACTTTGTTTTTGTCTGTCTTTTCCCTGCAAAGACAGTTTAATGGGCATGGCTGCTGTAAGGCCTGAAATTTATGGTCAGTCTAATGGACGATCGGTGTTAGGTTTTCAGTGTGTTTTGCTTCATTTTGTTTGTTATTTTTGGTTTGGTTGGGTTTTTTTGTTGCTGTAGTCAAATGCGTATAAAAATGTATAATATTTGGTTTTGCTTGGACTGAAATGAGTTGAATAGTCATCTTCCCTATAATAGTAAAACAAAAGTTCTAGTATAACACTCAAGATAATTTCCAGACTATGCTGGTACCATGGTTGAACGCAAGTAAGTGAGAGGGTGAGCCAGTGTAGGGGTGTATGTGAATGTGTGTGTGTGTGTGTGCGCGCGCGCGTTCGTGCGTGCGTGCGTGCGTGTGTCATATGTGTGTGAATTTGTGTGTGTGTGTGCGCGTGCGTGCGTGCGTGCGTGCGTGTGTGTTTGTGTGTTTGTGTGTGTGTTATCCAGCTACTTTTTTAATCTCATTTCTTTTTCATTTCCGGAATAATGCAAAAGCACTCGCGCTTTTTCTGTTGCATTTAGACCTTGCGTCAATGTGGACTTGACATGCTTGTTATCTGTTCCAACCAGCATACAATGGCCTACTTTTGAAATGTGGAACAGGTTTTAACGTGCGTGCAATATGTTTTGAGTGCGTTTACAGACGAAATCAATTATTAGAATGTCA
>CM060318.1:62239756-62257256 GCA_030674155.1 Stramonita haemastoma | reverse complement strand
CAAGAGTCCATTATTGTGTGATTCAATTGTTTTAATGCCTGCGTCTTTGTTTGAATATTTGATCATTGTAAAGCTCAGGAAACCCTAGTTTGTATGTATCAATGTGTGTTTGTTTGACAATTGTTTTTTGATGTTGTTTGTTTGCATATTTGATACTTTTAATGCTCAGACAGCCTGTATGTTTTTGTTTGATCGTTCAACTATATGCTTTCCTAGCTGAGTATTAACATGAAGAGGACAACGATCACATCCACGAGTTGTCATGATATATATATGAGTGATTTCTTTGGAGCTCGATGAGAGCTTTAAGTTTGTTGTCGGTATGCTGCTTTTGTTTTCTTGTCCACATATAATATTTACAGCCTGTTGAAAAGAGTCTGTAGAGGCTTTTTCCTTGCAGCATATGATTGTGATTTTCTTTACGATGGTGTTCTTGAACTACTTTACACTAGTTATGACAACAATACCGTTTAGTATAATTTGAATGTCAAAATCATTTCAGCAAAGTAAACTGATGCTATGGAAATATGATGTTGCTGTATTCGACAAAAAGCCATGTTTTTTCATGCGCAGAGAAATTGGTTAAAATATATATAGTTTCAAACGCATGCATACAAAAAGCAAAAGGCCTCCCTTTCCCCCTCCCCCCAAGAAAACTAATGACAAAAAGAAAACTCCAAACCGAAAAAGAGCAAAAGCCACACAGAAAACAAACAAGTAACAGTGAGTTGCTTTCTATGAGACATTTTCTATTTAGAATGGGGCTAAAGCTTTACAAACAAAAAAGCGTTATTTACAGTGTTTTGCAATCGTTACTAATTAAGTGTTTTCCGCAAGGGCATCCCAGATAAGCCTAACATTGCATTTCGCCACTCTTGCTTAAACTGTACCATGTTGCCAAATCTTAATGCAATGATCCAAATTGGTATCATGGTGTTCCCTATAGAAACGAGTCATTAAGCTTTTAAGGCACAAAAGCAAACAGGTTACAGTGCATTTTCTCACTTCTTTTTTTTGTACAAGAGAAACATCAAGGTGTTCCCATTACCTAAACGGTCGCTAAGGGGGGGGGGGATATCAGAGACCTCAGCTTCTCTTGGGTCCAGCACTTTGAGCGCGGTGTCCATCTCCTCTTTTGTGCTGCTTTACCTTCCCTGTCCCTAAGGAGGACAGGTACCCACTTACAGCTGGGTGAGCTGAGGGACTGTCCTGAAGCCAAGGTGCACGAACGGTCACCTATCCAAGAGCCAGCCGTGCTCAACGCTTCTTACCCTTAACCTGTGGAGAATGAGTGCTCTCAATAATAATTACACTGCACTCCATTCTAAATGCAGTTACCCAGTTTGACATCAGAATGTTGCCCACAGACATACATCCTTAAGCCTAAAAGGGGCAATGAATTAAACAATACCTCTGCAAGTGACGCACTCCTGTAACTCTGACTTGATCAGTTAGTTTGTATACTAGGTGCACCATTAAAGTCTTTATACATAAACATATCAGTTTATATGGTGTAGAGAATAGTATGATGATAATTATCAGACTCTGACTTAACAATAAAATAACTGCGCATTTACGTCCACACTAACACGTGCGCCCAAACACTCACACACACACTCATACACACACACCATACATACTCACTCTAACTCATACGCACATACACAAATACACACAAACACTCACACACATACACATACATTCATACATGCACACACACACATACACACAAACACACACACATACACACACAAACACGTCTGTACAAACATATACATGTACACACACGCACATACACACACGCAAACTCACAAATCCACACATTCTCACAAACACACATACACACACACCTACCCAATCACCCCCACCACCACACCCACACACACACAGTCACACAGACACACACACATATATTCTCTCTCTCTCTCTCACACACACACAAAACACACACACACACACACACACATACACACACAAAACACACACACACACACACCACTCTTTCAAAATACCTTCTCAAATTTTTCTTTTAAATGGGGTAAGAGAAACAGAGAGAGAGACAGACAGACAGAGACAGAGACAGAGACAGACAGACAGACAGACAGAGACTGAGAGAGACGGAGACAGAGACAGATTCAAAACTGATGTTAACTCCAGTGGAAAATTCCTTTGCACGGGTCTTTTATCTTGGGGAGGGGGGCTCTCAGTATAAAAGTCATCCCAACGTTCTGGAAACAATATTCATGCAAAAAACTGAATCCTTTCTATCCAACTCTTTATTTTTGCTGTGCTCCTTTACTTCCTGACATCACTTTCCTATCTTAATTTCTGCCTTCTTGATCCCTTTTCCTGCTCTGTTTCAGAAACACTTAACCATTTTGTCCCATGCTTGAGGTCAAGATGTGCTGGACCTGACTTGTCAAAGAGACAGAACGACACGCGCAACACATTTCATCGTATGACAGAACAAGACTGAATTGCTCTGAAGGTTCAACAAGAAGAAAAAGAATCGAAGAAGAAGAATTTGCGAAGAAGAAGAAGAAGAATGAAGAAGAATGCGAAGAATGAAGAAAAGTGAAGAAGAAGAAGAAGAAAGAAGAAGAAAAAGAAGAAGAAGAAGAGAGAAGAAGAAGAAGAAGAAGAAAAGAAGAAGAAAAGAAGAAGAAAAAAGAACAACAACAAACAACAACAACAACACAACAACAAAACAAGAACAAGAAACAAGAAGAACAAGAAGAACAAGAACAAGAACAAAGAAGAACAAGAAGAACAAGAACAAGAAGAACAAGAACAAGAAGAACAAGAACAAGAAGATCAAGAAGATCAGACAGATCAAGAAGAACAAGACGAAGAACAAGAACAAGAACAATAAAAGCAAAAGATGATTACAAGCTTTCTGGCACAACAATACAACAATGGTAAACCGATGTTGTTGTGACCACTGTAGTCTAAAGAGAGATTAATGGACGCAGGGAAGCTTAGTTCTCGGTAGAATGCGGGTAAGTCCCATTTAGCTACTACGATGGTTTGGGGCGTAAACAGGATAATGTCGAAATAATTGTGATAATCTGATGTATTATACAACCTATGCTCACACCTTATACACCAATAGGTTGTATCTTTAGGTGTTTGTTATCACCTTTGCTTTGCTTAGTCTGTTAGACCTTTGGGGGTACTGCTGAAAATTCTGCAGCCAGCTTCCTCCACTCCACGTGAACCTCAGCTTTCTGCAGTATATCGCTCCTCTTAAGGCCAGTCGACTCTCTGATGTTGTCTTCCCATCGTTTTCTTTGTCTACCTCTGCGTCTCCCTCCGTGTACTGTTCCCTGTGGGACAGTACTTGCCCAATCCAGTTGGTTGAGTGACATGCCCGTACATCTTCAGGTTTTGTCTTTACATTGAATTGAGGCGGTCTTCTTTTTTTAAATCAAACTTACCTTTCCTCAAATTCTAAGATTTAACTTAATTCATCTTCATTACAAGTAAAAACAACGTGAGGGGATCGTTAAAGACCTAAATAATTGTCTTTTTGTATAGTTCATACTCTACATCTTCCTTTAATCTACAATCTAACACCCCTCCTCCCCTCTAAAGCCCATGTTCACCAATCATAGTTCGTTTCCAAGTTCATGGGTTTCATTTCTTAACAAACTAATATCCAACAGATTCCTCTACGCTTGCTTAGCTGATTATCTTATTTCACTGTTGGGAGTCAACTAGTTGATGAATTGCTGTTTTTTTTATACCTCTATTTAATCGAAGGATTCCTGATCAATTATACGCTTACAGAGGTTGAGCTATTTTAAAAAGTTATTTCTATTTTGTAATGATTTATTCAAATGTATGCAGTACAACGCTGGAAAACGTAAAGGCTTGCATACACGCTTACTTACACACACACACACACAAACACACACACACACACACACACACACACACACACACACACACACACACACACACACACACACACACAACACACCCCACAGACAGACAGACAGACAGACAGACAGACAGACAGACAGACAGACAGACAGACACACACACACACACACACACACACACACACACACACAAACAACACACACACAGACACACACACAGAGGAATACCTTTTATCTAGAATATACAATCATGGACAAACCAACTATCCGATATTTTTATTATCATTTAAAAAACACACAGCTCCTATGTACTGAGCACACTTTCTCATAGACTCATAAATTCGTTAGGTCCCGTTCCTATATCACTATCGGTCAGTTCTGTTAAAGGATTTGTTCTCTTGCAAATTGCGACTTTAACCAATGTATCGTAAGGCTAAAGTATAATTACGATTCCACGCATAGCTATCGAAAATCTGGTTAACTTATGTAATATATATATATATATATATATATATATATATATATATATATATATATATATATATATATATATATAACACCACACACAGGGGTCATCTCTTAGGAGTGTTAGTGAAATTGTAACAGGCATGATGTCAGAATCTGTTCATTAACAAACACACAACTTGAAGGCATCAGATTCACAGTCTTACCTCTGCATGCACCATTTAGAATAAATACAGTTAATGCTCGCAACTGAAGACTGATGTTGTGCGATGCCTTCACAGATGTCATTGATCTCTTTAGTATCAGGAAAATATTTGAACGTTTTATAATATAATCTATTTTCAAAGTCATGACACTATGTTCTTATACACCTATTTTGTTGATGAAGTCAGTTTTGATCTTGATCAGTTCCTGGTTTGGCTGTCGTAAGACACAAATCTCTTCCTTCAGGCCTCATAATATCCCTTTGAAGTTTCGTTACTTGCTCATAGAAGTCACTAAGGCTTTTCCGCTAGTTCGGTCAATCCTGTTATCTGTTTAACGTTTCCTAGTTTATCATTCTTATGGTCCGCTGTCTCAACTTCAAGTGCACATCTCCTTATTTGTTTGGTGTACATGCCCTTGCAGAAGAGCAAATATGGACATTACAGTCACGGTAATGCATGTCAGAGTTGGGTGGGTTACGGAAAACCCGTACAGACCCAGCATGCAACCTGTACAACAGAGTGAGCTACTGTGGGCAAAGGCTACCAAGGGAAGCTAGTGGGAAGGCACAAGAGAAGATCAGGCACTGTCTTACCCCGTCTGGTAAAGGAAATCAAGAGAGGAGAGAGAGGGAGAGAGAGGAGAGGAGGAGAGAGAGAGAGAGGAGAGAGAGAGAGAGAGGAGAGAGAGAGAGAGAGGAGAGAAGAGAGAGAGAGAGAGAGAGAGAGAGAGAGAGAAAAAGAGAACAATGAAACAATGAACAATGAACAAGATTTATTTTCAGGCCACCAGCCTCAAGAATGGGGTAAAACAAAGCATAGCAAAGCAAAGCAAATAATGCAAAAATAAAATTAAACCTCATGACATTATGTGGCAACTGCTAAAACATATCAAGTGTGAACATGTGTCCTTTAGATTAAACTGACCTCTTTTAAATGATGTTATTTGTTTGTCAAGTCTCCAAGTTTTCAACAAAATCCTGCCTTATTTTTAAGGCATTGAAAAGATATAAACTTAGCTTACGAATGGTAAAGACAGAGCCATATTTCAACACATTACGTATGGCTGATCGATTGGGACCAAGTACTTAAACCTTAGATTTTCATACAGAATACAATTTCTTATAAAATGTTCTTCATCTTCCACTACCTTACAAAACTTACACATGTAGTCAGTATTCTTCTTAAAGTTCTCCTGAAAGATGATCCATTAATTGGTAGCAAGCCGAGACGAAGTTTAACTAAACAATCCCAAAAACATTTTATATCCATGTATTCGAAATAAAGTTCACATCCAAAGGGTGGTCTGCCTTGATAATGAAACAGCTTGAGTTTTTGTCTCTGAGAGAGAGAAGAGAGAGAGAGAGAGAGAGAGAGAGAGAGAGACAGAGACAGAGACAGAGACAGAGACAGAGACAGAGAGACAGAGAGAGAGAGAGAGCCAAAATTAGCAGCGGTTGAAATAAAGGACCACACTATAAGATATATGACGACAGTTAGTAAATACAACACATTACTAAAGCACAAAAACTCGGCTCTGGAATAGGTGGAAGGTGCCATATGAAGATAACGATATTCATTATAATATACCGGGGCAGAATAGCTGAATGGTTTAGAGAGCTGCACACGTGCTGTGAAGGCCCGAGTTCAAGTCACCCCCAAGGCATCTGTTCAAGGAGATTTATCTTTTGTCTGAAGTTAGCACCAGTATCAACTTCTTCGGGTGAGACTGTACACCGAGACACCGCTTGAGAATGCACGCAGAACATCGTGGACACACGTTAAAGTTTGTGCCATCTTTGGGAAGAGTAAGCCATTTTGAGCCAGTTGGAACGAATGACATTTTTTTTTCGAAAAATGCTTGCAGGCTGGTGTCGCGTAGAAACCGTTACTGAAGTCTGAATGCAGCTACCTTCATGATGGGATAAAAGTCCACACACACAAAATGTCACTGTTGGTGAGCCTTGGAGCTCTAGCTGAAGAACACATACAATGAAAACATTCAGGAGTCCAGATGAGTGGTGCAACATGCACACTAGCATCACTACAACCGTTTTCTGGTGCATCCGTGTGTTGATCAAACAAGCTGAAATGAGTTGGAAAGTACCCCTTCCGAAAAGAAAAATATATTTATACAAAACAATAGAGCTGGCATTTTGAAACAAGCCAAAGAGCTTAACAGGACAACATAATTATGAACATTGGGACGTTTGGAAATAGTTTATTTTTCTTCTTAAGTCGAAAGACCAAGATGGTTGGGTTTTATTTTAGTGATGATTGCTTCATGGTAGACATCCTACAGTCTCAAAAGACTATTGAGTTGCGCTCTAGGCTCAGGAACACAAAGCCTGGGTAAGTAAGTATGGATGACAAACTGTTACCCATGCAGCAGTCCCTCCCTCTCCATGTCGCTAGAATGGTCCATTGGAAAGACAATCGCCGAAGCGAATGGTTTCAGTGCGTCGCAGGAGCCACCAGAACGTTGCCATATAGGCTCAAAGCCCCAAACCGCCCTGGAGACTCCAACTCCCCGATTTTTCCCAAGGGATGGTGTCTACACACGACACCTATGTTCATGCTGGTTTTTTTCTATTTTTTGGTCATCCGCTCCTAACATATTCATGGTCCAGCCCCTAAATCCGATAACTTCGCTCGAAATAATTATAACATAATCAAACCGAAGCCAACTGGGATTGTTGTCATTATTTCTTCTTCTTTGCAAGGAAGGGTGAATTACACTGGTCACAATGTAAAGTCAAAATTTCACAGTCATTGGAGATGATCTCAAGCTGGGGAAGGGGAAAAGCCATGATGATAATTTAAGATATTATGCTATAATTGTAGAAGGAATAACAGTTCAGCCATACTCTATACATTACTTTTTGGACGCAAAACACTATCCGTTACAGTCAACGTTCTGTATAGCAGCCACCGATTCTTCAACAATACTCAAATACTTTTCCCTGAGCTGAAACTCCAGCTTCTGCCTCACAAGGGATGCTGTTTTGCAGTAAAAGGCTTGGAACTAAAGACATCATTTCCACAATGAAGTAAAAACTGTATATCTTTCACTATATTGTCACATACCTTCTTCAATACATCCCACCCCACTCCTATGGTTCACAGCCCCTCCGACCGCTGAGGATATATCAGAGCTCCTCAATTTAAGTATTCTACAGTCTAGTAGAACATTAGGGGTATACTGAAGATTTTGCAACCAGCTTTCTCCGCTTTTCGAGGTACTCAGCTTTCCGTAACCTGTCGTGCCACTGAAGGGTTATCGTCTTGTTAAAATTTTAATCGAATAGAATTCTTTTTTAACTCAATCTGAAAGTAAAAGGTCAAAAACATAAGAGTGCATGCGATCCCCAGATTACCATTCCTTCCATTTCGGACACAAACATCTGACCTCATCTGTTACCCTACTCCCGCCAAAAAAACCCACAAAAAACCCACCTCCAAACCCAACTTGAAGAAAACAGCAGCAGCAACAACAACAACAAGTGGGTTTAAACTGTCTTTGCAGTGAAAATACTTCTTGACCTTTCAAACCATCTGCACATTGTAACCTGCATGTGACAGACCAAAACAGGAAGCTGAACAAAGTAGGATGGAGATGAAAGTGTGGTGATGGAAAATAGAAAGGAAGGAGGAGATGGAAGTGGAAGAATGGGAGGGTGGTAATGGTGATGGTGATATGCAGGGGAATGGGGGCTCTTCACGGAGGAAACAAACAAAATCTGCCTTGAGCATCCAAATGTTCTGGACTCTTCCTATGCGGGTGCATGTGCATTTGTGTGGTGGTGGTGGTGGTGGTGGTGGTGGTGGTGGTGGTGGTGGTGGTGGTGTGTGGTGTGTGTGTGTGTGTGTGTGTGTGTGTGTGTTGTTTTGGTGTGCTTGCGCACGCGCGCACGTGTGTGTGTGTGTGTGTGTGTGTTTTTTGTTGTGTGTGGTATGTATGTGTGTGCGTGTTTATAATTGTGTGTGTTAAATTTATTTTGTGTGTGTGTGTTGTGGGGGAGGGTTGTGGTGTGTATATGTTTGGGTTTTTTGTGTGTATATGTGTGTGTGAGAGTGAGTGTGAGTGAGAGAGAGAGAGGGTAGTGAGACAGACAGATAGAGACCGACAAACACAGAACAGACGGACAGACAGACAGAGACAGAGACAGACAAAGGCAGAAAATTGAGAAAGAGACAGAATGGCAAAAAGACAGAATCTGAAACAAAAAACAAAATGACAAAAAGACAGAATCTGGAACAGACTGATAGAGAACATTTGACTGATCATTACCTGGAAAGAAAATGAAAATGTTCCCAATTATTAAGAAGTGTTTAAGCATTTTAGTAGCTATAACCCAACTATTAATCACATTCCTTCAAAAAATAGATACCAAACACCTAACGTACTGCAACAACAAAACAAACAAACAAACAATATGGGAACAACCCCCCCCCAAAAAAAAAAAGATACACATTTTGTGTACAACCTGCCCCCCCCCCCAAAAAAAAAAAAAAAATTAACAAATAAAATTCAAGTACAAAACAAAGATTAGTATTCCTCCACCATCTTTTCACCGCCCCCCCCCCCCCCCCCAAAAAAAAAAAAAAAAAAGTCAGTTACGACCAACCAGTTTTTTTTTTTTTTTAAAAGGATGTCTTCGTCAATTTGATTGGCTCACCTGGCGTTCATAAGGCAGTAGATGATTGGGTTGTAGAGCGAGTTGGACATGGCCAGCCAATAGATGAGCAGGTAGACCTGCTGGATGTATGGCTTCATGCGCACGCTCTCATGCATCTGGATGATGATGAAGTAGGCATGGTATGGCAACCAGCACAGCCCAAAAATCACCACCACCGCCACCATCATTTTCACTACCTGAAAAAGAAGAAAGAAAATGGATTAAGTTGGGTTTTTTTTTTTCCTAACAAAACAGTTGCTTAATTGCCTGCAATGATTTAAAAAAAATCTCTTAACACTCTGCCATCCTGCCACTCTTCCTCTTCTCATGTTCTTGTTCTCTCTGTCTCTCTCTATGTCTCTGTCTCTGTCTCTCTCTGTCTCTCTCTGTCACTCTCTGTCTCTCTGTCTCTCTCTTTCTCTCTCTCTCTTTGGCTTTTTGTGGGGACGGAGGGGGGGGGGGGGTGTCTAGGGTAAGGGTTAGGGGGCTGCAGTCTGATTTTTAGATTGCTGAATAAGTAATGCAGTTTGGCTGTTATGGCTCCTAATACTCCGTGGGCTTTGTGATTTTTGAACTTGGATTTGGAATATTATTGTCACAGAATCAAACCACCCTGGCTCACTAAACAAGCTCAAGCAAATAATTATTCGTTTAAGAGATAACCTGTTAAAAAGAGGATCCCGTGAAGACTATAAAAAACAAAGAAACTATGTTACTAGTCTAGTCTAGTCTAGTCTAGTCTTGCTGGATGAAAGAAAGTCATTGTACTTAATCTATTACCCTCTGTAAATAAAATTTCGTATTCGTATTCGTATTCGTATTCGTATTCGTATTCTCTCTCTCTCTCTCTCTCTCTCTCTCTCTCTCTCTCTCTCTCTCTCTCTTCTCTCTCTCTCTCTCTCTCTCTCTCTCTCTCTCTCTCTCTCTCTCTTCTCTCTCTCTCTCTGATTGTGTGTATGTGTGTGTGTGTGTGTGTGGGGGGGGGGGGGGTATGTGTGTGGCTGTGTGTCTGTGTCTGTATGTGTCTGTGTCTGAGTGTCTGTGTGTATATGTCTGTATCTGTGTGTCTATGTCTGTGTGTCTTCGTCTCTGTGTGTGCCTGTGTCTGTCTGTATGTCTGTGTACGTGTCTGTGTCTGTCTGTCTGTGCGTCTTCGTGCTTGCACAATATGCCCAACACTAAAACATCATTGCCAATACCTCACACCACAACGGAGGTATGGAGGTGTGGTATGTTACTGACCCGTGCAAAACATTGATGCAGCAAACCAAGCGATGCTTCTCTCTACCATTTTTACCAGACACAGGAGCAGAAAAACCATCGTCACATAGAAATAAAGCACATCTACTGTACAATGGAATTACCATCTTGTGACAGAAGAGAGAGAGGGGGCGGAGTGAGGGAGGGAGAGAGGGGGGAAAGTGATGGGGAGAGAGAGAGAGAGAGAGGAGAGAGAGAGAGAGAGAGAGAGAGAGGAGAGAGAGAGAGAGAGAGAGAGGAGAGAGAGAGAGAGAGAGAGAGAGAGAGAGAGAGAGAGAGAGAGAAGAGAGAGAGAGAAGAGAGACAGAGAGAAGAGAGAAGAGAAGAGGACAGAGAGACGACAGAGAAGAGACAGGAGAAGACAGAGAGAGAGGGGAGAGAGAGTAGACGACGCCGACAGTAGACTAGATGCAGACAGACTTCAGACTGACGACAGACGACGGTGACGGAGAGATGTACAGAGCTAGAGGAGCAGGAGAGAGATGAGAGAGAGAGATGAGAGAGATGAAGATCATGTATGAGGAAGAGAAGGAGAAGGCAGGAGTGAATGATAATGAAAGATGTAGAAGAGTAGATGACCGGTGGGGAGAGGAGGGAAAGAGAAAAAGAGAGGGGGTTGAGAGACGATGATGTTTTCTGGGGTGGGAGGAAACAAGAGAGGGAGGGAAGACGGGAGCTGTGATGATTTCGCACAATTGTTGTAAGAGAACGGAGCAGAAAGAGCATCGTATCATGAAGAGAAGAGACGACTGAGTGACAATGGAGATACTGTGAAGAGAGAGGAGAGGGGGGAGTGAGGAGAGAGGAGAGAGGGTGGGGGAGTGATGGGGAGAGAGAGAGAGAGAGAGAGAGAAGAGAGGAGAGAGAGAGAGAGAGAGAGAGAGTGAGAGAGAGAAGGAGAGAAGAGAGAGAGATGAGAGAAGACAGAAGAGGAGAGAGACAGGGCAGACAGAGACAAGACAGAGGACGAGACAGACAGAGCAGACAGACAGACAGAGACAGGACAGAGAGAAGGAGTGTGTGTGTGTGTGTTTGTGTTTAACTCTGTCTCTGTGTGTTTGTGTCTGGTGTCTTTGTCGTATGTCTTTCTGTCTTCTCTGTCTGTCTCGTCTGTCTGTCTGTCTGTTTGTATGAGAATGTTCACGTCTGTGTGGGCGCTTGGCAATTGGGGCAGTTTCTTTATATGAAGCAACATTTGAAATAATCATAGCTGTATGTGGTAATTTGAGCACAGCTGGCTAGACCTTGCTCGTCATCAGTGATCACATTTATTTCAAAATGACAATGATGGTGATTATGGAATAGTCAGTCACGATTCTGACTCTGCCTGTTTTTTGTTGTTGTTGTTGTTGGTGGTGGTGTGGTGGTGGTGTTGGTTTTTGTTTTTTCTTGGTCTGTCTGTGTTTGTCGTTTTCTGTCTGTGTCTCGATCTCTCTCTATCTGTCTGTCTGTGTCTCTCTCTATCTGTCTGTGTCTCTGTGTCTCTGTCTTTTTCTCTTTCACTGTCTGTCCGTCTAACAGTCTGTCTGTCTGTCTGTCTGTCTGCCTGTCTGTGTGTCTGTCTGCTGCCTGTCTGTCTGTCTGTCTGTCTGTCTGTCTGTCTGTCTGTCTGTCTGTCTGTCTGTCTGTCTGTCTGTCTCTCTCTCTCTCTCTCTCTCTCTCTCTCTCTCTCTCTCTCTCTCTTCTCTCTCTCTCTCTCTCAGATTCTATATCTATGTCTGTGTCGTGTCTGTGTTTTATCTTTGCTTTTTTGGCTTTTTCCTGTTTTGGTAAGGTCTTTTTTCTTTTTCTTTTCTCTTTTTTTCTATTCCCTAATCAGGGCAAGGGCCGGATGAAAAAAGTATGTAAATGCTTACTCTGTACCTTGAAAAATAAAGATCATTCATTCTCATTCATTCATTCATTCATTCATTCATCTTCTTCTTCTTCTCTCTTTCTTCTTTCTTCTCTCTCTCTCTCATTTCTCTTCATACAAGTCTTAGATTGAAATCTGTACTACCATGTGTACAAGCGGGCTATTAATAAAATAATGCATTGCTAATAAAACCAATTTACAATGACTAGACTTTACAATTACTATTAGCAGTGACCAGCCTCGAGCTAAATTTGAACTTGTGTGTGTGTGTGTGTGTTTGTTTGTGTGTGTGTGTGTGTGTGTGTGTGTGTGTGTGTGTGTGTGTGTGTGTGTGTGTTGTGCGTATGCGTGTGCTCGATTTGCGTGTGTCAAGTGGAATCAAAATGATCTCTATTAAGGGTAAATGAGTAAGCCTGCAAGATGCTTTCATCGTGCCATCACACAAACACACACAGCCACACACACACACACACACACACACCACACACACACACACACACACACACACACACACACACACCACACACACACACACACACACACACACACACACAAACACACACACACACACACATGCACACACATGTATAAAGAAGCCTTACAAAGCCCACAAAAATCTTAAGCAAATCATAGGTGTGTGTGTGTGTGTGAGAGAGAGAGAGAGAGAGAGAGAGAGAGAGAGAGAGAGAGAGAGAGAGAGGAGAGAGAGAGAGAGAGAGAGAGAGAGAGGAGGAGAGAGAGAGAGAGAGAGAGAGGAGAGAGAGAGAGAGGAGGAGAGGAGAGAGAGAGAGAGAGAGAGAGAGAGGAGAGAGAGAGAATAGTGTAAAATGCATTTTCTCTCACAAGTATTTTCTCTCTCTTATAGCGTGAAGGCAGGAACAGGAACCCATACCCACAACCATCCACTTACCCACATATACACTCACATGCGCATGCATCTGCATACTTCCATCTAATCATAACACAACTCACACACACACACACACACACACACACACACACACACACACACACACACACACACACACCACACACACACACCACAAAACACACCCCTCCTATCCCCCCCCCCACACACACACGCACACACACACACGCACACACACACGCACACACACACACACGCACACACACACACAACCTCCCCCCCCCCACACACACACATACGCAAGAAAGACACGCATAACACACAGATAGTTTGACAGGAACATAAGAGACTGGCCTTTGCCGGTCGGTTACACTTCTTTCCATTTGAATAGCAGATCTCTGGCAAAAGCTAATGGAAAATGCATGAGTGTGGTGGAGAGATGCTCATAGCAGACTGAGCCTTCAAGTCTACTAGGGAGACAGAGAGAAGATGTGGTAAGTAGAAGCGGCAGAAAGGCAGGCGAAAGAAAGAAAAAGACTGTGAAATAGGGAAAAGTTTTGGGCATTGATAAAAACAGAAAGATCATGGTTCACTGATTATATATATATATATCTATATTATATATATATCTATATCTATATCTATATCTATATATATATATATATATATATATATATATATATATATAAAGAGAAAATGGGAAAAGGTTTTCCAGTTTTTAGGGGTTTGTGTGGGTGTAATACTGGTCAGTCTTAACTAGTGTCAAATAAAAATACAACCCCCCCCCCCACGTTTTCTTGCAAAATGGCAAGACGCGTTTCATCATATAGTTTGTTTTTTTTCTCACTTTTAGAAAATTGAGGTTACTGTCATGTTAAATATGGACTTCACATTCCCAACAAGGGCAAATGAATGTTTGTTGCTGTAACAGACTTTACATCCCCCCCCCTTTTTTTTTTCTCGTACGCGTATTTTATCTTTGTTTCTTAGGGATTTGTGTTCATTGTTTGGTTTTGTTGTTTTTACTATAGCTGTCGTTCGCTGTCATTAATGTACCTGTCATTTCGATTTGCATTCCTTATTATTGTTTTGATATTTTTATTGCATTGTTCTTCCTCTCCACCCCTGTCTTCTTGCGCCATCGTTGTCAGTACCATTTTTTCGCAATTTTTTCAAAGTTATAAAAAGGTCACTTTTTGGTAATCAGCTTTTGTGTAGCTTTCAAAGTTGTTGCTTTTTCTAATGACATCAGGGATTTCTTTGCTGTCAACTTTTGTTTTGGGGGATTGTTGTTTTTTTTCCTCTCTCCTTCTTTTCTTAAGACTCCTGAATAAATTATTCTTTGCATTCAGAAAAGTGTGTGTCACAATGTCTTTGCGCAAAAGCTGAATCAGGTAAAATCAATATGAGCTGTTTTCAGATGTCTACGTTATTTTACTATTTAAATGTCAGGACGGGCATTTAGAAAATGCTATTTGAACATATTTTTTTATATTATGGCACGCTGGACATGTGGATTGAACAATGACTCTTCTTACAGTGATTCTCATATAGGATGCAGTTGTCAGAGTGCATCATCCTGGGTGACCCTTTTCGATGTTAAGCTCATCAGCAGAAATAGAAGCAGGAGTAACAGTAGCAGCAGCAGCAGCAACAACAACAATAGTAGTAGCAGCAGAATCAGCAGCAACAACAGCAGTAGCAACAGCAACAAACAAGTGGCAGCAGCAGAATCAGCAACGGCAACAGCAGAAGCAGCGGTAACACAAACAATAACAAAATCCGAACAGATATGATATAGTGTTTTTGTTGTGGTTTGTGTGATGGCTACTCTTAATATTTCTGGGGGTTTTGTTGATTGGTTGATTTAACATTTCTTTTTGCTTGTTTGCTGTTTTTTTGTCATTTCACTTCGTAGGTTATTTTTGTGATCATGAACAAACACGTCAGTGGGTACAATTAGTACAAAATATTTTTCTTTTTTATCGAATTTTCAGACAGCAGCTATTGTTTTCCGTCAAATGAAAAAAAAAGAGTCGCACCGCTGTCAAGCGCCTAATTATCGAGTCCCAGCACATGTGACTTCGACGTGGGTGAAAATTCTGTGTTGTCTTTCAAGGTTTTCTGGGAAAAGGCAGAAGAATGGACCAAAAAGGCAGAAAACAGTCAAATGAGAGGTGGCAGGAAGAAAAAGAGGAAGACTAAAATGAAAAGAGAGATAGAAAAGAGGGAACTCCTAGCACAAAACTTCTAGAAGGAGGGCATGCTATTTATACTGACAGACTCTCTGCATCCCACGGGGAAGTAGAAATATAAATATATCAAGCGAGAAGTCACTTATGTTTCTACGTAGTTCAATGTATATCTTATTCGTTTGTATGGTGTTGAGGATGCCAGTGATTGAAGATTTATAATCATATTAAACATACGCATGATCAAATATGTGTATGATTCTTTCTCTAAAGAGCGACAGCACAGACAAATTGCATAAAATCTAAGAATCTACATGCTTACGGATGTTGAATACATTAATTTTCTATGTAAAAAAGTATCTTTTTGACTTAATGGCATTGCAGTTTTCTGATTCTGATTCTGGAAAGCCATCAAGGAAATAGACTTTTGTTTAAAATATGATAAATAAGTTGCATAGGTATGTGGACATGTTTTGTGTCTTTCAAGAACTGAGGCTGCATTGCTACAGCGACAACAACCTCAACGACAATAAAGACAAATGAAAAGAAGAGGAAAGACACAGCATTAATAGACGCAAACAATAAAACGAGAGAGAGAGAGAGAGAGAGAGAGAGAGAGGAGAGAGAGAGAGAGAGAGAGAGAGAGAGAGGAGAGAGAGGAGAGAGGAGAGAGGAGAGAGAGAGAGAGAGAGAGAGGAGAGAGAACTTTTTGTTGGATTCCATCTCACTCTGGTATATATTACAATGAAAAAGTTGATATTTTAGCAAAAAATGGGGCAAAACAATTGATAGATGTGGAAAATTTGACACTTCATCTGTCACTACAAGAATGTTATCAGATCGTGGAAAAAGCACAACAAAAGTTATTCCAATATGAAAAAAAGAAACTTGGTTGTTTAGGCGTATATGAAGGGATGGTAAAATTTCAGTCTTTTGTTAAAATATATGAAACATATTTTTATTGTATAAGATAAATTGTTTCTCTGGCTTGCAGATGGGAAATGAACTGTTTTAAAACAAAATATGTTGGACATGTATCTTGCATATGTGGACATAGTATAATTGTTGATCATATATTGATGTGCAGCATGCTGAAAAGTTATATACCTGTTCTTACCTCATCATCCTCATCAGAGATATTCAGTGATCCATTACTGAGGTATACATTTTTCAAATCATTACTGCACTGTCCTATTGGTTCTTTATTATGATTATTATGGACTTAAAAGTCATTTCCTTCTGTTGATTAGATTTTTCTCTTGTTGGTTATGGTTGTAAATAGTTTTATTGTTCATGCGTTAGATCTTGTTTAGAATTTGGAATTTTTACTATTCTGTATTCAAGAATTATGTACATTTGTTGTTATTTTATTTTACTTTTTTCTTAACTGTTCTGTGTAGATTAAGTGAATTAACCCACTTCCCACTTCCAAAACTCCCCCTCCTACCCCCGCCCCCCTCCCCACATACACAAACACTCACACACCTACACTTTATTTTTATTTTAAATGTCTAATATCACATTTTGTGAAAAGACGTAAAATGAATCGAACAATAAAACGATCAAAGACACAATAGACAATGATAAAGGATATGAAGATGGTCATGACATTTATACAATCGAAAACAAGTAGTAACTGTAACGAAAAGAGATACATTAGGATAAAGAAATAACTGTCAATCAAATGTTTTGTTTTCATATATATCAAAAACGGATACAGTAGTTGACGTACTGTGGTGCCCTATTGGAACAAACTGAAAGTGTTGAATTATCCACATGCAGATTTTGTTTACCTCATCAGTTCCCACTCCACCTGCTATGCCATGGGAATACATACCGCTAATCCTCTCAAGGGATCGTGAATTTTCAAACAGCTGTCTGACGTCATCAATAATCTAAAGGTTTCGGTAAAAGGCCACTGGCCCTTGAGCTTAGTCTCTTGCCCTTTTGTGGTTTTGGCTTTTGATGTCATCATCATCAACATAATGATGATGATGATGATGATGTGTGTGTGTGTGTGTGCGTGAGAGTGTTTGTGTGTGCGTTTGTTTGTTTGTGTGTGTGCATGTGTATATGCATGTGTATGTGTGTGGT
>CM060318.1:62224756-62234756 GCA_030674155.1 Stramonita haemastoma | reverse complement strand
ACACACACACACACACACTCGAAACACACACACACACACACACACACACACACACACACACACACACACTGAACACACACACACACACCACACACACACACACACACTGAAAACACACACACACACACACACACACACACACACACACAACAACACACACACACCTAGAGCCTAGTGTCAAATTGTTGCGCTGACCAAATAGCCTGGCACGGTACAACACTTCGCGAAGTGTGATGAAGGGCTATTGAGTCTCCTCTTGCAGGGGTTCTTGAGGCAGAATTGTGTGTTGTTCTTTCTCACACTTGACGGCCCGAGAAAATGAGAGTAGTGGTGGATGCCATGCATGGGGGGTCATGATTTAACTAAGCGGCGGAAGGCCTGACACTAGCAAAACGACCACCCATCCACTTCCACCACCCCCAACTAACCAGCTACTGTAAGAAGCAGAAAAACGCTTGAGGCTACACTGTTTGCCACTTTTTCTACTGTTTTCTATAGTACTCTTACTTTTATACTTCACGTACCTAAGGCATCCACAGATTTTTTTGTAAAAAAAACAAAACAACTCACATTTTTTTGTGTAAAAGACTTGTCTTTGACTCAAAACTCCTGTCATTTTTGTAAAAAAAATTTGGTAGGTTTGATTTTTTTCTTACTTTTCAGCAAACACTGTACCCCTTCAGTTCTTTGTCGTCTGCTAGCTTCCTTACCACAGTATGTAAGAATGGAAACAATCGACATTTTGATGATCATTCCCAAAAAGCAAGTACACGGTATATAGTTTCTGCTTTAAAATGTGTGTGAATTATTAACAAAAGTTTTTTTTACCCCTGGCTGGCACTTTAAAGAAGATGCTACATGACTAAGAAGCTGAATGTGGAGTCTAGCCTGAGTATGGACGTACGTGCGGTCTGAGGCATCTTTGCTGATGTTATTGGTGTCTCTCTCCTTGTCTGTTCACTACTAGGTGATTTAAACATGAAAGCGCTTATAATAAAGGATTGATTAAAATAAGCGGAAATATGGTGGAAAAAGACTAGTTTCCTTCCCACGAGGGGTGATTGAGGACTTTAGCAATTTATGTTAAATGTTGCAGTGTTGTATGATATAAGTAGTAGTCTTTAAATTAACGTCCATGCACAGTTTGTGACTTGGACAGTTGTATGATATAACTTTTCATATACATACTATGTAGTGCATACACACATACGCACACAGGTATCTGTCTATGCATGCAAACTTGTATGCACATGCACACATACATGCACACACACACAACACACAAACACACACACAAACACACACACACACACAGACAGCCTACACACACACGCGCGCGCGCGCGTGTGCGTGCATACACAAGACATGCGTTTTCTGTCACTTGTTCAGGCTCAGTCACAAACAGGGATACCCGCTCATCACTGTTTTTGCCTTGCAGTCCCTCGCTGAATGTCATGACATTCTAACTGGCTCAGGCCAAAAGATTTGCCCATAATTCTTCACCAAGAGAAGTGGAACCTGCGACTTGGCTTTGGCACTTGGCAAGTGAGTGAAGGGGAGCTCGTTGCCTGTTGAATACCACAGTCCCTGAATCGGATACCTACGCTGGGACGATAAAGTAATCTACAAGTGCAACACGTTTTGCCAATTACTTATGAAAACCAGCTGCCGAAGCCTAAAATGTTACAGTGTAGAAATATCATGTTGACATAAATTCTAGCTATGATAAGCTCGCAGCGTAGAAGCCTGCATTCTTCTGTTCAGTAGAAACAATCCTCTGAAGTCGGTGATTGGCTGCCTATCTGGCAAAGCGGTCGAGAGGGATGACAACATACACACATGTACACAAGGATTGAATGTATAGTTGTACAACAGTGCTTATTCTATTATCTTTTGAAATACAAAGAATTAATGGATACAAAGTTAGATAAATAGGTACCTCGAATACAGCCATGCACCCAAACCTCCTACCAAATGCGTCCTTTCAATCTCAAAGTGATTCTCAGGTGTGTCGAGTGAGTCAGAGTGCATTTCTTTCTTTTTTTTTTGGGGGGGGGTTGACCCCAGGATGTTAAGGTAAGGACTCTATTGGGGAAAATTCTGTGTTGATAAATCCAAGTATGCAGTTTTGAAAAAAAAGGTCCTAATCAATAAGATCACTACAGATAAGAGTGCCGGGCTAGCCTGACTAAAGTCTACTTCGATGGACTGGCTACAATGCGCTATGTACACAACAGCGGAACAGCTGTCACAGTCATTTCTTCCCGAAAACAGAAAACAGACTTTCCTATCACCGACAGAATGCTACGACATATTTACAACATTCTGTAATAACTGTGGAATACATAAGTCTGTGTTCATTCTAGAAGAAACAAACATTTAAAGCAAATATTAAAATTTGCTCATATGCCAAGCCTAGAAGCAGATTCAGTGAAACTTACTGTTTTGTTTTTAGACTCAATCAAACGTGAGGGAGTTTACTAGCCCTGATGGGGTGACGGTAGGTAATGACGGGGATTTCAATCTCCACCACTGTGTTCGCTTGAGGGTGTTTTCCTCTTGAAGTAAGCCTTTGCTTCGACTCCATTACCCGGCAGTTCTTTCAGATGTTACTGCAAAGCGAGATCCCAAGTCGTTGCTAGGGAAGCTTATTTTTAATTAGTATGAGGACATATCCATACTGGGTGGAAGGAATATGAAGTGCCTGGTTTGTCCGTGTGCTTGTGACTCTGTGCGAAGTTTGCCTCCTGTCCTCCGCAGAGGGCAGCTTACTAAAATGTTCCTTGAAAAATATTCAAAATTTGCTTGAAAAAAGGCAGGAGATTTCATGTTAGTGCCGTGCCGTTAAGTATTAAACTGAAAGCCCTTGGTATTTTTTTTAAGCTAAATAAAATCAGGCTAAAGGAAACCTGACTGCTGAACAAGAACAACCCTACTCTTGCCACTTGTCAAGTGTGCGCTTGAAACAGTTGAAGCGAGTTGTCATGAAAAAGAGTTTTGACATCAAAGTTGTAAAACTTTATTTTTTTCCTTTTTTACGTGGTTTTCTGGGTGTTTTTTCATTCTTTCTTGTTTCTTCTTTCTTTCTTTCTTTCTTTCTTTCTTTAATCTATCTATCTATCTATCTATCTATCTATCTATCTATCTATCTATCTATCTATCTATCTATCTATCTATCTATCTATCTATCTATCTATCTATCTATCCGTCCGTCCGTCCGTCCGCCCGCCCGCCCGCCGCCCGCCGCCCGCCCGTCTGTGTGTCTGTGTGTCTGTGTGTCTGTGTGTCTGTCTGTCTACTCTTACTATTTCTTTCAATATTTCCCTCTTTTCCATATTTCTTCAATACTTCTTAACTGTGTTCATATCTTTCTTAATGTTTTTTATTACCTTTGTTATTGTGTTATTCCCTTGTTATTAAAAAAATGCTTTTAGTTAACACTTCTCAGAATGCAGTGTAAACATCTCCTGTATACTTTAGGTCTGCACTTGAAGCTGACCTAGCAGATCATAAAAAAATCCCCACCCTTAATTCACCTGATGCCACCTAAACTTCGAATCCAGAACTGTATGGATCCCCCTG
Source organism: Stramonita haemastoma (assembly GCA_030674155.1). Classification (NCBI taxonomy): domain Eukaryota; kingdom Metazoa; phylum Mollusca; class Gastropoda; order Neogastropoda; family Muricidae; genus Stramonita; species Stramonita haemastoma. The sequence goes on along the minus strand of CM060318.1, from coordinate 62,231,174 downwards.
GGACTGACGTCGAACGGCCTTAACCACTCGGCTAAAGCATCTGTTGCTGTCAATTTATAGCTGATAAAAAATACATAAAAAGTTTCAAACACCGCAGCATGGCAAATTGGCAATGTTGCTCTAAATTCCACGTCTATACGTTTGTATTTCTGCATTGGCCGTCCATTCTCAGTCGACTGAGAATTTTTGTTTTTACTGTCAATTCTGTTGATGAGACATCTCATTTCTATAGCAAAGCAGGTTACTGATATTAACAGTTACACAGAGTAATTGAACAAGTGTTGACTTAGCAACTGTTATTATTGCCAAAAGCACTTTCTTTTGAACAAAGTTAATTCCCTTTGCACTGAACTCTGCCAGGTTTTTGTTGTTGTTTTCTTGTGTTTTATAAAGTATAAAGGAGGACGTGGCACGCTGTGTGATTCTTAAAGGATTCCATCCTCTGTCATATGGTAATCCAGGATGTGTGTGTGTGTGTGTGTGTGTGTGTGTGTGTGTGTGTGTGTGTGTGTGTGTGTGTGTGTGTGTGTGTGTGTGTGTGTATGTGTGTGTGTGTGTGTGTATGAGTGTGTTTGTGTGTTTGTGTGTGTGTGTGTGTGTGTGTGTGTGTGTGTGGTGTATGTATGTGTATGTATGTGTGTATATGTACGTGCGTGTGTGTGTACGTGTGTGTGTGTGTGTGTGTTTGTGTGTGCGTGTGTGTGCAAGTGCGCACGGATGTGCGCGTGTATGTATGTATGTATGTATGTATGTATGTATGTATGTATGTATGTATGTAGTGTATGTATGTATTGTATGTATGTATTATGTATGTATGTATGTATGTATGTATGTATGTATGTATGTATGTATGTATGTATGTATGTATTGCGTGCTTGCGTGTGTATGTTTATGTGTGTGTATGTGTGCGTGTGTATATGTGCGTGTGTTGGGTGTGTGTGTGTTTGTGTGTGTCTGTGTGTGTGATAAGTGACAAAGAAAAGGGGTTGTATGTGGCATATTTTTTAATCATTAATGGAAAAAAAGATGAAAGAATGCAACATTCTTCTGATGCATTTTTATGAAACTACAGAACGTACGATTATAACCATAGAGGTAGTGGCTGCTATTTCAAGGAAAAGAAAATTGTATATACGTTTCATTTTAGCATGTATGCATTTGAACATGTCTGCATATGCTGTACAAAGATTTTTTGCGTTCATCTTTTGTTTTTTGGAGGGAGGGAGGATTATTCTTTTTGTGGCTGAGATGAATCCTTGAAAGGGAGAAAAACCTATGCAAATACTGTTTTGTAGCAGTTTTGTCACTTATACTTACACAATAAACTTCCAACAGGAAAACAAAAACAAAAAAAGGCGATAAAGAATGTCCAAGCTTTGTCATCACAATTTTTTTTGCAAACGAATGAATTCAAAACTTTTGATTTAAAAGCTGACTAGGGAAGAAATTTTGTGTGTCAATAATCTTAGACAAATCTCGCACAAAAAAATCACCCGCGTGTCTCTTCACCAAACGACAGCTTTTAAACCACACGGAAAACAAAAACAAAACATCGTGACATTTCTTTCTTTTCTTTCCCCTTGAGATCGGGTAGACTGTCAATATCAACTGATGCGCACACGTCTCCCTATAATAAAAAGGCAAACTTGAGAAAGCTTTGTAATACCAAGCATGGTAATGAACTCCACGACCTGTAACCACACAATAATACAAGACCTCACGAACCGGCAATCACTACCCTTTTAAAAGTGTGAGACCTGCATGCTTCGCACCATTTACTACTTACAGGCTTACTCCCTGGGATGCTCTTTGCCGCTTCCTAACCCAACGAGATTTGACAGCTGTGAGGATGTGTGCAGAGATTTTGCCAGATCCCATGATGGCACTCCACTTTTAACTTTGCCAACAATTGGTTCCATCACTCGCACGGATGCGTAGATGTCAAGACGAAACTATAACACCAAACTTTCCCCTCAAAAGAGTGGACAAATGTTTTGTCTGGTGGCTGAAAGTAACGAAATATTGATACTGACCAAGCATCCTTTGAGCACTAAAAGAAAAGCTTGGAGAAAGATGTTGTACAGCTGCTTAATATTGCAAACCAGAGCAACCAAACAACAAAGAAAAAAAGCAAAAGATTGAAAAGAGGTGCAAAAATTAACTGATACCTTCTGGGTTAAGAAAATAAGCCAAAAATGAACTCGTAGCATCTTGATTCAGAAGATGAGCCAAAATCAACCTATAGCTTCTTGATTGATAAATAAAACTAGAATTAAGTGAATGCTTCTTAATTGAGAAGAAAAGCAAAAGTTAGCTAACAGCAAATTCTTGATTGAGAAGAGAAGCCAAAATTGACTGATAGCTTAACTGAGAAGAGAAGCCAAAATTGACTGATAGCTTGACTGAGAAGAGAAGCCAAAAATAACTGATGGCTTCTTCTTGATCAAGAAGATGAGCTAAAATGAACTCGTAGCATCTTGGTTGAGAACAGAAGCCAACATTAACTGATGGCTTCATGATTGAGAAGAAGGGCCATAATTAACGACACGGAAGAGTGTGAATGACTTCAAGCAACCGATAGTTTCTTAATCAAGAAGGAAACAAAATATAAGAGGACATGCGAAAGAAGTGCCTAGCTTCGAGCAATTGAAAGTTCTTTGATGGAGAAGAGGAGCGAAAATAGATGAGCGCGTGGGTAACTTCGGCCTACTGATAGATTCTTTGAACGAGAAGAGAAACCCAAGATGGACGAGTGAAGTTACCCAGCTTTCACCTCTGTCAAAGTCTCCACGATGCTGGCCTCTGAAGTTAGGCCTACCTCCCATCTTCCTTCTTTCCAAGTCTCCGCGATGCTTCCCTCTTCAATCTGATGGGAGACAACAGAAGTTACCTCCCATCCTCTTCTGTCAGAGACCCTACTTCGCTCCCCTCTTTACTCTCAAGTTGAGGCTCTTTGTCCCTGGTTCTTCTATCTTCCAGCTGCCCTGCCCCCCAGCTTCTTTTTCCTTGCTGACACAGAAGCTGACTTTGATGAAGCAGAGGTTCTTTCTCACCGACTACACTTAGTTGGATAGATCATGATGGTAAAGATTGGAATTGCTCGGTCTCTGTCTTATAGTGACTATCTTTGTGGGTGGCATTGTATTTTAGTTTTTTTTTTTTTTTTTGCATTGTCCATCTTTCCTTCTATTTTTCTTTTAGGTGTTTTTTTTATTGTTTGTGAGTGCTGTTTGTTGCCATCCTTTACTTTTGTCTTCTCTATGGCTTTTTCTTTATGTCGAAATACTGTTCTTTGAGTGTTTTTTTTTCTAATTTGCTAAAAATTTGGCTCCTGATCGCCTCAACACACACACACACACACACACACACACACACACACACACACACACACACCACACACACACACACGCACGCACGCACACACACATAGACACACACAACGCACACACACACACATACACACAACGTGTCTCTCTTTCTCGCTGTCCATTGTCTTTGTATCTGTCTGTCTGTCTGTCTGTCTGTCTGTCTGTCTGCCTGTCTCCCTCTCTCTCTCTCTCACTCTCTCTCTCTCTCTCTCTCTCTCTCTCTCTCTCTCTCTCTCTCTCTCTCTCTCTCTCTCTCTCTCTCTCTCTCCAGAGTGGTTTTCCTTACTCGGCTGCCAGTCAGACACTTTTGTATGAGCTGTCTGTGAAGTTTTCTTGTTTTCTCACTTTTATATACCAAAATACCTGTCATACGTCAAAAGAACTCCTGACAACATTGACAGTACAATAGGTAGGCAATTGTATGGTAGAGTTTTGAATGGAGTGAAAGAAAGTCACAGCAGTGACATAACTATTGTGAAAAAAGATGTGTGTGATATTGTTACTTTTGATTAGGTAAAAGATAATGAGTGTATGTAATGGAATAGGAAGGGTAGATAATGGTGATGATGATGGTGTTGATAGTGAAATAAAATTATGAATGTATCGACAATGTGACTTTAGCAACAATTTTTTTTTAATGAAAACCTAAAGAAGTTTGTAAAAAAAGTATTTGATACAAATCGATATTAAAAGAAATGAGACATTGCTATACCAACACAGCCGCAGCTATAATTAAATATAATCCTCACAGTGGTTTATTCTGGTATACGTATATTATGTAGAGACACTCGACTCGCACAGTTACTCAATTAAACAAAAAGCTGGGCCGAAAAACTACAATAATCACGGTTTACATTATCCGCATTAGTTCCAGATGCATTGCAGTGTGTTGTATTGTATTGTATTGTATTGTACTGTATTGTATTAATTGTATTATAAAAAAATATTGTATTGTAGGTTATACCTCTTAAAGCCACAGAAATACCCTGCCCGGGGAGAGCGCCACATCGCAAGAGCAGTGCCACTCACTGTTGTTGTTTTTTACTGTCTACGTATGTATTTGTTTCTTTATCAGGGTGTTTTTTTCCGCATAAATTTGCCAGGGAAAATTCACTTGTTGCCGTGGGTTCTTTTAAGTGTGCTAAATGTATGCTACACATGGCACCTCTGTCTATCATTTCTGTGATGTCAAACCATGATGTGGAATCCATGCAAAGATGGTTTGAGTGGGTTATGGTTATTTGTTACATTTCATATTTGAATGTGTTTTGAGCCCAGTCCTCTTTTCACTCTTTCTGTCTGAATAGCCTTAATATGCTCATCGCAATAAACTACTGTCTCTCTCGTACCTCCCTTCCCCATCAACCTTTCTCTATCATACTCCAAACACTGTGCCTGTACACTGCCAGAGTGTGTGTGGTTAACTGTACTGGCTTGTCTATTTGACCATCATCCTGTTTCTCTCTTCCTGCCTCTTGTCCCTGTTCTCTCCTGTGCAATAGCTTAGATAAAACAGGCAAGGAGAAAAAAAAATCTTTTCTGAGCTGTTGAAAGCCTTGGCAATGAGGAACAGAAACAACAGCTTTTACCTCTTACATCAGGGTCCTGCCCAAGGGACGCAATAAGAATCTTACAATATAGCCCCCCCCCTTCCCCCTCTCCCTTCTCCTCCTCTTTTCAAGAACACATGCCTGCACGGGTACTCAGACAGGCGTTGTATTGTCTCCTTTACTTTTCCAGCACGCACGCATGCGTGGGCGCACACATGCATGCTGTATGTTTATTTTCTTCTAGGAATGTACTGATTTGTTTATATTGTGATGACATGGAATTACAATCGGGTATTTCGTACTTTTGTCTCTGTAATGACAAAACATGTTAGAACTCAGATGTTAATCCAAAGTTTAAAAACAATAACCAAGAGGTATGTTGCACATAATATCTATCTATATCTATCTATCTATCTATCTATCTATCTATCTATCTATCTAATCTATCTATCTATTATCTACTATCTATCTATCTATATCTATCTATCTATATATATATATTATATATATATGTGTGTGTGTGTGTGTGTGTGTGTGTGTGTGTGAGTGTTAGTGCTAGTGTCAGTGTGTGTGTGTGTGTGTGTGTGTGTGTGTGTGTGTGTGTGTGTGTGTGTGTGTGTGTGTGTGTGTTGTGTGTGTGTGTGTGTGTGTGCTCAACAATATACTTTTGAATTTTGCCACGTACAATATTCTGTCATTGAATCATTTCGACTATGTTTGCACACTGGACAGCTAACAGGATTGCTACACACTGACCCCAGTAAGAGGAGCGTTGGAATACGACCTGTGTTTAGGTGTCTAACAGTCAATAGGAGAGATTGGTTTGATCATCAAACTTTGGTGGGTTTTTTTTACATACCACCGAATGTAACTTAAGACTTCTCTGTGTGAAACTGAGGCTGCTCTTCCCGGACAGAAGGTCTCACAAATAAAGCAGCGCCAGCCATTACTTGTTTTGTATTTTTGAAAGCAGCGCCACCCATTATTTTTGTTGTTGTCTTTTCTTGTCTGTATGTGTATCCGTTTCGTTTCCCTATCAGAGTGGCTTTTTTTATTTTTAGAATTTTGCCAGAGACAACTTTCTTGTTGCCAAAGATTCTTTCACGTTTTGCAATTTATCGTCTCATCCAAAACACTAGCACCCAGACCACCACTCACAATCTAGTAGATGGTGGTGGTGGTGGTGGTGGTGGTGGTGATGGGGGGAGATTTCCGGGCACAAAATGGAATCAAACTGGACTTTTCGCTTTTTAGGTGAATGTGATACCTCTACACCACCGATTCCACTAATAATATGGACAGTAAACCTGCAACATGACTTTGAGGACAAAAAGCGGACTGAGCAAGGAAGGTGTGATAGGGGGGAGGGGGGTGATCCTAATTGCGTCCTTTGAAGAAGGAGCGAGATAGGAGCTGGAGGCATGTTGTACCAGAATGGTACACAAGGATGACTAGAATGCAAGGATCTGGCTTTGGTTTCAACCCACTGTGTGTGTGTGG
>CM060318.1:62199756-62222256 GCA_030674155.1 Stramonita haemastoma | reverse complement strand
CTCTTCTCTCTCTCTCTCTCTCTTCTCTCTCTTCTCTCTCTCTCTCTCTCTCTCTCTCTCTCTCTCTCTCTCTCTCTCTCTCCTCTCTCTCTCCCCTTCTTTCTCCCTGTCTCTCTCTTTCTCTGGGGCAAGCGGGAACACGGTTGGGGAAGAGGGTAAAAAGGACATTTTTTTTCTAAGCTGTTGAAAGCCTGACTACCAAATGAAGAACAAAGAGCTGTGATGTCTTAAGTCCGGGTCCTGCCCCAGGGAAACAAGAGAGGCCGTCAGCGGGTTTAGCCACTTTTCCCCTCCTGCCTGCCTACTGTTCTGCTTCTCTGTCTGTCTTTCTTCTTGTCTCCTTTTCTCTTCTCTGCTCTCTGTTCTCTTCTTTCTTTTCTTTCTCTTTCTTCTTTCTTCTTTCTTCTCTTCTTTCTTTCTTCTTTCTTTCTTCTTCTCTCTCTCTCGTGTCTCTCTTGTCTGTTCTCTGTCTCTGTTCTTCCCTGTCTGCTGTCTGTCTTCTCTCTGTCTGTCTCTCTCTGTCTGTCTCCTCCTCTCCTCTCTCTCTCTCTCTCTCTCTCTCTCTCTCTCTCTCTCTCTCTCTCTCTCTCTCTCTCTCTCTTTCTTCTGTATGTTTGTCTCTCCTGTCTGACTGTCTCTGTTGTTGTGTTGCATGTTGCTGTCGTGCGTGTGTACATGCGCATGAGCGTGCACTGTGTGTGTACTAATAATATATGATATAATAGAGAGAGAGAGAGAGTGTGTGTGTAGCGTGCATGCGTTTGTGTATGTGCATTTACAGTGTGCGTGCATGCATATGTATATATAATATATATTATAATATATATTGTATATATATCTATAATTATATATATATTCATATACATATATAATATGATTTTTGTGTGTGCGTGTGTGCGCATGTCTTTGGGTGTATGCATATGTGTTTGTGTGGTCTGCGATAGGAAACAAAAAAAGATCTGAGACAATGTGTACATTTCCACCAACAACTGAGTAACAATCCATCAAGCAGACACAATGCACACAATTCACCAGAAGGTCAGATTTGATCAGAGGAGGAAACCATCCATCAGCAGCCAAAAGAAGACAAGGGAAGAGAAGAGAAGGAGATGGCAGAGCAGCTGATAGTCTGGGAGGTGACACACAGTGCCAGGATGTCTGCCAGAACTGGCCTGACATCGGTATTTCACCACCATAGTCTGCTGTGTTACAGTCTGCATGGAGATAGGGCCCCGGGTCTACCTTGCTGAGTCTACCTATTCCTTTACTCTCCGTGTGTTTGGTATGCAGCAGCAGAACTGACATGAAGGAATCAGAGAGTAGCCTTAGAAAGATGTGTTATAAAAGTTGATGACAGATGCATAGTATTTTGTTAGTTCCCAGTTTATCCCAGCTGATTTTCTTTTCTGTCTTTTACGACTTCAGTGTTCAGCCATGAGGATGCTGAAGGCCAGGGGCCTGTCAGTACAAACAACATTGACCACTTCTGGAAATTCTGTGCTAGCATATCCTGTGGTCTTGTTTTATCTTTTGAAACATTGCAGTGCTTACAGTTCCTTCGTGGATTATCCTGATGATACTGCTCTCGGCTGCACTCTGGTCTGTTTGTGTGTCTGACTGATTCTATCAATCCTTGATATAGGAACCAATGAGAAATCATTGAAGTCTGAATATCATAACGACAAGTCTTTGGAACACTAAATTGTGGGCAAAAAGAACTAAGAGAGATAATCTTAAGCTGCAATGTGTAGCCGTTATGATGGCATCCCCAGCCCTCCAGAGAGGGAGAGAGAGAGAGAGAGAGGAGAGAGAGAGAGAAGAGAGAGAGAGAGAGAGAGAGAGAGAGAGAGAGAGAGAGAGAGAGAGAGAGAGAGAGAGAGAGAGAGAGAGAGAGAGAGAGAGAGAGAGAGAGAGAGAGAAGAGAGAGAGAAGAGAAGGAGAGAGAAAGGAGAGAGAGAGAGAGAGAACAGGATATATATGTTTATATATATATATATATATATATATATAAGACCATAAAAATACAAAGAAAAATCAGTCAGAGAAGCAGAGACAGAGACAAAAGAGAGACGAAAGCAATCCTCTGGTTTAAATCACCACTTTTCAGGAACACATCCTTGTGAGATGTCCACTAACCTCTGGATGTCAGCTGCCCTGCACAAAGCCAGTGGAAGCAGTGCAGCTATAAGCGCACCGCCAATGAGAAAGAAACAACGCTCTCCCACCACTGACGAGGGGCGGGGGGAGGGTGTACAAAGTAGAATCCTATGACAGAAGATCACAAAGTAAAATTCTGTCCTCAGCTCTCGTGTCCTTTCCTTTTACAAATCACACTCTCTCAGTTCTGTTACTTTATCTGCTTTTCTCTCTTTCTCTCTCTATCTGTCCCTCTCTATGTCTCTGTGTGTCTTTGTGTCTGTCTGTCTGTCTGTCCTGTCTGTCTGTCTGTCTGTCTGTCTGTCTGTCTGTCTCTGTCTCTATCTCTCTCTCCCACACCGAAGGGGGGAACAAAGCATGCATAATCCTATGACAAGAGATTGACTGAGCTCTCTATTCTTTTCCCTCTAAGATCACAGACTATCAGTTCAGCTACTCTATCTCTCTCTCTCTGTTTCTCTGTCTGTCTCTCTCTCTCTGTTTCTCTCTGTCTCTGTCTCTGTCTCTCTCTGTCTACCTCCCTCCCTTCATCCCTCCCCACATCTCTCTCTCTCTCTCTCTCTCTCTCTCTCTCATCTCTCTCTCCTCTCTCTCTCTCTCTCCTCTCTCTCTCCTCTCTCTCTCTCTCTCTTCTCTCTCTCTCTCCTCTCTCTCTCTCTCTCTCTTCCCACCCATCTCTCTCTATTTATTTCTCTCTCTTCTCTCTCCTTCTTCCTCCTCTCAATCTCTCCCTGTCTCTAACGGATGGATAGAGGACTACTTGTTCTGACTATTGTGTGCTGGCACTCGTTCACAGATACTTTGGTCGATCCTTCCTGTCTTTGAGACAGTAACAAGAAGAGGCAGCAAGATCAATACACCAGGCAGCAGGAACGAAGGGGGATGGTGCTTGAGAAAGAAGCCGGTATCGTTCGTGTAGCCCATGATGTTTGGAATGCTGTTGAGAAGGTCTTTATGCTGACAAAGCTTGTCCTTCTCAGGTATATATGTACTTCTTTTTTTTTTTTTTTTTTTAGTAATGATTTGTGATTCTCATACAAATCCTGAAACGCCTTAAAAGAATGATTGTTTGAAAATATTTGCTCTGTCATTGTCTGTCTGTCTGTCTGCCTGTCTCTCTTTCTCTCTCTCTCTCTTTTATCTATTAACTCTCAATAAAGCATCCGTGTTTATGCTCTCTCTCTCTGTCTTTGTCTGTCTCTGTCTTTGTCTGTCTCTATGTGTGTGTCTCTGTTTTTTCAGGCCATGTCTCTTGGGCAAGTTTAACAAGCTGTGACTAATCCCTATCAATGTACAAAGTGCATGCTGGGTATGTTCATGATTCCATATCCCACCAAATTTAATGTTGACACAAATTACAGCGTCTTTCATGAGCATCATCTGCAAGCGCATATACATGACGTAAGCTAAGACACGGCATTTCTGCGTTTTATGTTGACATGGGGGGGGGGGGGGGGTTTAAAAAATTCTCACTTTTAAGTCACTATCCTGGGATTTGAACTCACAAATTGACGGACTCTATGGATGGAATTGAAGCGTTATTGTCCACGCAGCTATAAAGTCCATCAGAGTCATGGATGATGTCACCATAGAATACATATTTGGACCAATACCAGAAAGACGTTATACAATGTGTCGCATTGGACATAAGGTAAAAATTAAAGAAACACTTTTTACATGCTATTAATTTTCAGACAAGGCTACTCAATTCAACAAAAACAGATTGAAAATCGTTAATATGTCTAAACGTGATGGCAATTCGAAATGCTAGACTTAATGAAGAGAACTGACAGAAGATGATATCGGAATAGGTGGTCATAATAAAAGATTGGGTGCTTTTAAATGCGCGTTTTTTTTAAAGCTAAACGAAAACAAAATTAAGCATGATATTTATTACATGGTAAATCAAAGCTTATAGTTGTATGATTAATCAAAATCTCAAAACTAACAAGCTGAGCCCCCACTTGTATAACATCACACCTTAGCAGAAAAGTGGGCAACGTGCTATGCGCGCAACTCATTTCGATGTAAAGCATCACTATGCCTTCAAATGAAAAAAATAAAATCAGTCTGCTAAAACACATTGTCAAAGGGGCCGGTGACACAGCAGCTGCTTCTCTCTGCATAAAAAAGCTATAGGGCCAAGATGGATGACTGAACTCTCTCTCTCTCTGTGTCTCTGTCTCTCTCTGTCTGTCTCTCTCTCCTGTATCTCTCTCTCTGTCTCTCTCTCCGTCTCTGTCTCTCTTCTCCGTCTCTGTCTCTGTCTGTCTGTCTGTCTGTCTGTCTGTCTGTCTGTCTGTCTGTCTGTCTGTCTGTCTGTCTGTCTGTCTTCTGTCTTCTGTCTCTCTCTCTCTCTCTCTCTCTCTCTCTCTCTCTCTCTCTCTCTCTCTCTCTCTCTCTCTCTCTCTCTCTCTCTCTCCTATCACAACAATTTGCTTCACTCCTGGCACAATTCTGAAGTCGGGCTCTTTAGGTTTACCCACCGTTGCAGTTTTTTACTTTTCGCAGGATGAGTAAACTTCAAGTTTGAAATACTGCGCTGGGTAACTGTTTTTAAAATCGTGTCCTGAATAAAGGCTTTGAAAGCGATGTTGCCTGTCTGTTGATTGGGAACCATGCGTATTTAGTCAGTGTTTGTTTTCATGCTGATTACTGTATTCGTTTCTTTTCCTTCATTCTTTTCTTCCTTTCTTTTGTTGTTTCTTTCTTCCGCTTCTTCTTCAATCTTGTTCATTCTTTATCTTCCTTTTTCATACTTTTCTCACTTAATTTTTGTACACGTTATTTTATATTGATTTCTCTTACTCACCTTTCTTCTAGTGTACAAATGTTTGTTACGAGCTATTTCTATTCTCTGTTATTCTCATGATCTTGTTTTCTTAAATGTTGTCTATTTTTTTTACTTTTCGTTATTTTCCATTCCTCGTTGCTGTTCGATTTTCTTTACACTATCTGGGAAGTCAATGTTATCATGAGGTAGGTGCCCTTTTTTGGTATGTCAAGCAGATGTATGCTGCAGAGAAGTTATTTTCTGGGTGATTTGTTTCCAAGCCAAGGACAAGTAGTTCTAGCAAATTTTGGGCCCAGACAAATCAAACGTTGTGTCTCAAAAGTTTCTACTTTTCTCAGTCTGTCTGTCTGTCTGTCTGTCCGTCTGTCTGTCTCCGTTTCTGTCTCTTCTCTATCTCTCTATCTCTGTCTTTCCATCTCTATCTGTCTTCATCTCTATGTGTTGTTCACTTTCTATGTCTCTCTCTAGCGATATGCGTTTGTTTACATCATGATATAATCTCTGATATGTTTGGGTGGGGACTGGCTGTAAAAAGAACATGAGTACTTTTTCGTGTCGTAGATAAGAAAAAGGAACTTTGCCTTGTCTTGCCATCATTTTTCTGTCTTTCTGTCTGTCTTCCTGTCTGTATTTTTTCTATCTGTATTTCTTTCTTCCTTTCTTCCATTTCTCCCTGTCCTACTTTCTTTATATATTTGCTTTTCTTTACCTTTCCTTCTTTCTGTCTACCTTTCTTTTTCTTTGTCCGCCTGTCTGTCTCTGTGTCTGTCAGTTTGCCTGTCTTTCATTGATTCATTCCTTCAGTCCTTCATTCATTCATTCATTCATTCTTTCTTTCTTTCTTTCTTTCTTTCTTTCTATCTTAATCCCGTTTTTCCCTCAGTATCCTTTTTTGGAGGGGGGAGGAGTGAGGTGGGGAGGGGAGAGGGTCTGATTAGGCTTTGATTCATTAAAAGGGTTGTCCTTTGTTTAAGTCTGTCCGTCTGTCTGCGTCTGTCTGTCTGTCTGTCTGTCTGTCTCTCGGTCTGCTTGTGTCTGTCTCTTTATCAGCTTTGCTCTCTGGGGCCCTGAGTGGGATCAGAAGAGGAAAAGGAGAAAACTTTTCTAAGCTGTTAAAAGCCTGACTACAAAATGAAGAAAAAAGAGCTGTGATGTCTTAAGTCTTGATCTTGCCTCTGGAAAGTACGAAGAACATCAAGAGTACACACACACACACACACACACACACACACACACACACAAAACGCACACGCGCACGCGCGCGCGCGCACACACACACACACACATACACAAACACACACGCGCGCACTGACGCACGCACGCACTCACTCACACACACAGGCAGGCACGCACACAGGTAGGCATACACACATACACATACGCGCGCGCAGGCACGCACGCAGGCATGCACACACACACAAACACACACATAAACACAAACACGCACGCGCGCGCGCATTCACACACACATACACGCGCGTGCGCGCAAGTACGCGCAAACACATAGTCACAGACAAATACACACACACACACACACACACACACACACACACACACACACACACACACACACACACTCACTCACTCACTCACTCACTCACTCAGTCACATACACCATCAAACACATGGGCACTCTCGTACACACACACACACACACACACACACACACACACACACACACACACACACACACACACACATACACACACACACACACACACACACACACACACACACACACACACACACACACGTTTAATACGTGTGCACGCGTCCACTGAACACAAGCACTTACACACTACTCCAACTGTACGGTAGACAAAATCTTTACGCATACTTAACTCCCTATTGTATTCTTCCTTTTTATTTTGACTTCCTACTTTGGTATGATTGAATCTTCACTGGGGTTTTCTCAGCTGTGAACAACTAAAGTCTGGGTTTTGTTACCCATTAACTGAATAAAGTTATTTAAACTAGCATAGGTCCCTAAAGGCGAATGGTGGGCAAGAGCAGTCGTATACGTCACAGTATAACTATGGTGAATTTCTGAATTCTATCCGAGGAACAAAAAAAACCCACCTTTAAGCAAAAACTAAAACAAACACAAAAAAGCGTAAGCAAAAAAAAATATAGAAGAAAATGTGTTAGCAGTTGCAAAACTTTGACAACAGGGTTGAAAATATGCAAACTTATGACTTACAGGGCCAAAGAATGTACATGAAAGAAGCATTTCAACCTGTTTGTGTCTTTTCCTTCCCATTATTCTAAAGCTTAATGTCAGAATGTATGTGGGCATGCACACATACCTGTGCCTGTTTGTCTGTCTCTCTCTGTCTCTGTCTTCTGTCTGTCTGTCTGTCTGTCTGTCTGTCTGTCTGTCTGTCTGTCTGTCTGTCTGTCTTCTCTCTCTCTCTCTCTCTCTCTCTCTCTCTCTCTCTATATATATATATATATATATATATATATAGAAAGAGAGAGAGAGAGAGGAGAGAGAGAGAGAGAGAGAGAGAGAGAGGAGAGAGAGAGAGGAGAGAGAGAGTGTGATGTGAGTATGCGATGAGGCGTTGTGTGTGTGTACATGTGCGTGCGTGCGTGCGGGGCTGTGCGTTGCGTGCGTGTTGTGCGGTGCGTATTGCGTTCCGTGTGTATGTGTGTGTTTGTGTAGATGTTACGTGCGTGTGTGTGTATGTGTGTGTGTGTGTGCGCGTACGCGCGCGCACGCGCGAGTGTGTGTATTCTATCTGCACTTACAGATTGAAAATTCTACAAGACACCATCTCTACCACTACTTCTGGGCATGCAAACAATCCCTCAAGCAGACACAATGCATCGGATGGACACAATTCACCAGAAGGTCAGATTTCATCAGAGAGGGAAACCATCCATCAACAGCCAAAAGAAGACAAGAGAAGAGAGGAGAAAGAGATGGCAGAGCAGCTGATAGTCTGGGAGGTGACATACAGTGCCAGGATGGATGCCAGACCTTGCCTTACTTTGGTATTTCACCACCATAGTCTGCTGTGGGTTTTGTTTCTTATTTTAGACATGGATGCATGGCTCTGTCTTGAGGAGTCTATCTATCACAGCAAACATGTCAACATTTGATTTGTTTTGCAGTGGAATTTTTCACATGTACATTTTCTTCTCTTTATTTTAAGGATGCTTTAACTGTGTATGACAGATTAAAAATTAGAAAAGGCTTCTCTGTCTGTCTGTGTCTGTATGTCTATCTGTCTGTCTGTCTCTGTCTCTGTCTCTCTCTCACTCAAAATTTTCGAGTTTCGAGTTCTCTCTCTCTGTGCATATGTGCATTCGTGCATGTTTATGTATTTCTGTCTGTGTATGCATGCATGTAAGCGTGTATGCATACATGCATGCGTGTGGGTATATGTGTGTGTATTCTACCTGCACGTACAGATAAAAACATCTACAAGACTGCATGTATACCACTACTTCTGGGCATGCAAACAATCACTCAAGCAGACACAATGCATCGGATGGACACAATTATTCACCAGAAGGTCAGATTTCATCAGAGAGGGAAACCATCCATCAGCAGCCAAAAGAAGACAAGAGAAGAGAAGAGAAGGAGATGGCAGAGCAGCTGATTGTCTGGGAGGTGACACACAGTGCCAGGATGGATGCCAGACCTTGCCTTACATTGGTATTTCACAACAATACTTTTTTGGGGGGACATGGATGCATGGCTCTATCGTGTTAACTACATCCATCACTGCACTCTTCTCAGCTTGTTTTTTTAGTGGTAGGTTTCACATCCAGAAATCTTTCATTTTATGAAGCGATGATTTAAATGTTGATGTCAGATAGAAATAAGAGCAGCATCTCTGTCTGTCTCTGTCTCTGTGTGTCTCTCTCTCTCTCACACACACTACCCTGTTTGTAAAGGCCAAAGAAATACTATAGAACACTTCTTTTTAATATACCGTCTATGCAGATTTCAAAAATGATTTGCTTAGATGTTCAAAAAAATTACTTGCTTTGTGCCTGCAATATATAGCTTAACACCAGGTACCATGTAAAAAATCGGAAAAAAGAGCGGTACTAGAGAGTTATCTGAGAAAGAACACTCATTTCAATGAAATGTGGGAGACAAAATGAGAAATAATTATATCTCACATTGAAGATGATCTGACCAATGGAGACAGAAAGAGAGAGAGAGAGAGAGAGAGAGAGAGAGAGAGAGAGAGAGAGAGAGAGAGAGAAGAGAGAGAGAGAGAGAGAGAGAGAGAGAGAGAGAGAGAGAGGGGGGGGGGCAATGGGAGATAACTCTACTTCGCACTGAAGAGGAACAGACCAAAGGAAAAGAACTCTACTTTCACACTCGGGAGGAACAGAGGAATGGGAGAAAATTTTACTTCGCACTGAAGAGGAACCAGTCAATGGGAAATAACTCTACTTCACACCAAAGAGGAGAAATAACATCGAATCTTACGACAAAACTGTATAAAAGACAAGCTCTGTTCCGAGCTCTCAGTCTCCCTTCTTTCAAGCCATGCACTGTTTGCTACACAAAATCTGCTTTCTTATAAAAAAGAAAATCTTTTGGTGACCGACGATTTCTTCTATCGTCCATTGTGTCCTTCTGGCACTGATCCATAGAAACCGTGTTCGATCAATCATTTGTTTGATATTGAAGTAGAAGCGGCAGCAGCAGCAGCAGCGGCACCAGTAGCAGCAGCAGAGAGGTCAATACGCCAGCAGGAATGATAATTCTGAGAAGATTTAAGACCGGACATTGAATACTTAAGGAATGCTGTTTTGCTGACACATTTTCTCACTTTCAGATTCGTGTGATACAATTTTCAGAACAACAATATTTTCTTAGATTACAGATATTAGAATTTAGATCATTGTTCATTGCAAATTACTAGTCAATCAATTCCTCTGTGTGTGTGTGTGTGTGTGTGTGTGTGTGTGTGTGTGTGTGTGTGTGTGTGTGTGTGTGTGTGTGTGTGTGTGTGTGTGTGTGTGTTTGCGTGTGCGTCTTTACAAAATTCTATTTTTTTGTATATTTACACCTAGCTATGTCATAATATGACAATTTTTTTCTCAAATGTTCATAATCTGTCGAGTAAAGGCCATAACACCTACACCATTTTCTATCTAGTTTAACGCTAATCAACATCATAAGCTTTAAGATAATCTTGTTTGTGTAATAGAAGTAACGGACGTGTAATGCTTTGGTTATTATTCTGTAAACCATTGATTAATTCAATCTGCGTGGCAGTTAAGTAAATAGTGAGGGAAAATGTTATGTGTAATACTAAAAAACTTGACTAAGTACAAACCCTAATTTCAGTTTGCATCTTTCTCCAGGAGTAAAATACATTTCAAACCTATAATTTACACAGAGAAATCTACCAAGTAAGAAAGGTTTTGTCAATACTTTAGGTATCTTGTCTCTTAACGGTGCTATCAATATTGATTTTACAGGACCTCATTCACTTGAGACAATAAAGAACATCCATTTTTGATAGAACATTCATCTAGTGCGCATTTTTTGTGCATGCAAAGTAGCCGTCCTTCTGTAGTAACAAAGTAGAGCAAAGCGGGTCTTTTAGTAAAGGATTTTGTGATCGCTCTGTGTTCCTTCTTCATGCTGTAGAAGTGACACGAAAAACATGTCTGTTATGGAGAAAAGTATGGAATCATCTGCTCAAAGTTTTGATACAAAACGTAAGTTTTGTTTTCTTGGAAAGATTCTGAAAACATTCTAAGCACAAAAACCACGATTTTGCTCAAGATCGTCTGTTAACATTACATCGGCATTTGGATAGTGGGAAAAAAAATACAACAATCGAACCTGAAAAATGCTTGACTTGGTTTTGTTACTGGGTAATTATTTTGAATATAAATGTTGAATCAACAAATCACGACCCAATCTCAATGACTTTTCCCTGACAAATTAGTGACAGATACAGAGTGAAAAACACTCATACTATTTGGAGATACAGCTCATTGAATTCCACAAAACATTTTCTTTCATAAATGCAAATGATAATGGAGATTTGGAAAATGTATTAACTGTTTAATAAAGTGTACATGTTATCTTTTCTGTAAACCAGTACGAATACTGAACTTATTGACTAACAATGATTGATTGACAACGCACGTGTGACTCATCGAGGCATGCTATCTGTCCATTACTATTTATTGAAAATCCAATATTTTTTTTCTTTTGGCACCACAAGCTTCTTTAAACAATCTTGAAATGAATGGCAATTAAAAACAAATTGTCTTTACATTACAATACATATTTAGCATGCCCCCCCCCCCCCTCCTTCTCCTTTACCTTTTTTCTCAAGCATCTACTTCTGAAGCTAATTAAGATTGTAATGTCTATATTAGTCAAAAAAGGCGATATGGTTTACTAGGTATAATCTCTCTTCTCCCTTTTTTAAAACATGGAAGCAGACAGACTGCACTGATTTGGCTACCTTAACTTTTTACTCTTGCAACAAGATATGTCACTGGAAGAGAGAGAGAGAGAGAGAGGAGAGAGAGAGAGAGAGAGAGAGAGAGAGAGAGAGAGAGAGAGAGAGACAGAGAGACAGAGAGACAGACAGACAGACAGACAGACAGACAGACAGACAGACAGACAGACAGACAGACTGACAGACAGACTGACAGACAGACAGACAGACAGACAGACAGACAGACAGACAGACAGATAGACAGATAGATAGATAGATAGATATTTATTTATTTATTTATTTATTCTTTTATATCGAGGATAACAGAATAAGCAATCATGTGCTTTTTTTTTCATCCGGTCCCCGTGTGTATGCAGTTTTGTAAATATTGTCATCTGTTCCCACCGGCACACGATGGCCTACTCTTACGAAAAGCGGAACAGGATTTAACGTGTGATAGATAGATAGATAGATAGATAGATAGATAGATAGATAGATAGATAGATAGATAGATTGATAGATTGATAGATGGAGAGAGAGAGAGAGAGAGAGAGAGAGAGAGAGAGAGAGGAGAGAGAGAGAGAGAGAGAGAGAGAGAGAGAGAGAGAGAGAGAGAGACAATGACAATGACAATTGTTTATTGTCTCAGGCAAGATGCCCATTGACAGGGGACAGTGGGAGGGGGACTGGGCACAAAACACAAAAATGTCATATTCTGAAAACTTAATTAACAACAGCCCAAATAGTCATCATGTCATGGATTCCGTAACATGGTTATACAGGATAGATTCAGATCCCTTTTTAAAAAAAAATGTATATAAGTTCTGATTAGCCCTTACAATGGAAACTGGTAAGGGGGACAAATTTCCTCTGCAAAACTGTACAGATTCAAAACATACATCTCACAACAAACTTGTCTGCAACAAGGCAATGTCTCTTCTTCTTTTTTTTTTTTTCCATGACTTTTGAAATTTTGCACCGCTAACACGTGATAAATTTGTAATAATCCATGCGGCATGTAGTGTACATCTCTCTCTCTCTCTCTCTCTCTCTCTCTCTCTCTCTCTCTCTCTCCTCTCTCTCTCTCTCTCTCTCTCTCTCATCTCTCTCTCTCTCTCCCCCTCACACACACACATACACGCACACTCACACACACATTTTCTCCTTCTCTCTTACACACACACACACACACGCACGCACGCACGCACACTCACACACTCACTCACTCGCGCACGCACACCACCCCCCCCCCCTACACACATGTTCTTACACACACACCCACACACACACACACACACACACACACACACACACACACACACACACACACAACAGACACACACACACTCACACACACACACACACACGTGCGCCCGCACGCGTGCATACACACACACACGCATATTCACGTACATACACACACATACATGCATCCACATACATACACATACACTCATTCACAGCCACAGTCACAGCCACACGCGCATACACACACACACACACACACACACACACACACACACACACACACACACACACACTCGCACACACACACACACACACATGGGCTATCCAAGCAAGAATCGAACTGCGTCCACTATCACATGCATCACATCAAGTCCGGCACTGATCCGATCTTTCAGACGCTCCCGGTCAGCAAGGGACCACAGCTTCAGTTTGCTGTACACAAAGCTTTCCTCGTTGGTCATCAGCCTGGTGTCCTTTTTCATGAACCAAAACAAATCCGGGGGGGTGTCACCAGCAGCTGTCCATTGGAAGCGAAACACGAGATCGTCAGTTTCACAAATCATCGTGTCTGGATGCCGTTTGCTGGTGAACACGCGACGAAATTCCTGGTTCTTCTGGGTGTCCCTCAGCCTCCGCTGCCTCCATTTGTCTGTCAGTTCAGCCACGTGTTTCTTGATGGCGTCGGCACTCGTTCCAACTGCCTGAACTTTCGCAAGAGGATCGTCAGTGACGTCACACTCCGCAGTTTCCGTTGTAAACACAGGGGTAAGGTCAATGTCACTCTGCAGGTCAGCGTGCTTTTCTTTCTCCGACTCGGTGACATCGTTTGGTGCATGGCGGATTTCACGTGCCCCCTCTTGCAGCGGTGTGTTGATGGCAGAAGGGGGAGTGTCAGTGCGTGACACAGCACAGCCTGAAGGAGGTGTTTGGCATAAATAAACATTGTGAATGTTCTTCTGTCACAACACTTTCACTTTCCCCCATCTCTTGCCTCTGTGCTGTCCTTCTTCTCTCCTCAGCCCTTCGTCTGTCTCTGTCAGTCTGGCTTGGAGGCTTTCTTCGATAGCTGACAGGGGTGTGCTGTTGCGCCATGTTGCTGTTGTTAGCTTGGCTGGCTTGCAGTCGTAGCACAACAACTGTGCTGTCGCCACTTCCAGCGATTTTCCAAGAAGTCAGGCGATTTTCTTGGAGCAGAGCATCCAAAGTGACTGTCAACGTTGTTGGTAGGCCGACAACGGGCATGGTTTCGGATGAAAAGTGTAATATTTGACAAACTAGGGAACAGCAAAATAATCTTCCTGCCTACCTCCAAGGGAGATCACTCCGAGCCCTAGAGAGAGAGAGAGAGAAAGATAGAGAGAGAGGAGAGAGGGAGAGGAGAGAGAGAGAGAGAGAGAGAGAGAGAGAGAGAGAGAGAGAGAGAGAGAGAGAGAGAGAGAGAGAGAGAGAGACAGGCAGACAGACAGACAGACAGACAGACAGACAGACAGACAGACAGACAGACAGACAAAAAGAGACAGACAGACAGACAAACAGACTGACAGGCAGAAAGACAAGCAGAAGAGGAAAATATACAGAAAGAAATGAAGTAAGAGAATACAAAAAAGGCTTACATTTCAGATATAAGGACGGGAGGCCTAAATAGAAACTCTGTTCAAATCCAGAACAGGGGCTAGAAAAAAAAGGGCAGTAACTACCCGTGAAGAGCTCAAACTAAAAAGAAAACTTTCCATTTTCAACAGAGGGCAAATGTGAAAGATTGAAGAAAAAGTGCCCACAGTCTTCAGAAAAAACCTTGCTTCCCCACCCCCGCCCCTACACGAAAAGAGCAGAAAATTCCAACTTGTGTCAACTCATTCTTTTCTGGCCGATTGCTTCCCTTTATATGTTTTTGGGTATTGATAAAGTTTACAAGGAAGTTTCAAGAAAAAGAATGTCAAAACTAATGAATATGACATTTTAGAGCCAGACTTAAGGTAATTCTGGAAAATATCTGAAAAAAGTATTAACGTATTCCCTTTATTATTTTTTTAATGATATGCCATTTTTTTCCTTCTTAAAGTCAATATTTTCCAATGTTTTATAGGTGTGGTGCGATATTCCCATAGAATAAAAAATGTATGAAGGGAGATTCTTATTGTTCCCATATACTTTCATATTCAGATATGAAACGCGTAGAAGTGTCTGCATAGGGGACATTCACGGTAGATTTTCAAGCAAATTCGCCGGACTACAATCTTTTTCCTGACACATGTAAAAGCACTTGTAAAGGTGTCAATGCATGCTTTTCGAAAAACGTCGATCTACTGTACTGTATTCTGTTACACTGCTTCCTGATACACGCGTATGCTCACAGACACGCACATAAACTGACACTCCTAACAGACAAGACAAGACAACAACAAATATGCCAGAAAGCATACAGAAAAAAATATAACCATAAAAAGCAGACACACACGAACAAAGAAGAGACTAATACATACATGGATCATTGTTAACAAAAGCACCTGAAATCCTGCACTCTCTCTCTCTCTCACACACACACATACACACACACGCACACACACACACACACACACACACACACACACACACACACACACACACACACACACACCACACATACACATACACACACACACACGCGCGCACACACAAAACACACAACACACACACACCACAACAAACACTCACCCCCCACCCCCCAACCAAAACCACCCCTCCCACCCACTCCTCCACCACCCCTCTACCACCACCACCCCACCACCACCACTACCTCCAACTACTCACATGAGGTCCTGCTTGCTCTTCAGGCTGTCTTTGAGGTCAGGCCAGTGCAGGTAGCAGATGTTGCGGCCACTCTGGGGGAAAGTGAACACGCGGGCGTAGATTATATTGGGCAGTGCCAGCAGCAGAGAGGCTGCCCAGATGCCCACAATGATGGTCAGCACGATTCGTCCCGTCAGCCGTGGCCGCAAGGGGTGGATGATGGCGATATACCTGAAAGACCAGAACGAGATATGTTGTTGGGGGGTTCTGGTTGCAAAAAAAGTAATCTTCAGTGGTGCCCCCAACGAAACACAGAACATAACAGGATAGTTTTGGTCCTGTTACTTACTTACCCTTCTACATATGTATAATTATATCGAAACAGAAAAGAACAGAACAGGATGCTTTTGGTTCTGTTATTGATGTGTGTGAAAAAGTCAGGACAGCATAGGCTATGTTTTATATAATATTAGTAATGCCTTTTTTAACAGAGAAGGATGATTTTAATTTTCGTCCTTTTATTGGCGCATATTAAAGAATCGGAGATAGTCTCTCTCTCTCTCTCTCTCTCTCTCTCTCTCTCTCTCTCTCTCTCTCTCTCTTCTCACATGCACATGCACAAGCACAAGCACAAGCACATGAGTGTGTAAGTGGGAGAATGTGTGTGAATGTGCAGCACGTGAGTGCTTATTCCATTATCCTCGAAATAAAATAATAGAATACAAAATAAATGAACAAAATACACATACACACAATTACTCTTGTTTTCAGTAAAGACACAAATCTTGGCAAACTTCTTTTAAAAGATGAATTTATAGATAAAGAAAAAAAAAACACAACCACATGAAACGGACATAGTAAACATAGATAAGACAAAGAAGAATGCCAAACGCACTCCATATTTTCTGGAGATGTAAGAAAACATATACTCTCACGCGCGCGCAAACCCAGCCCTTGCGCACTGAGAAAATAACCATGGCAGAGATTTTGTGTGGCACTGTATAGACGTTGGGATGGCAGATTTGCCTGTTGGAAAACTGTCCATTACTAGAGTCTGACGCGAAACCAGTGCATCTGCAGTAAACTCGAACCGCTTTTGCATTACGCTATCGTGAAGCAATACTTTTGCACAGAAAAAGAAGGAGGGGAGGGGGGGGGGAAACTTTACTATTGAGCTTCTTCCCCAACAGTTGTTCTGTTTAAGTTTTGAGAGGGTGGTTGTGGTACTGTTGTACTTGCTCCTGCTTCTGTACCTGGGAGATGTTAGTGTTATCCATGTTATTGCAACATCATTTCCTTACACAACGGTGTGCATGTGTGTGTGTGTGTGTGTGTGTGTGTGTGTGTGTGTGTGTGTGTGTGTGTGTGGTGTGTGTGTGTGTGTGTGTGTGTGTGTGTGTGTGTGTGTGTGTGTGCGTTTGTGTGTTTATGTGTTTGAGTATATGAACAGAACAGAACAGAACATCGTTTATTGCCATGGAAGCATACAAAGCTGATAAACGCAAATGAACAAATTGGTTAGAAAAAAAGTCACCGAAGATTCATGCGATCAAAACCATACTTTGCAAAGCGTCCTTGAAGGTCGTCAAGCTGTACAAAACCACTTGGAACCAAATCATTAAAACATATTCGTTGGGCTGTTCCTACCAATAAGCGACTGGACTGTTAGGCCTACACCTCTTCAGCCTGATGAAGCTTCAGGATAGAAGCGAAAATTTGCTGAAAATAGAGAAAGCTGAACACAGTCGTGTCTCTATCATTATATATATATATATATATATATATATATATATATATATATATATATATATATATATATATATATATATATATATATATATATATATATATATGACTGGGAAGTCCAGATACAACCGTATTAAGTATGGAGTGGTCTCAGAACAGGTACACTACCACAGTACAATGAATCACCCACATCACCAATACCTTAATTAACCATCATGCGATAAAAGGAGATGGTCCTTAATTCTGTGATCCCAGGCTGCTCTGGTCTCCTGGTGATCTCAGCTTTTGTTTCTCATACACTTCTCAGGTTGTAGTGAGTTAGTAGCATCAAAGCCTTTGGGGTCTGAGGTTCACGAGGGAAAGTCATTTGGGGGAGGTTTTGGTGGTCGTCTCATTCAGTTTAGCTCCATGATTAAGCTATTTTCATCGTGGGTGGAGGTTTATTAGGTCGTGCCCTGGGTTAGTTTGCTCAGAAAAGGTGCAAGTGAACTTCACCACAGTGACCCAGAAGTAGTCCAGGTTCTCTCTGGCTGATGTCCTATAGACAGCCTAATCGTTGATGAGCTCCCTATAGTTTTCTGACCCTGAAGATCTTTCATGACAATCTAGATATGGTACTAGAGGAAAGATGGAAATGAACGGCAAACATATAGTAGAGTAGGAGCGTCCTTTGCACAGAAAATCAAACACCCAAAAGAAATCTGCCCAAACAGAACAAAAATAAGCCAACAAAGAAACTGACTTTCACCAAATTATTGTGACCCAATAAAAGTGCATTCATGAACTGGTTTCTAGTGTCCATGAAAGATATTCTTTTATATATATATATATATATATATATATATATATATATATATATATATATATATATATATATATATATATATATATATATGTGTGTGTGTGTGTGTGTGTGTGTTTGTGTGTGTGTGTGTGCGTCTGTCTGTCTGTGTTTGTGTGTGTACTGAGCACATTGCACATTGTGCATCTGCTAAAAACTAGATCACGAAAATACAGAAAGGAACAACTGGTACTTTAACATGATAAAGCCTTTCTTTGAGATCCGGCTACGCAACTAAGCTTCTCCAAAGTGAGCGAAACTAGCGCTCCCTGTTCAAAACTACGCCTTGTTGTTCCTCTCTTTTATTTGGCAGCTACTCAAACTCAAACAAGAACAAAGAAAGTAGACGTGCAAATATCAGCATCTGTGCCAACAATAGATGACCTATAATAAAAGAGCAAAGGTTAACAGCATCAATGGGGCTTCATATTGTTGGATCGCTTGGGGATAACTAAATCGATCTCCAGAAGTGTGAACGATGAAACTCTGAAGGTTGGACCTGGAATACTAGTAAGTTTTGTGTTGAGACAAAGACTATTCTGGGAAAGTGTGGCTAAAAAGAAAACCCATCATATTTTCAACTACTGTATCATATGTTTACACGTCATAGGGAAGTATGCAATGCTTTAGGCAATAGTTACGAAAGCTGATTGAGACAAAGGTTACCCTAGAGTAAAATAGGGCTAAAAAGAAAATCAGTTCCACTGCCAACCGCTCGTATTTTATGCGAACATATTGTTGTTAAACATACGCTTTTTCAACAATAGGGATAAGATTGTGATGACAATAAATAGTTTGCATATCATTATATGTAGTTTACAAATATAACATCTTTTTAAAAAACAAATACTTAGTATTTAGTTGGATATATAGTATGCATTATAAAAGCAGCGCGACGCACTTTTGTTAATATAACAGACACCAACAGCTGCTGTCTGAGCATTCGGCGAGAAGAAGACAAAAAAATTCTTTTATTTCGGGGATAATAAATAGGCACTTCTGTCTTTTTTACATCTAGTACCAGCATGCTGCAGTTTTATAGACTTAGTCATATTTTCATTCTACAAGCCTAATCAACGGCAGATAAGACAGACGACGTATTTTTTTTAGGGTTTTTTCCCCCCCAAACAGTAAAATACCCCCCCTCCCCCCTATTCCACACACCCACACAAAGCAACTAGAAATACAACAAATAAATGCAAACTGATATCAAACTCAATGCTAAAATATATTCTGTTGTGTTTTTTTCAAGACTGACATAAGCATATTCATGTGATTACCCAATATTGCTGAATTGACAAAGCTAAATTTGGCCCGGTGGAAAAAAATACCATAAAAATACACTAGTAAATTGCAAGACCCTTAAAGTGATCTCAGCTCCCGAATACGTGATATTATATACAAGGGATTTTGATTTGTTTTTGCAAGATATAGCGGTATATACATTCCATTTCTTCTTCTTCTTCTTCTTCTTCTTCTTCTTCTTTCTTCTCTTCTTCTTCTTCTTCTTCTTCTTCTTCTTCTTCTTCTCACAATCATTATTATTATAACGTTTTTGCTCGTATGACAAACAAGAGTTGCTGTCTGAGTATTCAACGACGACGACGACGACGGTGACGAAGGAGAACAAGAAGAATGCGTAGAAGAAGAATGCAGAGAAAAAGACTGCGTATAAAAAAGAAGAAGAAAGAAGAAGAAGAAGAAGAAGAAGAAGAAAGAAGAAGAAGAAGAAAGAAGAAGAAGAAGAAGAAGAAGAAGAAGAAGAAAGAAGAAGAAGAAGAAGAAAGAAAAAAGAACAACAACAACAACAACAACAACAACAAACACCACCAACAAGAATGCAAACAACTGCAAGAAGAAGAAGGTCAGTAATGCTGAGCATCTGTAAACAATTTTCTAATTAAGTTTCATCCCGACGTGACACAACACAGAACTTTCAATGTATACTTTTATGTGAGCTGACAAGTGAGCACGTGCCAGAATGGATGATGACCGTAATTCATTTGTGGATATCTATATTTCTGCCCCCCCCCCCCCCCCCCCCCCCCTGCCATCCCCCACCCCAAATAATACAAAAAATCACCGCTTTATGCATTCTTCAAGACCGTTTCCTTTTCAAAGCCTCCATACTTTGTCTGTCCGTTGGCTTTTCTGTCTGGCTGTGTGTGTCTACCGATGCCTCTGTCTGTCTGTCTGTCTGTCTGTCTGTCTGTCTGTCTGTCTGTCCTCTGTCTTCTGTCTGTCTGTCTGTCCGTCTGTCTCTTTCTCTCTCTCTCTGTCTGTGTCTCAATCTGTGTGTGTGTGTGTGTGTGTGTGTGGTGTGTGTGTCTCTCTCTCTCTCTCTCTCTCTCTCTCTCTCTCTCTCTCTCTCTCTTCTCTCTCTCTCTCTCTCTCTCTCTCTCTCTCCTCTCTCTCTCTCTCTCTTATCTGGCTTTGTATGTCAGTCTGTCTATATGTTAATGTGTTTGGCTGTCGTTATGATTAGATCTGTCCATATGTCTATGTGTGTGTGTTTGTGTGTGTATGTGCGTATGTGTGTGTATGTGTTTGTGTGTGTTTTGTGTGTATGTGTGTGTTTCCCTTTTTCTGTATGTGTCTGTCTGTCTGTCTGTCTGTCTGTCTGTCTGTCTGTCTGTCTGTCTGTCTGTCTGTCTTTTCTGTCTGTCTCTCTGTCTCTGTCTCTGTCTCTGTCTCTGTCTCTCTTCTCTCTCTCTCCTCTCTCTCTTCTCTCTCTCTCTCTCTCTCTCTCTCCCATCACCCACTCCTTTTACTCTTTGTTTCTTTCTTTCTTTCTTTATCTCCAATACACGAGAGAGTTGTCACGAAGCTGGTCAAATCGAATGATCCAGGCCATCGCACCTTTAATCATTAACTGCATCCAAAACCATAGCAAAGGCAATCACAGGGGGCAATCACATCAGCATGGGGGAGCAGGGGCATTCACATTATTCCAGGTGGTTGAATTTCTATGAGTTGGGAGGCATTTTATTTCAACTTCATCCCATTTCTATCGGCAGATCGGTGGTCTTGAGGTAACGTGCCCGTCTAGAAAATTAGGATTTGCTGTTTCGCGCGCTCACTGTTTGATTGGAACTTTTTTTCCCCAGAGCCAGTAGCTCTTTGAGTGACGGTCTGGATGCTAGTCTTTCGGATGGAGAAGATTAACTGAGGCCCTATGGGTTATACACGTACAGCGAACGAAAATCCATACAAACAACAAAAGGCGTGTTCCGGGGCAGATATCAGAAAAAAAAATCACTCTCCTAAGGAAACATATAGACACGTAGACAGGAAAAAAGTTAGATATTAGGTGATGCTGCTCTTCTGGCTATGCCATGTGTCTAGGAAGAGCAAACCAAATTCTACACCGAGAATAGTATACAGTTTCTCTTATTCTGTTTGCTTTAATTTTTCGTGGTACGCAAACCTCAACACAGCACACATGTAAACACACACACACACACACATACACACACACGCGCGCGTGCGCGCACGCACGCACACACGCATACACACAATAAACAGTATCCGGATACTGATATGATATATACATAGCATTGTCGGATGAGACTATAAACCGACGCCTCGTGTGCGAGCGCAAGTAGAACATCTTACACATACGTTAAATCCTGTTCCGCTTTTCGTCAGAGTAGACCACTGTGTGCCGGTGGGAACAGATGACAAGATTAACAGAGCTGCATTACACATGGGGACTGAATGTAAAAAAGCACATGAGTGGTTATTCCATTATCCTCGATATCAAATGAAAATGAATAAAATTATCATAATATTGACCAAACTATATCGATAATGTGTCAGTGGGGTCCAGAGAAACACAAAATACATATAGTGGAAGACTTTGATATATAAAAGAAACAACAAAAAACTACTTTTGGAGGCATGTTTCAGAAAGTTATCTCTCGATCTCAAAGAATAACAATAAAAAAAAGAGCAGACAAGAGTTAAAATCCCCTGCTAACGTCAATATACCTTAATCGCAAAACCAGATAGGGTAAGGTTTTCACTCTAAAGTCTAAATCGTCGTTTTTAATCCTTCAGAAACAGTCATAGTTTAAGTTTGCCGGTTTGCAAAAACAAAAAAAAGGTTCAACATGAATTCCCAGAGGCATGGAAATGACACAGACACCAAATCTTAAGTTTGTATGAATCTGGGACAGGAAGGAATGCAGATTTTGTGACTTGGTTTCTTGTTCTGGATGGTGTGCGATGAAAGTGATGCTCATGGTGTTATGCAGGCCTAGTAGTTGTAGTAGGGCTCTCTAGGTCTTTCCTGTTTTAGAATATCTTGTCTTTTTGCAAGCCTGAGAGAAACTTAGGTCTTTGGGTTTTGGTCGGGTAACATGAGTAAACTCTGACCATCAGGTAATGCCTGGATAGTAAAAAGACTCAACAGAACAAGAATTCACGAAAGTATTTTAATAAAATAAGTTCCACAGCTTTAGACAGATCATTCTTTTTCTGGGGGGTTGATTATTCATTCAGAATCTGTA
>CM060318.1:62189305-62197156 GCA_030674155.1 Stramonita haemastoma | reverse complement strand
CACTTTTCCCTCAGCTTGTTTTGTATGGAAAGGTTTAAACATCCAAAATTTTTCCCTTTTATGAAGCGGGGGTTTTTAAAATTTTGATGTCGGGTTTGAAAAAAAAAGCAGCATCTTTTTGTCTGTCCTGGCCTTCTGTGTGTGTGTCTCTCCCCACACACAAAAACCCCCCCGTTTTTTAAAGGGGCCCAAAGGGGAAAAAACTAAGAACACTTCTTTTTTAATAAAACCGTCTATGCAGTTTTTTTAAAAAAAATGATTTGCTTAATGTTCAAAAAAAATTTTTTTGCTTTGAAAACCTGAAATTATATAGACATGGATGCATGGCTCTGTCTTGAGGAGTCTATCTATCACTGCAAACATGTCAACATTTGATTTGTTTTGCAGTGGAATTTTTCACATGTACATTTTCTTCTCTTTATTTTAAGGGTGCTTTAACTGTGTATGACAGATTAAAAATTAGAAAAGGCTTCTCTGTCTGTCTGTGTCTGTATGTCTATCTGTCTGTCTGTCTCTGTCTCTCTCTCACTCAAAATTTTCGAGTTTCGAGTTCTCTCTCTCTCTCTGTGCATATGTGCATTCGTGCATGTTTATGTATTTCTGTCTGTGTATGCATGCATGTAAGCGTGTATGCATACATGCATGCGTGTGGGTATATGTGTGTGTATTCTACCTGCACGTACAGATAAAAACATCTACAAGACTGCATGTATACCACTACTTCTGGGCATGCAAACAATCCCTCAAGCAGACACAATGCATCGGATGGACACAATTATTCACCAGAAGGTCAGGTTTCATCAGGGAGGGAAACCATCCATCAGCAGCCAAAAGAAGACAAGAGAAGAGAAGAGGAGGAGATGGCAGAGCAGCTGATAGTCTGGGAGGTGACACACAGTGCCAGGATAGATGCAAGACCTTGCCTTACTTTGGTATTTCACAACAATACTTTTTTGGGGGGGACATGGATGCATGGCTCTGTCGTGTTAACTACATCCATCACTGCACTCTTCTCAGCTTGTTTTGTAGTGGTAGGTTTCACATCCAGAAATCTTTCATTTTATGAAGCGATGATTTAAATGTTGATGTCAGATAGAAATAAGAGCAGCATCTCTGTCTGTCTCTGCCTCTGTGTGTGTGTCTCTCTCACACACACTACCCCGTTTGTAAAGGCCAAAGAAATACTATAGAACACTTCTTTTTAATATACCGTCTATGCAGATTTCAAAAATGATTTGCTTAGATGTTCAAAAAAATTACTTGCTTTGTACCTGCAATATATAGCTTAACACCAGGTACCATGTGAAAAATCGGAAAAAAGAGCGGTACTAGAGAGTTATCTGAGAAAGAACACATCATTTCAATGAAATGTGGGAGACAAAATGAGAAATAATTATATCTCACATTGAAGATGATCTGACCAATGGAGACAGACAGACAGACAGAGAGAGAGAGAGAGAGAGAGAGAGAGAGAGAGAGAGAGAGAGAGAGAGAGGGGGGGGGGGCAATGGGAGATATCTCTACTTCGCACTGAAGAGGAACAGACCAAAGGAAAAGAACTCTACTTTCACACTCGGGAGGAACAGAGGAATGGGAGAAAATTTTACTTCGCACTGAAGAGGAACCAATCAATGGGAAATAACTCTACTTCACACCAAAGAGGAGAAATAACATAGAATCTTACGACAAAACTGTATAAAAGACAAGCTCTGTTCCGAGCTCTCAGTCTCCCTTCTTTCAAGCCATGCACTATTTGCTACACAAAATCTGCTTTCTTATAAAAAAGAAAATCTTTTGGTGACCGACGATTTCTTCTATCGTCCATTGTGTCCTTCTGGCACTAATCCATAGAAACTGTGTTCGATCAATCATTTGTTTGATATTAAAGTAGAAGCGGCAGCAGCAGCAGCAGCGGCACCAGTAGCAGCAGCAGTGAGGTCAATACGCCAGCAGGAATGATAATTCTGAGAAGATTTAAGACCGGACATTGAATACTTAAGGAATGCTGTTTTGCTGACACATTTTCTCACTTTCAGATTCGTGTGATACAATTTTCAGAACAACAATATTTTCTTAGATTACAGATATTAGAATTTAGATCATTGTTCATTGCAGATTACTAGTCAATCAATTCCTCTGTGTGTGTGTGTGTGTGTGTGTGTGTGTGTGTGTGTGTGTGTGTGTGTGTGTGTGTGTGTGTGTGTGTGTGTGTGTGTGGTGTGTGTGTTTGCGTGTGCGTCTTTACAAGATTCTATTTTTTTGTATATTTTCACCTAGCTATGTCATAATATGACAATTTTTCTCAAATGTTCATAATCTGTCCAGTAAAGGCCATAACACCTACACCATTTTCTATCTAGTTTAACGCTCATTAGCATTATAAGCTTTAAGATAATCTTGTTTATGTAATAAAAGTAACGGACGTGTAATGCTTTGGATATTATTCTGTAAACCACTAATTAATTCAATCCGCATGTCAGTGCAGTAAATAGTGAGGAAATAAAATGTCATTGTATTGCTAAACAACTTGACAAATTACAAAACCTAATGTCAATTTGCATCTTTTTACAGGACCAAAATGCATTTCAAATCTAAAATTTACGCAGAGTATGCTGTCAAGTGAGGAAGGTTTTGTGAATACTTTAGGTATCTATTTCAATCAAGTATATATATTTAAAAAAAATTAAAAACCCGTCAGCTTTATAATTTTTACAGTCTGTTCTTATTGTCTCTTAACGGTGCTGTCAAAATTAATTTTACAGGGACTCATTCACTTGAGACAATAAACACCATCCATTTTTGATAGAACATTCATCTAGTGCGCATTTTTTGCGCGTGCAAAGTAACTAAACTTCTGTAGTAACAAAGTAGTGCAAAGCGGGTCTTTTATTAAAGGATTTTGTGATCGCTTTGTGTTCATTCTTCATGCTATAGAAGTGACATGAAAAACAAGTTTTGTTATGGGGAAAAGTATGGAACCATCTGCTCAAAGTTTTGATACAAAAAGTAAGTTTTGTTGTCCTGGAAAGATTTTGAAAACACTCTAAGGACAAAAACCACGATTTTGCGAAAGATCGTTGCATTGGGTTTATTTGGATTGTGGAAAGAAAAAACACAACAATCAAACCTGAAGAACGTTTGACTTAGTTTGCATTGGGTTTCTTTGGATTGTGGAAAGAAAAAACACAACAATCAAACCTGAAGAACGTTTGACTTAGTTTTGTTACATGTAATTGTTTTGTATATAAATGTCGAATCAACAAATCAAGACTCAATCTTAATTATTGTTTTCCACAAGAAATAAATTACAGATACAGAGCGGAAAACACAAAAACTATCTGGAAATACAACTCATTGAAATCTACAAAAATGTGTCCTTACATTAATGCAAATGATAATAGTTATTTAGAAAATTATGATCTTTTTAGTGAATTAACTATTTAATAAAGTGTACATGTTATCTCTTCTGTAAACCAGTATGAATACTGACTGATTGATTGACAATGGTTGATTGACAACGTACGTATTCCTCATCGAGATATGCTATCTGTCCATTACTATTTATTGAAATTTTTTGTTTTGTTTAGGTAATCACTAACTTCTTTTAACAATTTTGAAATGTATGACAATAAAACAAATCTCGTATTTGCATGCGTAAAAGCATGATGATAAAATACATATTTAGCATGACCCCCCTCCCCCCCTTTCTTCTTCACGATTTTTTTTCTCAAGCATCAAACTTCTGAAGCCAACTGAAGATTGCAATGTCTGTATTAGTCAAAAGTGGTGATATGATTTGCCAGGTATACTCTCTCTTCCCCCTTTTTTAAAACATGGAATCAGACAGACTGTACTGATTTGGCTACCTTAATTTCTTTACCCTTGCAACTAGATATGTCGCTGAGAGAGAGAGAGAGAGAGAGAGAGAGAGAGAGAGAGGAGAGAGAAGAGAGAGAGAGAGAGAGAGAGAGAGAGAGAGAGAGAGAGAGAGAGAGACAGACAGACAGACAGACAGACAGACAGACAGACAGACAGACAGACAGACAGACAGACAGACAGACAGACAGACAGACAGACAGACAGACAGACAGAGACTGACAGACAGACAAACAGACTGACAGGCAGAAAGACAAGCAGAAGAGGAAAATATACAGAAAAAATGAAGTAAGAGAATACAAAAAAGGCTTACATTTCAGATATAAGGACGGGAGGCCTAAATAGAAACTCTGTTCAAATCCAGAACAGGGGCTAGAAAAAAAGGGCAGTATCTACCCGTGAAGAGCTCAAACTAAAAAGAAAACTTTCCATTTTCAACAGAGGGCAAATGTGAAAGATTGAGGAAAAAGTGCCCACAGTCTTCAGAAAAAACCTTGCTTCCCCACCCCCCCGCCCCTACACGAAAAGAGCAGAAAATTCCAACTTGTGTCAACTCATTCTTTTCTGGCCGATTGCTTCCCTTTATATGTTTTTGGGTATTGATAAAGTTTACAAGGAAGTTTCAAGAAAAAGAATTTCAAAACTAATGAATATGACATTTTAGAGCCAGACTTAAGGTAATTCTGGAAAATATCTGAAAAAAGTATTAACGTATTCCCTTTATTTTTTTTAATGATATGCCTTTTTTTTCTTCTTAAAGTCAATATTTTCCAATGTTTTATAGGTGTGGTGCGATATTCCCATAGAATCAAAAATGCATGAAGGGAGATTCTTATTGTTCCCATATACTTTCATATTCAGATATGAAACGCGTAGAAGTGTCTGCATAGGGGACATTCACGGTAGATTTTCAAGCAAATTCGCCGGACTACAATCTTTTTCCTGACACATGTAAAAGCACTTGTAAAGGTGTCAATGCATGCTTTTCGAAAAAGGTCGATCTACTGTACTGTATTCTGTTACACTGCTTCCTGATACACGCGTATGCTCACATACACGCACATAAACTGACACTCCTAACAGACAAGACAGGACAACAACAAATATGCCAGAAAGCATACAGAAAAAAATATAACCATAAAAAGCAGACACACACGAACAAAGAAGAGACTAATACATACATGGATCATTGTTAACAAAAGCACCTGAAATCCTGCACTCTCTCTCTCTCTCTCTCTCTCTCTCTCTCTCTCTCTCTCTCACACACACACACACACACACACACACACACACACACACACACACACACACACACACACACACACACACACACACACACACACACACCACAACACTCACCCCCCTGCCCCCAACCAAAACCACCCCTCACACCCACCCCTCCACCACCTCTCTACCACCACCACCACCACCACCACCACCACCACCACCACCACCACCACCACCACCACCACCACCACCACCACTACCTCCAACTACTCACATGAGGTCCTGCTTGCTCTTCAGGCTGTCTTTGAGGTCAGGCCAGTGCAGGTAGCAGATGTTGCGGCCACTCTGGGGGAAAGTGAACACGCGGGCGTAGATTATATTGGGCAGTGCCAGCAGCAGAGAGGCTGCCCAGATGCCCACAATGATGGTCAGCACGATTCGTCCCGTCAGCCGTGGCCGCAAGGGGTGGATGATGGCGATATACCTGAAAGACCAGAACGAGATATTATGTTGGGGGGTTCTGGTTGTAAAAAAGTAATCTTCAGTGGTGCCCCCAACGAAGCACAAAACATAACAGGATAGTTTTGGCCCTGTTACTTACCCACCCTTCTGTATATGTATATATCAAAACAGAAAAGAACAGAACGTGATACTTTTGGTTCTGTTATTGATGTGTGTGAAAAAGTCAGGACAGCATAGGCTATGTTTTATATATATTAGTAATGCCTTTTTTAACAGAGAAGGGTGATTTTAATTTTCGTCCTTTTATTGGCGCATATTAAAGAATCGGAGATAGTTATGCTCTCTCTCTCTCTCTCTCTCTCTCTCTCTCTCTCTCTCTCTCCTTCTCTCTCTCTCTCTCTACTCTCTCTCTCTCTCTCTCTCTCTCTCTCTCACATGCACATGCACAAGCACAAGCACAAGCACAAGCACAAGCACATGAGTGTGTAAGTGGGAGAATGTGTGTGAATGTGCAGCACGTGAGTGCTTATTCCATTATCCTCGAAATAAAAGAATGAAATACAAAATAAATGAACAAAATACACATACACACAATTACTCTTGTTTTCAGTAAAGACACAAATCTTGGCAAACTTCTTTTAAAAGATGAATTTATAGATAAAGAAAAAAAAAATACAACCACATGAAACGGACATAGTAAACATAGATAAGACAAAGAAGAATGCCAAACGCACTCCATATTTTCTGGAGATGTAAGAAAACATATATTCTCACGCGCGCGCAAACCCAGCCCTTGCGCACTGAGAAAATAACCATGGCAGAGATTTTGTGTGGCACTATACAGACGTTGGGATGGCAGATTTGCCTGTTGGAAAACTGTCCATTACTAGAGTCTGACGCGAAACCAGTGCATCTGCAGTAAACTCGAACCGCTTTTGCATTACGCTATCGTGAAGCAATACTTTTGCACAGAAAAAGGAGGGGAGGGGAGGGGGAGGGGAACTTTACTATTGAGCTGCTTCCCCCCAAAAGTTGTTCTGTTTAAGTTTTGAGAGAGTGGTTGTGGTACTGTTGTACTTGCTCTTGCTTCTGTTCCTGGGAGATGTTAGTGTTATACATGTTATAGCAACATCATTTCCTTACACAACGGTGTGTGTGTGTGTGTGTGTGTGTGTGTGTGTGTGTGTGTGTGTGTGTGTGTGTGTGTGTGTGTGTGTGTGTGTGTGTGTGTGTGTTGTGTGTGTATGTGTGTGCGTTTGTGTGTTTATGTGTTTGAGTATATGAACAGAACAGAACAGAACATCGTTTATTGCCATGGAAGCATACAAAGCTGATAAACGCAAATGAACAAATTGGTTAGAAAAAAAGTCACCGAAGATTCATGCGATCAAAAACATACTTTGCAAAGCGTCCTTGAAGGTCGTCAAGCTGTACAAAACCACTTGGAACCAAATCATTAAAACATATTTGTTGGGCTGTTCCTACCAATAAGTGACTGGACTGTTGAACCTCTTCAGCCTGATGAAGCTTCAAGATAGAAGCAAAAATTTGCTGAAAATAGAGAAAGCTGAACACAGTCGTGTCTTTATCATTATATATATATATATATATATATAATATATATATATATATATATATATATATATATATATATATATATATATATATATATATATATATATATGACTGGGAAGTCCAGATACAACCGTATTAAGTATGGAGTGGTCTCAAAACAGGTACACTACCACAGTACAATGAATCACCCACATCACCAGTACCTTAAATTAACTATCATGCGATAAAAGGAGATGGTCCTTAATTCTGTGGTCCCAGGCTGCTCTGGTCTCCTGGTGATCTCAGCTTTTGTTTCTCATACACTTCTCAGGTTGTAGTGAGTTAGTAGCATCAAAGCCTTTGGGGTCTGAGGTTCACGAGGGAAAGTCATTTGGGGGGGGGGGGGGGGTTGGTGGTCGCCTCATTCAGTTTAGCTCCATGATTAAGCTATTTTCATCGTGGGTGGAGGTTTATTAGGTCGTGCCCTGGGTTAGTTTGCTCAGAAAAGGTGCAAGTGAACTTCACCACAGTGACCCAGAAGTAGTCCAGGTTCTCTCTGGCTGATGGCCTATAGACAGCCTAATCGTTGATGAGCTCCCTATAGTTTTCTGACCCTGAAGATCTTTCATGACAATCTAGATATGGTACTAGAGGAAAGATGGAAATGAACGGCATACATATAGTAGAGTAGGAGCGTCCTTTGCACAGAAAATCAAACACCCACAAGAAATC
>CM060318.1:62171805-62179305 GCA_030674155.1 Stramonita haemastoma | reverse complement strand
ATGTGTGTGTGTGCGTGCGTGCATGCACTGGACCTACCACATAGCTAAAACACTCGCTCGAGTACTCGCATTTAACTGTAGGTGCCCAGCTATAGGAAATCATCCTATGCTTGATTTGCCAGCGACCTGCAGTCTGTAAGATTGCGTTTTCCGCTTCAGTACGCTTGAGAGACTTACTGATATATCTCTCTCTGTCTCTCTGTCTGTCTGTCTGTCTTTCTCTGTCTGTCTGTCTCTCTCTGTGTGTCTCTCTGTTTCTCTGTCCCTTTGTCTTCGTCTCTGTCTCTTTTTCCCTTCTGTGTCTTTGTCTTTGTCTCTCTCTCTCTGTCGGTTGGTCAATCTGTCTGTCTCTGTCTCTCTTTCTCTCTCTCCTCTGTCTCTCTCTCTGTCTGTCTGTCCTCTCTCTCTGCAAACAAAACGACACACTATTCTTGGTTATTATTCTCGAAAAAGAGTTGTTTTGTTTTGAGTTGATTTCTTTTGATTTCATTTAAATTGCTCTTGTCTCTGTTTCTATCTCTCTCTCTACATCTATACATCTTCTTCTCTCTCTCTCTCTCTCTCTCTCTCTCTCTCTCTCTCTCTCTCTCTCTCTCTCTCTCTCTCTCCTCTCTCTCTCTCTCTCTCTCTCTCTTCTTTCTTTCTTTCTTTCTTTCTCTTTTTTCTTTAGCGAATATACACATTTGTCAGGAAACTGGAAAAGCGCGTGATCTACTCCAACAAACCTGAATCCTCTAATGCCTCAATGACCATTACAAGGCGATCACTGTGAACAATGAAATCAGGGATAGGGCATTAAAATGTTCCAGGTGGATAACCCTTAATAAGGAAGTGATGATTTTATAACTCATTAGTTTTTTCAGCATTAAGTAAAAAAAAAAATTAAAAAAAACACCAAAAGGCTACCCGCTGTGGTTCTAAAAACATGAATTTCTGTTTCACGTGCCTGTTCTTATGTCTTTGTCTGTATGTCTGTTTCATCAGTCTGAGACAGACTGAGACAGGCAGAGACACACAGACCAAAAGGGTTTGTACATTAAGTATTGTGAATTATTAATTGTTTGGTCTGGAAGAGTTCGCTCCCTTCACTGAGTACTTATGCACAGTTGAAAAGTCGGAAGATGGCGATGAAGTTTACATCCCTCCATGCATTTTTGTTTTTAGAGTAGGTCGGTGCAGTCTTAACGCAAGGAAGGTAGAAACGTTGACTAACATGATCTTAGAAGAAGTAATGTTTCCATAATGCATTAAAGATAAGCACTCAGAAAATAATCAGTTTTCTTCTCCACACCAGACAAGGATTTCTCACAACAAAGTTTTATGAACAAGTAAAGCTTTCTGCTGCTTGAGAAAAAAACAAACACCAGAACTATATCTCATGGAAAATACATTTTTGTGAAAATAAAAATAGTCTAGTGCATTTGAAGATCCGTCGATTTTACCAGTATGAATAATCAAAGACGTATTTAGGTCAAGATTTTAAAAGGATATTAAAAAACAAAATCTTCCGAAAATCGATTTCTTGTTTTGTGTATGACGTATCCAGGAAAGCCCGAAAGTGCCAACTACATAATTCAAAATGGAGCACGTTGGATAATGAACAGCCTGTGCATGAGTGGGCAGATGGTTTTCCAATGATCTTTCTGTTTTCCAGACAAAGAACACAAGTGTGCCATTTCCATGAGGATATCAAACTCAGATTGACCACACATTACCAGCCTAATGTTTTCATTGATTTTCGATCAACGTACCTTGGATATACTATATCTATACTATCTATCTATCTATTATATACTATCTATCTATCTATCTATCTATCTATCTATCTATATATATATATATATATAATGTTGTCTGTTTGCGCCAGTATCAAAAAATAATTCTTTTAGTTTGAGAATAATGGAATAAGTACTCGTGTATTTGTTTTTACCTCTATTCCCCATGTGCGTGAAGTGCTATTATTTATTCCATGTACTTCTGCCAGTATACAATAGTTCACATTTCCGAAAAGTGGAATAAATTTTAACGTGTGTGCAAGATATTCTGTTTGCATTTGCACACAGGACCTTAGTTAATAGTATCACCTGAAGGATTTTCGGAGGAGTGGAGTCAGCACTGATGTTACCTCCATGGAAAAAAATAACCCCTCGAAGGGCCGTCTCAGTGACAGCTCGAACACGGCCCCGTCAAGTTTGCAAACACAACACTCTAACCACTAGGTCAACCTGTCCCCTTGACTTGCTCTCTGACCCAGACCAAAAGCTCTGTCAATTATAGATAGGAGCTAAGTGCAGAGGCCTGTATTCCAGAGGTGTTGGGTGTCAAGTGTCATGTTAAGACTATCTTCAGACCTGACAAGCTCTTTTCAAAACAGCTTACATGTTTCTGTCTGTAAGTCTATGTGTTCCCCTATGAAGAGGGGGTTTTTTTTCTATGGCATTTTGCCAGTCACAAGTCTCTTGTGTTGCCGTGGGTACTTCTATGGGCACAGAATTTGTATTGCATACAGGACATCACTCCGTTGTCTCTTTGGAAAGATTGTGTGTGTGTGCGTACGTTGCTGTGTGTGTGAGTGTGTGTGTGTGTGTGTGTGTGTATGTGTGTGTATGTGTGTGTATGTGTGTGTGTTGTGTGTTTTGTGTTTGTGTGTATGTGTGCACGCGCGCAAGCACGCGCGCGCGCGTGTGTGTATATTATGTGTGTGCATGCACACACGCATGTGGACGCATTTATACATCTTG
Organism: Stramonita haemastoma; assembly: GCA_030674155.1. NCBI lineage: Eukaryota > Metazoa > Mollusca > Gastropoda > Neogastropoda > Muricidae > Stramonita > Stramonita haemastoma. The sequence continues at coordinate 62,176,564 of CM060318.1, read as the reverse complement.
TGCATATTGAGCGCAGGAAAGGAAAGATTAGTATATTAACTCACCCTTTTTTTGCTATCCTTCTTGATGGGTTGCTATTTTATTTTCTGTTAACTTGATTTTCTGTCATTGCACATACACACACCTACACGCACACACATATAATTGTAATTATATATATATATCATATATATATATATATCAAAAGAAATCTCCCCCCCCCCTCTCTCTCTCTCTTGCCATTTTAATCAAGTCTCTGACAGTACCCATTGTTAGCTAAGCATACCCCGCATCCCAGAGGGGATGCTCTGTATCATCCAGCAGCCCTATAAACAGCACGTCCTGTTGAAAAGTGTTTGCTATTGTTGCCTGGTAGTAAGGGGCTGATTGGATTCGTCTTCATTGGAGAGGAGAAACTCTTTTATCCAGTTTCTTTGGCAGAGATCAATCTCATGATGATATTGCAGTTCCTGAAACTGACCTGTTTGTAAATAGTCCAGACCAGAGCTCTCTGTACACATTCACGCAAGCATGCACGCATAAGCTAACAAAAACGCATAATTATACGCGCGCGTGCACATACACACACACACTCACACATACAAACACACATACATACACGTACACACAAACACACGTACACACACAAAAGCACATGCACAAAAGCACACACACACGCTACACATACACACAACACACACACACACACACACACACACACACACACACACACACACACACACACACACACACACACACACACACACACACACACACACACACACACACACACACAGAAAAAAGCCTTTGCGCAAGCACAGGGAGCATTTGAACAATTCGCAAAAAACATTTATGTAACACTTCTCAAAACCGATATTAACATTGAACACAAAATCCTACACTAAAATAACATAATTATGAGAGAGACACATAGACATAGACGGAGACAGAGAGTTACAGAGAGAGTGAGACAGACAGAGACAGAGACACTAAGAGAATGATAGGTGCATGCAATCAAACACTTACACATGGGAGTACATACAAACACTCACACACACACACGCGCGCGCGCACAAGCGCACACACACACACACACACACGCACACACACAATACACACATACATACACAACATTCACGTTTGTGTGTGAGAACATACACACAAAGTAACTGATAGAGGCAGAGACAGAGACAGAGAGACAGACAGAGAGAAATGGGGAGTCATATAGATAAGAAACATAAGAGAGAAACAGAGAGACAGAGAGAGACAGAGACAGGCAAACAGACAGACAGCCAGCCAGCCAGCCAGAGACACACAGAGAGAGAGACAATAAGAGGGACAGAGAGAGATAGACAGAAAAAACAGAGACAGACAGACAGAGAGACAGATATATAGAAAAGAGGATTGTCTCTGTCATTGATAACTGAGCTGAACTTTTTGTTTGTAAGCCAAAGGCATTCATACGTTTGTGAAAAAAAAAACACACACTAACCTGTTGCCTTGGCAGTGTTATTGTTTTTATTTTTATCTTACGTCCTTCCTCCCACCTGCCTCTTGACATTTATTTTTTAAAGAATGTTTGTTTCTTTTTTTTTTCTCTCCATAATTATTCAGTTGCTCCAAATTTCCTCATTTTCGTCATTTTTGTTTATGGATGTGTTTTTTTTTTCTTTTCGGTGGTTCTCTTCTCTACAATGCACTGTTTTCATTTTCTTTTCTCTGTTTGTTTCTTGTTTTTGCATACGTTTTTTATCCTTTCATTGATTTTTCCATTGTTTCCTTGCTCCTTGTTTTTTTTTTTCTGCTAGCTATTCTGAGACGCCAAACTTGGCATCAATCGTCATTTGACATGGATGATGGTATGCTACAAATAATTTGCATGGTTTTCTTTCTTGTGGAATGAAACTGGGGTTTTTTTTTTGGTGGGGGCGCATATGACACAGTAACACTTGTTTGATGTATGTGTGTCTTGATCTTGTCTGAGGTTCTAAATGTGTACAATTTGTTTTGCGTTTTGAAATTGTGTGTGCGTTGATTGGGGGGTAGGGGCGCATGATCATACACATGCAATCATATCTGTGATTTTTTGTATGGCTGTGTGGTCATGTTTGTGGGAGGACTCTCTCTCTCTCTCTTCTCTCTCTCTCTCATCTCTCTCTTCTCTCTCTCTCTTCTCTCTCTCTCTCTCTCTCTCTCTCTCTCTCTCTCTCTCTCTCTCTCTCTCTCTCTCTCTCACACCACATACACATCATACAATTACTACATCTACTCTCTACATACATACATACATACATCATACATACATACACACACCCACAAAACAACAAACACACATACATACATACATACATACATACATACATATTACATCATCATCATCACTACACATACCTAATATACTTACTACTATCATACATTTATCTCCTTTAAGTATACACACGCTGCATGACGCATGTATTTGCTCTGCATCATCTAGTTCCTTCAATTTTTAAAGTCTATGCATGCTGAATTCTTATTCTAAAGGACGCTGTCGCTATAGATACAATTTCATGTTTTAGCCTGTTACAAAAAATGAATCCTTTTTGAGAGTCTTTTGCCTTGTTTTGACTAACATTGTGGCCAATACTTTATTTTCTTTTGGGGAACGCTCTTACAGTGGAAAACAAGATTTTAAAAGATGTATATTGACGTTAAGAATGAGTATTTTCTATGTCAAATCAGATATCCTGTAAAAATTTAATATTCATATACAGTTAAGGCTGAGACAAGGTATTTTTTACTATTTATGGAAGAAAAAAAACTCTCATCGTTTGATTTAAGAGCTGCTGCAAACACAAGCATTTTTTTAAAAGTGTACACTAGATATGCATATTTTGTTTACAAATCAGAAATATGTGTACATGCACACGTTGAAGAAACAAAATATATCCTGCTTTACAATCCAATCACATGTATGGCAGATTTTATTTTTGTCTGAGCATATATGTCCCAATCCTAAAGGGGGATCCACTTTATCCACCAACACTATAAACAGCACTCTAGCTGATGAAAAGTTTGCTTTTGTTACGTGGTAGTAAGGGTTTGGATTGGAGCTGGTCTTCTTTGGAGGCTGCAACGCTTTCATCCAGTTTTTTTGTGGCCAGGATCAATTTCCAGACTGGGTTGCTTTCTAAGACTGTCCAGTCTGTTGTTCAGATCAAAATTGAAAATCGTTGATATTGCTAAGGATTTTTTTATTGGTTTGGTATTCATGTTCTTGTTTTTTTTTTACGTTGCTCTTTGTGTTCAGTTATTTAATCAGTCTAATTGTGTTTGTTTTTTTGTTGGGGCATTTTTTGTTTTTGTTTTTCTCTTTAATTCAAGCCATTGTTCCAGGCTAATATAATATCAGTGAGCAAACTTTAACTGAAACAACAATAATTGAAACCCATTCTGCAATATTAGAGAATGTTACGCTCTGTACGCATTTGTGTACGCAAGTGTGCATGCACTCTTGCGGACTCGCGTACAAACACAAAGACAATGACAACACACACATACGCACACATACACTCAGAGACTCACACAGACACACGCAGACACACACAAAAAATTCACACGCACACACCACACACGCACCACGCACGCACGCATACACACACACCACACACACCACGCACCACCACCACCAACGCACACACACACACACACACACACACACACACACACACACACACACAATAACAGACTCGTGCAAAAGCATACGCATTTTTGCTTTAAGCAAAAAATTGCAAAACCTTTTATTATGCTTAGCAAGAAAACTTACATTGTAAGATTTGTGTGTGGAGAGAGAGAGAGAGAGAGAGAGAGAGAGAGAGAGGAGAGAGAGAGAGAGAGAGAGAGAGAGAGAGAGAGAGAGAGAGAGAGAGAGAGAGAGAGAGAGAGAGGGAGAGAGGAGAGAGAGAGAGAGAGAGAGAGAGAGAGAGAGAGAGAGAGAGAGAGAGGAGAGAGAGAGAGAGAGAGAGAGAGAGAGAGAGAGAGAGAGAGAGAGAGAGAGAGAGAACAGACAGACAGACAGACAGACAGACAGACAGACAGACAGACAGACAGACAGACAGACAGACAGACAGACAGAATAGACAGACAGACAGAGACAGAGACAGACAGACAGACAGACAGACAGACTGACATTCAGACACACAGACAGACAGACTGAATTCAGACACACAACAGACAGACAGACTGACAGAGAGAGTGGAGAAGATTGAGAGAGAGTGAGAGAAGACAGACAGACAGACAGACAGACAGACAGAGACAAAAAGAGTAAGTGAGTGAGCTCTGAACTGAAGTGTTTACTTGTAAACCAAAAGCATCACATATCTATAACAAAGAATAAAAAGAAAGAAACAGTACCTGAGGCCTCTGCATTGTTGTTATTGTTTCTTATATCCATCTTTACATCTATCTATGTTATTATGTTCGTCATCTTTGTTACCTTGTTTTTCTTTTTGCTATGTGTTTTTGTTTGTTTGTATCTTTTAAGTCTTTGAAAAAAATAATCATCATCTTCCCCTTCCTTGTGTTTTAAAAAAAAATTCTGTGGGTTTCATGTGTGCAATACAGTGTTTACATTGTTTTGTTTCCTGCTGAACACCATTATTTTCTTCTGCCCTTAAAACTATGTGTTTTTCCTCAAATTTTCTGTTCCTTGTATCTTCTTCTATAGATTTGGTTAGCTATACTAGAGACGCACAATTCTGGAAGCGATCCTCATCTGACACGCATGATAATTTGTTACAAG
>CM060318.1:62151805-62169305 GCA_030674155.1 Stramonita haemastoma | reverse complement strand
ATGGCAGAGATCAATCTCCTGATGATATGTCTCTCTTTCTGACACTGACCACATTGTCAAAAACTGAGTAAAGGTATCTCTGTTCACATTTACACGAGCATGCATGCATGCACTTATGCAGGCACATACAGTCACAAGTGTGCATGCACATACACATGAACACGCATACATACTAACACACACAAACACCCAAGTACAAGCATGTGAATGTATGCATATACAAACAAACACACACAGAGATGTGCACACACACACACACACACACACACACACACACCACACACACACACACACATACATACAAACACACAGAAGCACATGCATGCATACATGCATGCTCACACACAAAGCATATATTAACAGACATATTTATTACACACAAATACACACACGCACATACACACAGGTGTGTACGCGCGCACACATGCAAACACTCACACATCACTTATGTTACGTTATGTTACATTATGTTACGCTAAGTTAAGTTAAGTTATGTTAAGTTAAGTTATGTTATTGTTATGTATGTTATTATGTTATGTTATTATGTTATGTTATGTTATGTTATGTCATGTTATGTTATGTATGTTATGTTAGTATGTTATGTTATGTTATGTTATGTTATGTCATCTTTGAAATTTGAGCTGCTTTCCCTGGGAGAGCAGGTCACCACAGGGGCAGTGCCAACCATTATGTTTTGTGTCTGCTACTATATGTTTCCCTTTCAGAGTGACATATTAAAGATAATTGTATGATGGCTTCTTTTATGTGTTTTAGATAATTATGTGTAGCTCTTTATCATTTTAAACAAAAGGTTAGCACCCAGATCATCACTATGGTCTAATGGATGGGGTGGGGGGGATGTGCCAGACCCAAATGGGGTTTGAACCAACGCACACTTCTGACCCAGACGTTTTGCTTTCCTGGCAGGTGTGCTACTTCTACACCACCAATACCACTTTAGACAAAAAAAAGAAGTAGTAAGATAAAATAGCCACGATAGAAAGGAAGAGAAAGAGAGATAGAGAGTAATGGAAACAGACAATGACAGACAAACAGAGATACAGAGACAAAGAAAACACATAGATACAGAAACAGAGCGATACCAAAAGAAAGACACACAGACGTGTACACACACACACACACCACGCACACACACACACACAACCAACGCACACACACACACACACCACGCACACACACAAGCACGCCGCACACGCACGCACGCACACACACATACACACGACATACACATACACATACACACACCCAAACCCCACACCCCCCCCCCACACACACATACACAAACACCCCCCTCCCTCCCCCAACACAAACACACACTATCTCTCTCTCTCTCTCTACACATCACCACACCACACACACACACACACACACACACACACACACACACACACACACACACACACACACACACACAACACACACCACAAACACACACACACAAACACACACACACACACAAACACACACTCAGAGGGAGATACCTATAATAGCCATTAATGATTGACCTGAACTGTTTGCTTGTAAACCAAAGGAGTCAAACGTTTGTGAAGAAAAGAATGAACATTAAGACATGGACTTAAAAGAGTATTTGGTTTCAGACTTATTTGTCCTTCTTTCTACTTGCCTTTTTTGTTACTTTTCTCATCATTTCTTTCTTTTTTTTGTCTTTTTTTTTCTCTCTGAAATCGATCATTTATTTCCTCTTATCTGTTTCTGCTGTCTTATGGGTGTCTTATCTACAAACATTGTTTTTATGTTCTATATTCTTGTTACCACCTTTTTTTTTTCAAAATCTTATGCATTTTCTTTCTTTTCATGGATTTCTGCTGTATGTCTCGTATTCATAAAAAGTCGGCCAACTATTCTGAGACACAGACTTCTGGCATCAATCTGGAACTGACATGCATAATACTTTGTTTTACAGGCAATTTGCATAGCCTTTCTTTCTTGTAGACTGTGTATTGTCTGTGGCACAAGTGGCATAGTAACACACATCTGGTGTATGTACGTCCTTATCTTGCTCACAGTATTCTGAAAATGAAATGTCACCCACACCTGTTTGTTGTGTGTGTGTGTGTGTGTGTGTGTGGAGAGAGAGAGAGAGAGAGAGAGAGAGAGAGAGAGAGAGAGAGAGAGAGAGAGAGAGAGAGAGAGAGAGGAGAGAGAGAGAGAGAGAGAGAAGAGAGAGAGAGAGAGAAGAGAGAGAGAGAGAGAGAGAAGAGAAGAGAAGAGAAGAGAGAGAGAAGAGAGACGAGAGAGACAGAGAGAGAGAGAGAGAGAGAGAGAGAGAGAGAGAGAGAGAGAGAGAGAGAGAGAGAAGAGAGAGAGAGAGAGAAGAGGAAGAGAGAAGAGAAGAGAGAGAGAGACAGAGAAGAGAAGAGAGAGAGAGAGAAGAGGAGAGAGAGAGAGACAGAGAGAGAGAGAGAGAGAGAACGAACATGAGACGGACAGAAAGACAGAAAAATGTCACAAATGTGCATGATATTAATAAGTAGGCATGCACAGATTGTAAAGGCTCTATGTAGTGTGTTCGTTTATTCTGCACATTCAGTTAAAAAAAGACAAAAAATCTCTTTTAGATAGAGATTTCGTCTTATTTTGCTTCTTTTATGACTGGAACGGTCGTGGAGGAGACATGAGAGACGATTCTGCAGCCAGCCGTCGCCATCCAACCTGTCCTCCGCCTCCGATGAGTGTTGACTGTCAGGCGGGTCCACTCCTGATGTTATCACAGCTTTTGGTTTGTCTGCCTCGGCGTCTGCCACCTTCTAGCGTTCTTTGTAGGACTGTCTTGGGGAGGGTGTTGTGGCGTGTGACATGGCCGAACCATGCCAGCTTCCTTTTCTTGACAGTGGCTAGTAGGGGTTCCTGAGGGCAAGCCATCAGTGCGACTTGACTTCGCACATAGGTGTTTGTTAATCATTATCTCGGCAAATAACCACCGCTATAAAAAAAACAACAACAACCAACAACTCAACTTCATCATTTCAATGGTTTTAGACCAGAAGTTTTGTGATGAATAGTTATTTGTTTTTTTTGGTTTTCAGTGAAGAAAATAATTTGTCAGTCTACAACGTATAATTAAGAACAGTACCGTCTACTATTTCTGCTTTGTTTTTTTTTCTAAGGGCTAAAAATAATATATTTTGGGAAAACTCTGAGCTTTACCAACCACCTAGTGAGCTCCAAAGCAAAACTGTCGGTACCATAGATGAAGTGGAGGGTCTGTACAAAATTGCTGGCATTGATGGCCTACAGTTTGATGGACAGGGCGGTATTCTTCACTTGTCTTTGCCTCCCTTTTTTTTTGAAAGGGTCCCTGTTGCGCCTGTGTTCATATAGACTAGACGGCAAGGATTTTTGTTTGTACGCCTACTACTGTCTGTCTGTCTTGTTTGTATATCTGTCTGTTTATCTGTCTTTATGCCTGTTTGTCTGTATGTGCCCCCTCTCCATCTTTCTCTCTGTTGTTTTTTTTCTTTCTCTTTTTCTCTCTCTGTGTTTCTGTGTCTCTCTTTCTCTCTCTTTCTGTCTTTCTATCTGTCTGTCTCTCTCTGTCTCTCTTTCTCTTTCTGTCTCTCTATCTATCTCTGTCTCTTTCTGTCTCTGTCTGTCTGTCTGTTTGTTTGTCTGTCTGTTCATCTCTCTCTCTCTCTCTCTCTCTCTCTCTCTCTCTCTCTCTCTCTCTCTCTCTCTCTCTCTCTCTCTCTCTTCTCTCTCTCTCTCTCTCTCTCTCTCTCTCTCGTGGGTGTGTGTGTTTTCTTGTTATTGGTTTGAAATTACATGCCTGCAATGTTGTTTGGAAAGGAAGAAAGATTGGTATTCATGATGCAATTTTACCCTATACACTTTCATTAAGCCTATTCCTTGCTAAAGTATATGTGAAATTTATACATGATTTCATTTTGAATTGCTACAGAATATGTTAAACTTGGGTAACCATGCTTTAGTATTGCTTTGCCATAGTATCTGTAAAATTTATTAATACTTTCATTTTGCTTTGTTACAGTATGTGTGAAATTTATCAATACTTATCCCCATTTGCAGTGCTATAGTAGGTGTCAACTTTATCGTGCTTTGATGTGTGAAATTTATACAGGCTTGCATTTTGCATTGCTATAGCATGTGTGGAATATATCCATGCTTTCAGTCTTCATTGCTTTAGTGGGTGTAAGATTTATCAATGATTTCATTTTGCATTGCTGCAGTGGTGTGTGAAATGTAGCAATGGTTTCTTTCTTTCACTGCAATAGCAGGCGTGAAATTTATCCATGCTATTGCCATAGTGTGTGTGAAATTTATCAATGCTTTCATTTTCCATTGCTATAGCGTGTGTGGAATGTATCCACGCTTTTAGTTTTCATTGCTATAGTAGATTTAAAATTTATCAGTAATTTCATTTTGCATTGCTATAGTATGGGTGAAATGTATGTGATCTCGTCTTTCATTGCTATAACAGGCGTGCAATTTATCCATGCTTTCAATTTTTTCACTGCCATGACATGGGTAGTCTGTGAAATTTAACAACGCTCTCACTTTTCTTGGCTATAGTATGTATGAAGTGCTCCATGCCTTGATTTTTCATTGTATAGTATGCGTGAAATTTATCCATGCTTTCAATTTTTCACCGACATAGTATATGTAAAATTTATTCATGCTCTCATTTTGCATTACACTCACACCCCTGCCCCCTTCACATGGTGTATTGTGGTCCAAGGCCAAGGTACCATTAAACCAGTTCAGTGTTCAGTGTTCAGTGTTCAGTGTTCTCTCTCTCTCTCTCTCTCTCTCTCTCTCTCTCTCTCTCTCTCTCTCTCTCTCTCTCTCTCTCTCTCTCTGTCTCTGCCTGTCTCTCTCCGTCTCATGTGTACGCACCACAAATAGCATTAAATAAAGGGGCCTTTTATGAATGTCAATGAGAGCATCCTGATTGTCATGAAAAATAGTGGCAATAAAATGTGTGCGTGCCTGTGTGCGTGCATGCGTGCGTGCATGCATATGCACTCGTGTGTGTATGTTTGTGTTTGTGTGTGTGTGTGTGTTTGTGTGTGTGTTTGTGTGTGCGTGTGTCGTTGTGGTGTGTGTGTTTTTCATTGGTGTGTGTTTGCATTGGTGTGTGTTTCCATTGGTGTGTGTGTGTGTGTGTGTGTGTGTGTGTGTGTTGTGTGTGTGTGTGTGTGTGTGTGTGTGTGTGTGTGTGTGTGCGCGTGCCATGTTCATTACCAAACCACCAATTTCATTCCTTTTATTTCATCTTCTTTTATTCTGTTTGTGCAATGCCGCAACCAAACTGCAGAAATGAAACCCATATAAACGAAAACAAACTAAGCCATTAACACGACACAGCATCACAAGAGAAGGAACTCCATTAAATCAATACTGAAAATTACAAACTTTTGTACTACCTCACTGAAAAAAGACCCAATCCAGAACAACAACAAAATCAACCAAAATACCAACAACACCCTCCCCCCCCAAAAAAAAAAAAGAATTCCACACATATACCAGAAGAATCCTTCCTCCCCATCCCCACCCACCGCTACCCCCCGAATTCTAATCAAACTCTCTCCTTAAATCGACAAGAACACAATGGCAAAGAGAAAAATCGAGAGACAGTAACAGGTTTCGCTTTTGTCTACACCAACAGCAGTGTTTTCAGACAAAGCGAGCTATTACGCTCCGTTTGATGTGTTTGTTACAGAAAACGGGGAAGGAAAAAAGTATCAACTCGTTGCCCTCGTCTCTTCTAAATGAAGACCAGACCACCAAGAGCCAGCCAGCCAGCCAACCAGCCAGCCAGCCAGGCAGCACAAAAAACAAACGTCTGGCATCAGGCCATGTTGGTGATGGAGATAAACATAGAGCTGTTGATCTTTTCTTCTTCTTACTTCAAAGAACAGAGGGGCATGTTTAGAAAAAAAAAGAGAAATCCTGTTGGAGAAGGGATGAGTTCAAAAAGACTGTAAAAGAATAAGACAGTCAAAACTTTTCAGAATGTGTAAAAAGAAAACTCAATCATGGGAAAGTGTATATAAAAAAAAACTGGCAGAAAGAAGGTAGCAAAAAGAAAGAACTAAATAATCCCCCTCTCATCCATTTTAAAACAAAACACCACCAAACAACAAAGAAAACAAGAAATGGAAACACAAAAATAACAAAACAGAGAAAAGATACACAAAATCAGGCAAGAGACAAAAAATTCAAATGAATAAAGATAGAAATATGACAAAGATGCAGATCATAAAATGGGCTAACAAAATGAAATCGAAAGAAAGAGAAAGGCAAGGATAAAGAAATAAAAAGATCGGTTAAGTATAAAGAGTAAAACTAAGATAGAAAATATAAACGAGAAAAAACAACGAACAAAAAAAGCAAGCGATGAGATTTCCTGGGTGATGCAGGAAAATTGAAAAAAGACTCTATTATCAAACTTTAAACTGATTGATTTAAAGTTGCATTTCCTCATTAAGAACTTTTTACATATTTTCATGGTTTCATTGTTTTTTTTTTATATAATGAAGCTTGTTTGCAAGTACAACAAATACAGTGCATAACAAGAGAGAGAGAGAGAGAGAGAGAGAGAGAGAGAGAGAGAGAGAGAGAGAGAGAGAGAGAGAGAGAGAGAGAGAGAGAGAGAGAGAGAGAGAGAGAGAGAGAGAGAGAGAGAGAGAGACAGACAGACAGACAGACAGACAGACAGACAGACAGACAGACAGACAGACAGACAGACAGACAGACAGGACAGACAGACAGACAGAGACAGAAACAGAGAGACAGGAAGAGAGACAGAGACAGAGAGACAGACAGACAGACAGTCAGACAGACAGACACAGAGTGAGAGTGAGTGAATGAGAGAAAGAGATAGATAGATAGATAGATATAGATAGATAGATAGATAGATAGATAGATAGATAGATAGATAGATAGATAGATAGATAGATAGATAGATAGATAGATAGATAGATAGATAGATGATAGAAAGATCAGACAGACAGGCATACAGATAGACAAACAAACAAGTGAACTTACAGACAGACGGATAGAGACAGAGAAACAGGCAACTATAAATAGACAGACAGAGAAACACTACCCTTAAATCTCGATCACAAAATAATACCAATGTCTTTTCAAAGCCACTCTGGAAGGCAGCAGAAAAACTAACACAAAAACACGCGGACACTGAAATTGACACGTGATCAATTATAGAAACCCCTTTATAATTTTCTCCAGAAGGGCAACTATGTAATTCAGAAAATAGGTCAGGGATACAACTGATTTTTTTTTCTTTTTTCTGGGACACTTTCAATGTCCATCATCTGATCTTTGGGGTTATTTTTTTTACTTTTTCGCTCGACAGCTAGAGCTCCGAGGTTTACCCCCCAATGAGGAGATTTTGCCTACGTGACTGTTGTAACCTACAATTCAGGTAGCCACAATCAGACTTCAGGGAAACAAGAAAGATTTTAAAGGTTTGTTTGGAAAAAATAGTCAAGCGCATTGACTTGGAAGGTAGAAAACAAACACGAGAGAGGATAGGAAGATAGAAGAAAACAGAAAAAAGGAGACAGATAGAAAAGAGAAACACTTCTAGCACAGAATTTCCGGGGTGTTTTTTGGTATACTGAAAAAATTCACTGGCGTCCCTACAGGGGGGGGGGGGGGGAGTATTTGAGTTTTTGTTCAACATCTGTATTGCAAAACTTATGTGATATAGAACACTGCAACAATATTTATTTTTATCTTCGTATTATAAGTGAAAAGAAAACCCTAAAGCAAAACAAGCAAGCAAGAAAAGAAACAAACTAAACTGTCTGACAATCAAGCCAGAGTAAAAACAAAACAAAACAACTGAACAAAACAAATCAAAACCCGGAAAAATCCGTAAGTTTTGATCCGTCACTCAGAAAAAAAGCAGGAGCTGACAAAAAAATAAGTCAAGTTAAAAGCAAACAAATAAAAGCAAAAGGATCGATAATCTTTCGAAAGAGACACATACACCTCAGGGAAATTAATGTACACAACCAAATGAATCAGTAAATTCCTAGCCTGAGATACTGCTTAAGGGGAAAAAAAAGACTGTGGAACACAATATATAGAATAAAGAAAAGAAAAAAGAAAGAAAGAAAGAAAGAAAGACAGAAAGAAAGAGAGAGAAAAAGAAGAAAGAAAGAAAAAGAAAGAAAGAAAGAAAGACAGAAAGAAAAGAAGAAAGAAAGAAAGAAAGAAGAAAGACAGAAAGAAGAAAAAGAAAGAAGAAAAGAAAGAAAAGAAAAGAAAAAAAGAAAGAAAGACAGAAAGAAAGACAGAAAGAAAGAGAGGAAAAGAAAGAAAGAAAGAAAAACAAGAAAGAAAGACAGAAAGAAAGACAGAAAGAAAGAGAGAGAGAAAAAAGAAAGAAAGAAAGAAAGAGAAAAGAAAAGAAAGAAAGAAAGAAGAAGAAAGAAAAAAGAAGAAAGAAAGAGAGGAAAAGAAAGAAAAGAAGATAAGAAAGACAGAAAGAAAGAAAGAAAGAAAAGGATAGAAAGAAAAAAAAAGAAAGAACGAACGAACAGGAATGAACGGAACAGACAAACAAGTAAGAACGTTGGATTCCGAGATTTCGTTTTACTTTCTTTTATGGTAAAAGAAAAGCATCAACTTAATAGTATAGCATGAAGGTAGAACAACAGAAAGACAGAGAAAAGCAACACAAGTCAATGACAGTCTTATTCCTTTCCTTTTCCATGTGTTTCTGCTGTCTATACTTGTCTGTTTATGTACATGTTCGTCTGCTTACACTTACCTATCTTCCGTGGATCTCTCTGATTTCTGTCTACTGTCTTTATCTCTTTCTCTCTCTCTCTCTCTCTCTCTCTCTCTCTCTCTCTCTCTCTCTCTCTCTCTCTTCTCTCTCTCTCTCTCTCTCTCTCTCTCTCTCTCTCTCGTAAGGGGGGCGGATAGCCTAGTGGTCAGAACATTGCGCTGGCAATTTGAAGACCCGGGTTCGAGTCCGGTCGAGGAGATTTTCTTCCTGGAGTTAACATCAGTGCTGATTCCACTCTCCCCAAAAGTCCTTCGGATGAGACTTTAAACCGAGGCCCCGTGTGCGAACGCACGCAGAACATCTTGCGCACACGTTAAATCCTGTTCCGCTTTTCGTAAGAGTAGGCCATCGTGTGCCGGTGGGAACAGACGACAATATTTACAAAACTGCATACACACGGGGACCGGATGAAAAAAAAGCACATGATTGCTTATTCTGTTATCCTCGATATAAAAGAATAAATCTCTCTCTCTCTCTCTCTCTCTCTCTCTCTCTCTCTCTCTCTCTCTCTCTCTCTCTCTCTCTCTCTCTCTCTCTCTCTCTCTTCTCTCTCTCTCTCTCTCTCTCTCTCTCTTGCTTCTCCGTCATTATTGGTGCGTACTCTGCTTTGTACCAGTTCACACGTAAAACAAGAGCTGGGTATATGGGTTTAAAAGAAAAGTGTAATAAAAAAAAGCTCATAATTTTCTTTTGTTTTCTCTTGTCATGTTTTGCATATTCTGTGTCTCTTTCCTTAATGTCTGTCATTGTTTCTCTCTCTCACACACACATAAACACACAAAGGAACGAGGAGGAGGAGGTGGAAAGAGATATATAGATACAAGAGACGAGAGAGTAGAGATAGAGAAGAGAGACGAGAGAGAAGAAGAGACAGAGCGAGCAGCGTCAGCGCCGCGCACGCGACTCGCGCACCGACACCAACATAACTAGCACACACACGCGCCACACACACACACACACACAACCACACACACACAACACACCACACACACACACCACACACACACACACACACACCACACACACACACACACACACACACACACACACCACAACACACACAACACAACAGACACAAACACACACACACAGCACACAACACACACACACACACACAACAGACAGACAGACGACACACACACACACACACACACACACACACACACACACACACACACACACACACACACACACACACACACACACACACACACACACACGAGCACGTTCAGACCTCGGAAATATTGGGCTCCTTCTTAGTTGTACTTTTATGTCTAGTTTTGTCACTTTCATGAAAGTATGATCAATTCCGTATGACGGAAAAGAAGTAGATTTTTTTTTCACCTTCAGAAGTGTGTGTATTATTATATTGGACCACCCACTGCGCATATACATTTTTGTTTTGTTTTGTTTGTTTTCTTCTCTTATATTGGCCATTTTATATTGTTGTTAGTTTGCTTGTGTCTGTGTGTCTTTTGAGTAAATATTGAAAACTTTTTTTTTCTTACATTACATCATACCCCTAATTGAGTGCCCCACTCCCATCCCCTTTATTCCATCTAAAATAGATTTTTCACCTTTTCTGTTGCTACATTAAATTGTTGTTCGTTGGATTGGGTTATAGATCTATATCTATATACACTGTATGTGTATTTTTTGAGCAACTTGAAAGCAGTCTTTTTTCATTGTTTTTTCTTTCTTACATTTCATCCTTCCCCCTATTAAGTGCCCATTCCCCTTTATTCCTAATTATCTCTCATTGATTTTCACCTTTTCGAGTTTTTACACACATTATGACATCGAGTAACTTAAAATCAGTCTATTTTTTAACTTTTTTTTCTTACTTTCATCCTTACCCCTATTGAGCCCCCACTACGCTTTATTCCTATTCATCTCTAATTGATTTTCACCTTTTCCTGTCTTAAGAAACATTATCACATCTCCAGCAAAAACCAACACAATGGATGCATTCAAGACACAACACTTGGCCCTCTAAGGAAGGCCTACGAATTTGCCACTTAAATATAAATCACGCAGTCAGTAAAATTGAAGACATATCAACACTTATTAGAAACCATGGCAAACCATTTCACATACTAGGGCTATCTGAATCAAGACTCTCGAAGCACATAGTAGACACTGATTTATATATCCCAGGATATAAAATCATACGAAAGGATATTAGTGAATCTATAACATTCAAGCGTCTCATTCATTTCGAATATTATGATGTATAATCTGTCTGGTTTGAAAGAAGTAGAAATAGAAATATACATTGCTTGACACGCACAAATAATGAAAAAGGTCGACGGTCAGTTGCATTCATTTCTGATGTCTAAGGTGCCGGTAGGAGCGGATGACAAAATTATTTTTTTCAAAAACCCAGCATGCACACAGGTGTCGTGTTTAGACACCATCCCTGAGGAAAAACCGGACAGTGGGAGTCCCCAGGGCGATTCGGGGCTGTATATGGCAACGTTCTGGCGGCTCCTGCGACGGTACTGGAACCATTCGTATCGGCAACTGCCTTTCCAATGGACCATTCCAGTGGCGTGGAGACGGGTGTGGGGGGGAGGGGGGGGGGGGGGTCTGCTGCATGGGTAATAGTTTGCCCTCCATACTTACTTACTCAGGCTTTGCGCTCTGCAGGCTAGAGCGCAACTCTATAGTGTTCTTCGACTGATGAGTGCCTACTAAAATGTATGCATGGCAGTAAATAGCATTATGCAAAGAAAGGGTTTCTACCTGAATGACAATGAGAGCATCATGATTGTCATGAATAATGGTATAGTAAGAGTGTGTACGTGTGGGTAGAGGTTAGATGGGGGATTGTGGGTTCCTCTGTGTGTGTGTATGTGTGTGTGTGTATGTGTGTGTGTATGTGTGTGTTTTTCATTTTTCCCCCAAAATTGAACCCCTTTAGATCGATGCTAAAATGGAAATCTCTTGTTCTATTTCAACGATAGCACATCCAAACCACAAAGAAAATCAACCAGAAAAAATGGAATACCCCTTTCCCCGAACCAAAACAAAGCAACCCCCTCCCCGCCCCACAATTCTGTTCAAACTCTTCCCTCTAAACCGACAAGATCACAATGACAGAAAAAAATCGAGACAGTAACAGGTTTCGCTTTTGTCTACACCAACGGCAGTGTTTTCACAAAAGCGAGCTATTACGCTCCGTTTGATGTGTTTGTTACAGAAAACGAGGAAGGAAAAAAGTATCAACTCGTTGCCCTCGTCTCTCCTAAATGAAGACCAGACCACCAAGAGCCAGCCAGCCAGCCAGCCAGCCAGCCAGCCAGCCAGCCAGCCAGGCAGGCAGCACAAAAAACAAACGTCTGGCATCAGGCCATATTGGTGATGGAGATAAACACAGAGCTGTTGTTCTTTTTGTTCTTTTTTTCTCTCTTACTTCTTCAAAGAACAGAGAGCATGCTTAAAAGAAAACGACTAAGAAGAAGAGACTACTGAAAAGAAAAGACCGTAAAAAATAAAATAGTCAAATACAAAAAAGAGGTTAAAAGGTTTAAAAAACAACAACCTAGATCGGGGCAAAGGGTAAATAAAGAAATAAAGTAAAAAAAAAAAAAAAAAAAAAAAAAAAAAGTCCTCATCTCCCCTGAGAAAAAAAAAGATAGAACCAAAGAAAAAAATTAACAGGAAAAAAAAGAAGAAAACACAACAGAACAGAAAAGAGAAGAAAGAAGAAAGGCAGGAACAGAAAACAAACTGAAAGAAAAGACAGACAACACAACAGTACACATGCGCGCAGAATACAAAACGAACCAAGATAATCAAATTAAGAGAAAGAGAAATGCAAGAAGAAAGACATTTCAGATAACAAGACAGGACAAGACAAAGAAAGATGGAAAGGAAGAAAGAAACATTGAATCAGCAAAGCAGGGGAAAAAATGAAGCAATAAGATTTCCTGCATGATGGAGAGAAACTGAAAAGATCCTGCTATAGAACTTTAAACTGATTTCGATTAACACTTCTATTTTCTCCAGTAGCCTTTTTTGTACCTTTTATGTTCAATCGTTTTCATAAAATTCAAGTTTGTTTACAAGTGCAACAATAAGAATGCTTGGACACAAAATAGAGAGATAAAAGGAGAGAGAGAGAGAGAGAGAGAGAGAGAGAGAGAGAGAGAGAGAGAGAGAGAGAGAGAGAGAGAGAGAGAGAGAGAGAGAGAGAGAGAGAGAGAGAGAGAGAGAGAGAGGCAAGACAGACAGACAGACAGACAGACAAAGAAAGACAAACAAAGATGAGAAAGATAAACAGATAGACAAAAACAGACCGACAGATATACTGACAAAAATCATCAGAAACATAGAGACAGACGGAGAAAAATAGACAGAGACAGACAGAAAACACAGAGACAGACAGAATAAAACCTTTCTTAATCTCGGTCACAAATACTGCTACGTCGCTTTTACAGTTACACCACAAGGCAGCCCAAAAAAAACCCCAAACGCACGAAAAAGAACACTGACACTTTAACTGACACACAATCAATAGAAACCCGTTTATAATCTCCTCTACAAGAGCAACTTTGTAAATCAGAAAATGGGCCAGAACTACAACTGATTTCTCTCTTTCTGTCAATGGAAACTTTTCATTGTTCACATTCTAGTATTTGGATTTTTGTAATTGCCCTTCACGCATGATTAAAGTGTTTTGATTTGACTTGACTTGACTTTGTTTTAATTCCTCAGCTAGAGCTCCCAGAATTACCAACGGTAAGAATTTGCGTACGTGGCCACTTTAGTGCACTTTTACAGCAGTCGCATTCTGACCAGGGAAGCAAGAATATTTCAAAGATTTGCTGGACGAAAGGCTAGCAAAAAACTGGGAAGATAGAAAATAAGCAAGAGGGATGATATAAAGGTAATAAGAAATACTCAAAATCAATGAGAGTAACAGAAAAGATGAAAAATATTCTAGCACCAGAAGGTAAAAATTCCATCTATACTTTAAAAAAATCATCTGGCATCCATATGGGGGAATATTTAGGTTCCCAGTTTAACTTCTGCATTACAAACCTATTTACTATAAAGCATTGTAACAATGTCCGGTGTATGTTTTTATATTACAGAAAGGGGAGTAATAAATGCTCGAGCAAACAAACGAGCAAGCAAACAAACAAAACTGTATGACATAATCAAGTAAAATGAAAGAACACAGCTAACAAAATCTTAAGTCTTAATCCATCACTCATAGAAAAGCAGGACCTGATGAAGGACAAAGCAAGAACATAAAAGCAAACAAAACAAAACAAACAAAACAACAAAAAAAGATGAACCCAGAAAATCTTTGGAACGATACACATACTACAAGGAAACAGTAAATCCTTTGACCAAAGATACTGCCTAGGGGAAGACGGACAGGAAAAAAACAACAAGATATAGAAAGATAAAGAGAAATATAAAAAAAAGAGAGAAAGAAACAAACCAAAAAACCAAAACAAGAGAAACATAAAAACGAAAGATTGAAAGAAACACACGACAAAAAGAAAGGCTACAGCATGCTTAGTTTTCTAGGTTTTCCATTTGATCTAAGAAAAAAAACCCCACCAAACCCCCAAAAGAGGAGAAAAGAAAGAAAGAAAGAAACAAAAACGACAGGGTTAAAAGCAACACAAGGCAATACACAAATCTTATTAGTCTTATTCTCTTACTTCGTGCTTCGCTTGTTTGAATACTTGTCTGTCAATTTGTCTGTCTGCTTTCTGTGTTTGTCTCTTGCGTTTTTTTCTGTCTTTCTGACATCTTCTCTTTTGCTGCCTGTCCAATATGCTTTTATATATAAATTTATTATATATCTGTGTGTGATTACATATTATTACATATATATTATATTCATGTGTCTGTCTGTCGGCTTCCCTCTCCCTTTCTCTGTTATTCTGCCTCTCTGTTCCCTGTCTACCATATTCTGCTTCTCATCTCTTCTGTCTTATTTCTCTTAAATAAATAAAGTAGCTACACACACAACACTCAATTCAAATGTATAAGAGTGTCACTACTCTCTCCCTCCCTCCACTCACTTGATAGATAATAGATCGATGATAGATCATAGATAGATAGATAGATAGATAGATGCATAATAGATAGATAGAAGATAGATAGATAGATAGATAGAAAACAGATAGATAGATAATAGATAGAACTAATTGAAGTTGATAATGATAGATAATAGATAGATAGATAGATAATAAGATGGGATAGATGATAGATAGATAGATAGACAATAGATAGATATATAGATAGAGAGATAGATCGATCGATCGATCGATCGATAGAGAATAGAGAGATAGAAGATAGATAGAGAGAGAGAGATAGATAGATCGATGGATAGAGAGATAGAGAGGGAACGATAGATAGATAGATAGATAGATAGATAGATAGATAGATAGATAGATAGTAGATAGATAGATAATAGATAGATGTGTGTAAGATAGTGCGTGTGGTTGTGTTGTGTGTGTTAGGTGTGTGCGAGTGTGTGTGTGTGCGTGTATGTGTGTATGGTGTGTAGTGTATGTAGTGTGTGTGTATGTATGTTGTGTTTGCCTGCGCTTGCACACATAAATTAGACAACATCACTGAAAAGATTCAAAGCGGCTGTGTGAGCACAAACACAGGCTCACAGCCACTACGAATGGAGAGCTAGAGAACTTGTGTTTTCCTCAATGGAACATTTCCATCATCATGGTTGGTTGAAGACTGGTATATGAATGACAGGAGTTCTTGGGACGAGGCAGCAAACCCCTACCCTTTATGCAACACATTTTTGTGCAATATAGAGTCACGCTCACTGGAGGACAAACTACACGAAGTTTATTGTCAAAAACTGTTTTGGCCCCCAAAAATGCATTAAGCCTATTCCACTCCATCCCTTTCCAATCTAATCCATTTAAACTAGGGATGTCTAAAGTGAGTTTAAGACGAACACTTCGCCTTATGTTTTTGATTTTTTTTTCTTTCCACCATGTGTTAGATGAAGCTATTACCTTATGTTGAAACATTTTTTAGTTTCGTTTAGTTGATATATTCCCTTTATTGACAGAAATTTGCCATGGCGAAAAACGCATGAAATTCACTCTATTATTCAGACTAGTGACGTTATTATTAGTCTGTGGTGTGTTATAAAGGGGCACTTCCCCTAGGGTTTTTTGCTATTTCTTTTCTTTCTAGCTGGTGTTTGAGAAACTGCTGCCTTTTTAGTAAAAAACGTTTTATTTTTATATGGAACGATGATGGTAACTTTTTTTTTCATTGACAAAAATCTGTCCCGGCAAAAACTAAACCCCAAAATAAAACGCCAACCATTGAGCCCACTCCACTCCAGTCCAATCTAATCTATTCAAACTATGATTAGTTAGTTGACTTGTTATGCAAATTAGACACTCCACTTAGGTTTTTATGTGTTTGCTGCAGGCTTGGCGGAACTGCTACGTTTTGATAGAAAGTGTTGTGTTGTATGGCACCATCGATAACAGCATTCTCTTTCATTAACAGAAACTTGTCTTTGCAGAAAAAATGGGTCCACTCCACTCCAATCAAATCTTTTCAAGCTTTTTATGCTGACATTGGTCTGACATGTGTTTTAGATGGACATTTCACTTTGTAAATTTTCTCCTTCCTGCCGACATTTGGTGAAACTTGCATTTTGGTCAAAACTCTTTATTTTTGTATCGATCAATGATGTAAAACATTCTTTTATTGAAACAAATTTGCCATGGCCAAAAAAATATGCATTAAACCCACTCCACTCTAAGCTATTCAAATTGATGATGTATGATTAGTCTGACTGTTTTATATATAAATGAACATTTCCTTGAGGTTTTTGCTTAATGTGCTTGGCGATACCATTACCTTTTGTCAAAAACAAGTTTTATTTTGTATGGACACATGATGATGACATGCATTATATACCAATGGACAATTCACCTTAGGTTTTATTGTTATTTTTTCCTCCTCTCTGAAGGTGTTTGTTAAAACAATTTCCTTTTTGCCGAAAACGTTTCATATTTTTGTATGGACGCATGATGACAGCATTTTCTTTTCCTCGTAATGCAGATAGTGACAGAATTCCGGCTCTCCCCACACATGGCCATTCCTCCTTCTTTCCTGTCTTCAATGCACCAGTCTCCTTCCTCTACACAACCAATCCAAGCATCTGCCAATCAGATCCACAGCTTTTGTCATCCTCCCGGAAATGGAAATGGAAACACTCTAAGCTTTTGTTAAGTTTTTGTTTCTGGTTGGGCTTAGATTTTGCTTTTTTTTGTTTTTTGTTGCTGTTGTTGTTTGGATTTTTGAGGGTTTTTTTTTTTTTTTTTGGGGGGACGGTGGTCTTTCAGATATTGTGAAGGCTATCAATACTTGTAGTGGAGGAAGAGAGAGAGAGAGAGAGAGAGAGAGAGAGAGAGAGAGAGAGAGAGAGAGAGAGAGAGAGAGAGAGAGAGAGAGAGAGAGAGAGAGAGAGAGAGGAGACGGACGACGGACGGACGACGACAACAGACAGCACAGCACGACACCACACACACACACACACACCACACACACACACACACACACACACACACACACACACACACACACACACACACACACACACACACAAAACACAGAGTGGTAGAGGGACAGACAGAAAAAAGATAGAGAAAAACACTC
>CM060318.1:62144305-62146805 GCA_030674155.1 Stramonita haemastoma | reverse complement strand
TAGCCTGCTCATTCGTAATCAAGCCTTCTTAATATGTTTCTAATGAATAAGCATCGTAAAAGTTGCCATCTTTTGTGAGACGACCAAAGTTAGCTCGGAGGGATGCAAAACGTGATTTAAACTGAGCAGTACAGACATCTGGCAGGATAAACATGGAATCAAGCTGCATTTAAATCATGGCTTCTGAATACCTTTCTACAGCTGCTGATAGTTTTAGTCCAGACTTAGAGTTGAATCATTCTCGTCCGGATATATTGGACACACTTGACAAATTAACTTTTATATAAGATGAATTAACCACGACGCAATGGTAACAACTACCACTAGTGGAGAATTTGTCCTGACGAAGTTCTGTTTCGTGCCCCTAGCCCTTTGACCATATCTCACAAAAAGGGTTTTTCTCCAGTTTCTTTCATGCTTTTAGAGTTCTGGCCTTCTGTCTCCCAGAAACGACAGCCTACTTTGTGAGACCACGAGCAGATGTTCCTGTAGACCTTTCTGCTTTGCCCTCTAAAACAAGGACCAATGCTTCAAAAGCAGATCTCATCATTCTTCTGGCACAGTTCTCACTGCTGTATGTGTGGAATTTACCACTCTAATTTTACTGGGCACATTCAGCTTACATAGAATCATTTAATCTTGAAGTCAGAGATTCAAGAACTACATTTTATTTCATACCGGTCTTGCAATTGATTTATAGGGAAGTCTTGCATTGAGGACGGTATACTGCATGACTCCTAGTCATCCACTTCACCCTTGCTCTCTGCTCCTGACGAAAACTGGTTCAAGTCATGCCTTGCTGCCTTCCGCTGTTCAGAATACTGCCATAACCTGTGTTAAAGTGAGATTGGATGTAATACCGCACACGAGTGCCTATCTATTATCCACCCAATAAAGGAATTAAAAAAAATGCATGCCCTCTGGTAGAACCTATGGCGTGTGCGTGTGCAATATATTGAAGCACACGTCTTGTGCCTCCTTATCTGCTTCCCTGGCTTGATGCCATTTGCATAAGCTTATGACCTACTCCGCTGTTTGTTTGCTCTACCAGAGAAGGCACCGTGGGTCATCTGATTTTCTCTGTTTCATCAGAAATGTATTAGACGGTAAAGAGGTCAAACAGAGATGTATGTATGGCACTGACCTAAAGGTGAGTCCTTCTTCGTAGGGTCGCTGGGGCCCTGTCAATCTAAACAGCATCCCCGCCGTCTGGACATTCTGGGCTAGGCTATATCTCTTTTCTACACCTCTGTTTGTTTCTGCCTTGTTCCCTTTATTCGAGTCAGTACCTTCTTGTCTAGTTTTTGCCTTCTTGATCCACTCTCCTGCCTTCAAGAGAGACTTAAAAGATAACAATGCTCTCCCATGCCAAAGTAATGGCTGTGCTGGCCCTGACTTGTCTGGTGTTTAAGGGTAGCATAACGTATTTTTGCTCATATGACATTCAACAATAGTTCTGGGTGTCCTCAGCTTTGCTAGCCCATCAACAAGAACGTTCCAGCATCTTCGTATTTTCTTCATCTCGTATCTTAGTCTGTTTCCTTCAACTTTTTTCAGTTATCATTCTGACTGCCACTCTATTTTGCTGATCCCACTCCTGTCTGTTGATTTGGGTATGCCCTGTTATTTCTGAGGGCCTGGCCAAGAACAAAAGCTTTGTCAGCTACTGATGTAGTAAGCTGAGTGTCAAGGTCTGTATTAAAATGTTGCTATATTGCAAAATGCAGAAGAAGATCTGAACTTTGGCTTTTTTTTTTGTTCCCTGCTAGAGCTCCGAGGTTCACTAATATCAGTATTTTCCGTATGCGACCATGTTTATCCCCATCAAAGTAGCCGCACTCCGACTTCGGGTGGTCTGTTAACACAACAGTGTGTGTGTGTGTGTGTGTGTGTGTGTGTGTGTGTGTGTGTGTGTGTGTGTGTGTGTGTGTGTGTGTGTGTATTTGTTTGATTGTCATTCTTTCTTACCGAACGAAATGCTTAGCCTTCTGGAAGGCTGAGAGGGATTTTAACATATAATGCACAATATGTTCGGAGTTCGTTTAACGTTTGCACACTGGACCTCGAATTTATAGCCTCATTTAAAGACCTGTAAAGAGAGTGGTGTCAGCAGAGGAACAACGGAGGCTCAAACCTGGGCCGTCACATTACAAGCACAACGTTCTAACCACCACGTCATTTTGTCCCCAATACTTGCCGCATCGGAATCAGATTTTCAACACTGTATTCATTTTCAATAATTTTGTAGAAACGTCAAATCTCTACGATGTAAGTTATATTCTGTAAGATAACGCCTTTTACTTTCAGTACAGCTTCAAGTGTTGTTTGAACATAATATGAAACCAAGAAGAAGATTGAAAACTTCGGAATATGATAGAAATCGTAACACCACAGTAATGTATCAGAATAACCTAAAAGCAATGCACCAGACCAAATTGATTATAGGATAAGATAGGGCGCGCCAACGCTTTGCATATACATTTGAGAAAAACCAGATAAA
>CM060318.1:62128511-62138511 GCA_030674155.1 Stramonita haemastoma | reverse complement strand
TGTGTGTGTGTGTTTAGTGGTTAGTGTTAGTGTTAGTGTTAGTGTTAGTGTTAGTGTGTGTGTGTGTGTGTGTGTGTGTGTGTGTGTGTGTGTGTGTGTGTGTGTGTGGTGTGTGTGTAATACCAGTGTTGATCAACGAGCTTTCCATTAAAAAAAATCAAAGATGTTTTAGCAACGTGGGGAATGTTTAAGCGTTGCTGCGTTATACATGAAATTACGTTGCAATACATTGTCTTTCAATGTAAACACTACACCAGGAATAAGATTGAACCGTCTCTCTCTGGCAATGTACAAGACTGCATTCTCCATAACTTTGGCTCCATCATATCCACTTGTCGGAAGATTTGGCTAGAAACGTTTTTACATGAACTTTCTTATGTGCTTTAAGTACATACCGTGCACAGACCTCTCGATATATGGGACTTTTCCGAAACATTAGCACCCAAAGTAGCATTCAACGCTAGATAGCCGAAAGATTGAGGAGACCACTCCAACCTTTCACCAATAACACACGGAGCCTTTAGGCTACATCATCATATATTCATTTCATGTCATTGCCAACTCTATGAAAGAGACAGAGAGGCACTCACTCATTCTCCCTCCCCTCATCCAAAATGTATACCCTTTTTACAGCTATCCGGATGGTGATGCATTAGTCGAATCAACACGGCCACTGCAGGAATCTATAACGGTAAGTAGGAGAAAGAGGGTCCAGCGACACAGCCGAATATGACGGGTGTATTGTTTACGCTTGGCAGTTAATGGGGTCAGATCACTTTGAGCGGATTCGATGCCTCTTGGGGTTGTTAGACCACTTCTTTTCATGATAGGGCTACTGTTGTGTGTCCAGGGGGAGTGGTTCGATGGAATTCTTGTTCTTTGTCTTGTAGTTTTCTGTTCTTCTTTTTTTTACTTTTTGATACCTCTTCGTGTTCTTGTGTGTGTGTGTGTGGTTTATTTTGTTGTCTTTTTTGTTCTTGTTCTTCTTGTTCTTGGTTCTTGTTATTTTTTAAAAATTCTTTTTCAGGTTCTACTTTTTTGTTCTTGTTCTTGCTCTTGTTATTGCTGGTGTTGTTGTTGTTGCTATTGTTGTTGTTTCTTCTAGTTCTTGTTTTTTTCTTTGTGTTATTCTTCTTGTTCTCCTTGTTATTCTTTTCATTGTTATTCTTTTTTTTTCTTTTTTTTTTCTTGTTCTTCTTGTTCTTCTTGTTCTTCTTGTTCTTGTTCTTCTTCTTCTTCTTCTTCTTCTTCTTCTTCTTCTTCTTCTTCTTCTTCTTCTTCTTCTTCTTCTTCTTCTTCCCCTTCCTCTTCTACTTCTTATTTCCTTTGTCCTCCCTTATTGTAATTATCATCGTCATTATCCTCCTTTGATTTTTTTTCTGTTCAGAATGTTTCGATGCACACTTTATTTTCTCCCCTGCTGTGAACGCATTGTTCGCTCATCCCATCAAAGTAGACGATACAAAACTTCATCCTCGCGCACAGAGAATAGAAAGAGAAGAAATGAAGAAAGAAAACAACTCAGGAAAAGCAGCAGGGCAGTTCTTAATTAGAACTGCACCATAACAGATTAACAGAGCCTCTCGGTCCTTGTTCATCTGCCTGTCTCTGCCTCTCTGTGTCTGTCTCTCTGTGTCTGTGTCTGTGTCTGTGTGTCTGTGTGTCTGTGTGTCTGTGTGTCTGTGTGTCTGTGTGTCTCTCTCTCTATCTATCTATCTATCTATCTATCTATCTATCTATCTATCTATCTATCTATCTATCTATCTATCTATCTATCTATCTATCTATCTGTGTCTGTCTGTCTGTCTGTCTGTCTGTCTGTCTGTCTGTCTGTCTCTATCTATCTATCTATCTATCTATCTATCTATCTATCTATCTATCTATCTATCTATCTATCTATCTATCTATCTATCTATCTGTCAGTCTGTCTGTCTGTCTGTCTGTCTGTCTATCTATCTATCTATCTATCTATCTCTATCTCTATCTCTATCTCTGTAAGCGTGTGTGTATGCGCGCGCGCGCAAGTGTATGTGGTGTTGTGTGTGTGTGTGTGTGTGTGTGTGTGTGTGTGTGTGTGTGTCTGTCTGTCTATTTGTCTGTTTGTCTGTATATGTTTTCACATGTCTTTCAGAGTATTATTCTACAAACAGGTGTGAACATTCAGTTGCACTCTTGTACAAGAATGGAAATACAAATTCCACGTTCCATGTCTCTTCGTCTGTGCTCAAACTACCTTTTTCTCTCTTTCTCTCTTTTTTTTCTCCTCTTTAAAACATTCAGGTAAGATTACAGCCAGCCTGAAAGTAACGGTGTATCTAGCTTCAAAAATTAAAACAACAGCCTTTTGAGAGGAACGATACAATCTAAACTGATGATTTCATGTCTGTGACGTGAGTTACAGCAAGTTAGTTTGTTATGATCTTTACAGTTTAGTGTAATTTTTCTTGTCTTCAAGAATGCTTTGATCCACACTTCGTTATGGCCCCTGTTGTGAACACATTGTCTGCTCTTTGCATCAAAGTAGATGGAGGGACGTTTGATTATCACGCAAAGAAAAAGACACGACTGAGAAAAAACTGAAGAAGAACGCATAGGAAAATAAACGAAAAAAAAAGGCTGTTGTCAGTTTGACATCAGTTTTATGATTGTGCTATGATTCGAGTTGAATGATAATACATGAAGAAAACTTCCGTCTGCTTGTCTGTCACTACCTCTCTCCCTGTGTCTTTCAGTGTGTGTATGTGTGTGTGTGTGTGTGTGTGTGTGTGTGTGTGTGTGTGTGTGTGTGTGTGTGTGTGTGTGTGTGTGTAAGTGTGTAAGTGTGTGTGTGTGTAAGTGTGTGTGTGTAAGTGTGTAAGTGTGTGTGTGTCAATCAATCAATCAATCAATCAATCAAATTTTTATTTCCAGATGGTACATTGAGTAAGCAGCGATCTGCTTTTTTTCCATCAAGCCATCTATCTAAGAAAAGAAAAGAAAAAATCAAAATAATAGCAAAAATCAAATCCTAAACAAAACAAAAACCAACAAAAGACAAAGTAGAAAATCCCTAACAAACAAAAAAAAAAACCAACGAAAGAAAGAAAAGGGGAAAAAGCAAACAAACAATTAAAACAACAACAACAAAACATTTCACCAACATTAACTTGCTAACATAATTTCAACAACTTTAAAATAAACTATGCCTATAAATAATACAAGCAACTACTATAACAACAACCAAAAGAGAAAATAAAATAAATAAAATAAATAAATAAAATTAAAAAAAAGTAATAAAAAAAATTTAAAAAAACTACTCGAAAGCCATACACACATATGCACATACACCCACACACCCATACACACACACACACACACACACACACACACACACACACACACACACACACACACACACACACACACACACACACGCACACACACACGTGCATCTACACACACAACACACACACACACACACACACACACACACACACACACACACACACACACACACACACACACACACACACACACACACACACGGTTTGCGCTCTTCCACTCAGCTCGTATACTCGTAGGTACATGCACACATTTAAAGTCTTTTTAAAAAAAATCATATAGTGTCAAAAAAACCCAATAAAAAAAAACACACTCACACACACACACACACACACACACACCCCACACACACACACACACACACACAACACACACACACACACACACACCAGCTTATATCAATTACAATGTAACCAAAAAACATTAAGACTTAATTATTTTATAATAATAATAAAACAAATTTTTAAAAAAATGAATAAATACAACAACAACAATAAAAAATTTTCAAAATAAATAAGTAAAATAATAAAAAATCTATAAGCAATTTATGTCAAATTACAATATCTCTATACTTCAATTCATACTTTATATTTTTAAAAGAAGATAAGGAAAAAAACAACAAACACAACGATACCTTATGATAATACCCATCATCACTGAGAGGAAATAACATATACGCGAACAAACATACAATCAAACAAAAGAAAAACAAAAACAAACAAACAAACAAAAAACACATAAAAACACACCAAAAAACAAACAATCAAACCAAAACATCAAAGAACCAATCCACACGGATTATATATTAGAAGGAAGAAAAGAAAAAACAACTAAAGCAACAATACCATATGATTATACCCATCACCACTGAGTGGAATAACATAACAAACATATGGGCATGCACACATTTTAAAAAAAAAAAAAAAAAAAATTTTTAATCATATGGTGTCAAACAGCTTATACAATACAATGTCACCAACCATTATTAACAAACAATCAGACCAAAACATCAAAAACCAATCCACACGGATTATATATTAGAAGGAAAGAAAAGAAAAAACAACTAAAGCAACAATACCATATGATAATACCCATCACCACTGAGTGGAATAACATAACAAACATATGGGCATGCACACATTTAAAATTGTTTTGTTTTTTTTTTAAATCATATGGTGTCAACAGCTTATATCAATACAATGTCACCAACCATTATTTAAGACTTAAAAATAAAAAATAATAAATAAAAAATAAAAATAAAAAAAATCCATGAAATGTCAATAAGCAACTTATGTCAGATTACATTATCTCCACACTTCAATTCATACTTATGTTATGAGGAAGAAAAGAAAAAACAAAAACAAAACAAAACAACAAACAAAAAAACAAAAATAAAACCCCGAAAAACAAACGCAACAATACATATGATAATACCAATCTCCACTGAGAGGAAATAACATATACACTAACAAACATTCAAACTAACCAAAAAACTAATAAGCAAACAAAAGCAACAGAGAACCAAACAAACATAATGAACGAAAAAAAAAACACCAAGCAAAACAAAACTAAAGCAAAAAACAAACAAAAAACAAGCAAACAAACAAACACAACCCCCCAAAAAAACCACACACAAAAAAAAACCCACACACTCAAAAAAGAAAAAAATTTGGAGGGGGGGTGGGAACGGGTGGGGAGGGGGTATCAAGAGGAAGGGGGAAAACACAAACAGCAACCAGAAGAATTATGATAATGATTTATGATTATATTTCATAAATAAAAAAACCCTACACATATGAACAAAAACAAACAAACAAACATTCAAACAAACAAACAAAAAACAAACAAAACACAACAAAAAACATACACAACAACAACCAGAACAAAAAAGTAAGGCCTTTCCACTTATCAAAATAATATAAATATAATAGTGCTAATAGTCTCATTAGTATAATTAATAAAATAAAATAAAAATTAAATATTTATCCTGAAACTATTAAACTGGGTAAGTGGGGGGAAAAAAAAAAAAAAAAAAAAAAAAAAAAATCCAATCTAGTCGTCAAATCAGTGGTTTGGTTTTCTCCTTGTGAATTTGCAGAATATACACGTGTTTACATACATCACTTATTCCCTATCCTGTTCAAAATTAAATTATAAAAAAAAAAAAAAAAAACCCAACCCTTTTCCTCACCTTTTCCCCTTCCACATACATATATAGCAAGCAAAGTGTAGCTTTTTCAGTCACAGTGAGCCACACGTGAAAGATTTTTCGGGTTAGCAGAGAGTATCAATATCTTTAGTCTGTTCTAAGTATGGTTGATTGGATTGATGTGTAGTTCTTAAACATTTTTGCATAAGCGCATTAAGTGATTTTTCAACTGATTTTTGAACTGATTTTTATTTTTGATACATTTTAAATGTTTTGGGAGCTTGTTCCATAAATCACTACCTGAATATAGGAAGCTTGTTTTGTAAAGATTGTTTCTGGGTCTGGGAAATGTTAGTAGATGGTTATGCCTGTGCTCATTAATTTTGAATCTATTGGTGATCTTGGGAGGGGCATTTCCATTGACAACTTTTTGTACAAATAGAGCTTTATTGAGATAAAGCCTGTTTTGAAATGTAAGAATATTTGTTAGCTTATAATCATTGATGGTTAGGGAGCTTGATTTTAATTGGACAAGTTTTAGCGCTCTTTTATATAATCGATGGATGAATTTCAAATTAGTTTCACTGCAGTTGTCCCAAAGAGATGAGGCATAGTCAACTATAGGCAAGATGTGTCCACAAAAAAAGAGTTTGCGTGAATGACTATCTAGAAAGTGTTTTATTTTTGATAGCTGACGTACCTTGTTTGTAAGACGTTTTCCTTGTGCCATCACATGGTCAGTCCAAGTAAGATTATTGTCGATAATTACACCCAGAATTTTGTGTGAGTCAACTTCTTCAATGATTTTTTGATCTATCAACAGGGGTTGAAATTTACTTTTCATTTTTTGCCTCTTTTGTCGTGCTAGTACGTACATACTTTTAGTTTTTTGAGCATTTAAGGACATATGGTTTAATTGAGTCCAAGTAATCAATTTGTTGATATTGTTTTGAAGTTTGAGTGTTAGTCTGTGGGGGTCAGTATCACTACAATAGAGGGATGTGTCATCAGCAAACATTTCACAGCTACAATCTAGAAATAAGGGTAAGTCATTTACATATATTGAGAACAAAAGAGGACCCAATATTGATCCTTGTGGTACTCCATATCTAATAGATACTAATTCTGATGTTTGATTATTTGCAGTTACCAACTGCTGTCTATCTAACAAAAAACTTTTTAAAAGATTGATTATTTCAGGTGTTAGTTTGTATAGGTGAAGTTTACGCACTAGCAGGGAGTGATCAATTACATCAAATGCTTTTTCAAAGTCAACAAAAATTAGGCCTGTATAGTTATTTTCATTTATGTTGTGTAAGAGACTGTCTGTTAGTTGAGTTAGAGCTGTGTGACAAGAATAGTTTTTGCGAAAGCCTGACTGATCTTCATTTATTAGGTTGTTGTTAACAAAGTAGGAATATAAAGATTTTTGGATATGTTTTTCAATGGGTTTGGATAAGACCGATAGGATTGAAATTGGTCTGTAATTTGAAGGACAAGAAGAATCTCCAGATTTGTGGACTGGTATGACTTTTGCCTTTTTAAATATGAGAGGAATGTTGCTTTTATCTATACACAAGTTATATAGATATGTCAGTGTTTCAGCTATAATAGGACCAGAAAGGTTCAATATTTTTCCATCCAGATTGTCAAGGTCACGTGTTCTGGATTTTTTTTTGAGAGATAGACTTTCCAACACGTCTTTAATTGTCATTGGCAATAATTCAACTGGGAATTTAATTTCTTTTGATTCAATATATTGTTCTAAGTAATTGGAGATCATTTTCATTTGACTTATCACATGATATGATTTTAGAAAGCGATGTTTGAGAAAATGGGTTTCAGTTCATCAGCTGTTATGTCTTTAACTGTCTTTTGGCTTTTTGATATAGGTCTATTACATAAAATATTGATGGCTTTCCATACCTGGCGAGAGTCGGTAGTTGTAATTAACAGTTTTTGAAAGTAATCACGTTTTGATCTCCGTTTTAGTGAAGTTACTTTGTTTCTTTGCATTTTAAATTCTTCTTTTGTACCATGGGTTTTCAAATAGTCTCTTAAGCGCATTTCTGACTCTATGTCTTTTGTTATCCAAGGAGGTTTTATTTTTTCTTTAACTCTTTTTTTGATGAAGGGGGCATGCCTATCATACACTGAAATAAATGTGGTAATCCAGAATTCTGCAGCTTCGTTGGGGTCTCTGATTTGATATATGTCTTGGAATGGCGAATTTATCAAGTCTGAAAGAAAGTCTTGTTCGTTGAAGTTATTAAATTTTCTGTAAAAGATGGTTTTATGTCCTACTTTGGGAATTTTGACACGATGTTTAAACCAAGTTAAACACACAGCATTGTGATCACTGCATCCACAGGAGGGGGCACATACTTCTGTTATGTTTTGTTTTGTAGTAGTATAGATATGATCTATCAAAGTTCTAGAGTTATCTGTTATCCGAGTTGGTTTGTCTATTAGTTGTTCCAGGCCATGCATAGTAATGTTGTGACTCCATTTAGGCTTGGGTTTTAATAAGTCGATGTTAAAATCCCCAAGAATAATTGTTTCATAGTTTAAAAATGTCACTTCATCCATAAGAGAGTTGAATTTCTCAAACCAGTCTGTGGTTTCCGAAGGATTTCTGTATATGAATCCTATTAATATTGGATTATTGTGTTTTAATTTTATTTCAACCCAAATTGATTCAATGTCATAAACATCAAAGTTGTATAATCTTTTGCAACTCAGTGAAGAAGCGAAATATGTTAATAACCCAGTGGACTTGGGCTTGTGTGGATCCTGTCGAAAAATCTGAATCCTGGAATATTCATGCATGTGTCAGTTACGTGTGGTGAGAGTCGAGATTCAGCAAGGCAAAACAAATGAAATAATTATTGATTCTCATCATTGTGCAGTATGGTCGAAATATCATCTTTTTTGTTTGTTGCATTGTTGATATTCAGGTAGCCTACACGGAGGCCTTGCTTTGTGGGCCACTTGTCTAAAGTTAGAGACATGTTAAGATTGATTTTATATATATATATATATAATATATATATATATATATATATATATATATATAATATATATATATATATATGTATGTATGTAAAATCTATCAAAATAAGAGACTTGATTATGAAATTTTTTGACAAAATAAACTATAGTTCAATTTCGAAAACTAAAATATAAACACAAATCAAAATCTGTAAGGAATGAATGTGTTATAATAAACAACTTTTTAAATCCAGTCCTGTTTTTACATAAATCATATACTACGGTCATAAAAAATAATAAAACATATAAATTGGGAAAAATATTTTAAGAAAAACTAAAATACAACAATTTTTGCTAAATCAGTATAACCAATCACACACTAAATATTAATATGATACTAAACACAAAGAGATACAGTGACGAATAATAATAGATGAAAAAACAAACAAAAATATAGTATGGCAGAGTTGGTTCAAAAACTCCAATCCACACTAGCCCTAGGCAACAACTGCCCTGTTGCAAGAGTCTCTGGATCCGATATACCTGCTAGATGTAGAAGGCAATTTATCCACTCAAATGAGATATACACTGCAGCATGACATTGATCAACATTTGATGTTGGGAGAAAAAAAAAAAAAAAAAAAAAAAGAAAAGAAAAGAAAGGGGGCTGGGGGCTGGGTGAAAGTATGGAGAGAGAGAGAGAGAGAGAGAGAGAGAGAGAGAGAGAGAGAGAGAGAGAGAGAGAGAGAGAGAGAGAGAGAGAGAGAGAGAGAGAGAGAGAGAGAGATATTTCCATTCAAGCAATCATTTATCATCATGGGAACACTGCATTTAACATTTGGACACCTGCACAAACACATTTGTAATTATATAGAACATTATACATGGGCTGTATGTTTGATGCGGGCTTGCAGGCAGACATTTATCGCACGCATGCACACACACGCATGCACACACACACGTTCACATAATTATCATACACGTACAAGCAAGCACGCATGCTTACATACCAGGCAAGCACTGGTATGTGTGTGTGTGTGTGTGTGTGTGTGTGTGTGTGCTTGTGTGCGTGTGTAAGTATATATGTATTTGTGTCTGTGTCTGTATGATATCATATCTGTTTTGTGTCTCTGTGTGAGCGAGTCAGCTTACTCGTGCAAATACCTGTGAATTATTGAATACACTCTTACACAAGAATCAGAATTTCCTGTCGACATTTCTTGTCATTTATTCTCTGCTGTTAATCCATTCCTGCTCTGATCTGATCATTGGGGCAAGAAAACAGTCACCTTGAAGTTTAATGTGAATCTGCTTCAGTCTTAACGAAATTCTGCAATGAGAAACGATCCAATCTAAAAGGTTATTTTTCATGTCTCTGTAGAATGCTGCTATAACAAATGTGTTTACTATGCTCTTTGCAGATATGAGTCACTTTCTTCTTTTTTTTTCTCTTCCAAAACGGTTTCGATGCAAACTTCATTTTCTTCCTTGTTTTGAACTG
Source organism: Stramonita haemastoma (assembly GCA_030674155.1). Classification (NCBI taxonomy): domain Eukaryota; kingdom Metazoa; phylum Mollusca; class Gastropoda; order Neogastropoda; family Muricidae; genus Stramonita; species Stramonita haemastoma. The sequence continues at coordinate 62,128,549 of CM060318.1, read as the reverse complement.
ATTGTCTGCTTGCTTAATCAAAGTAGTAGATAGAGAAC